>VDFB02000008.1:21426463-21806068 GCA_007258455.2 Sequoia sempervirens | reverse complement strand
GAGGCAAACATGGATGAGGACAGGGTGCTCTATAGTGATGGATGGGTGGACTGATTGTAGACGTCGACCACTCATCAATGTCATAGTCACATGCCCTGCTGGTTCTTATTTTCTTAGAGCCGTAGATTGTTCAGGGAGACGTAAGGATGCTGACTTCCAATTTTCCATTTTGAGAGATGCCATAGAGGAGGTTGGGGCTGCAAATGTGGTGCAGGTGATCACCGATTCAGCACGTGTGTGCAAATCGGCTAGGTTGATGGTGGAGGGTACTTACAAGGACATATTTTGGACCCTATGTTGTGTTCATGCATTGAAAGACATAGGGAAGATGGATTGGGTGAAGAAAACGGTGGTAGAAGCTAGAGACATTCAGATGTTCATTTGCAGTCACCACACCTCACTTGCTCTCTTCAAGACATTTTCAAAGAAGGAGTTTCTCAAACCTTTTGATACAAGGTATGCCATTTACTTCATTTTGTTTCACTTTCAATTTGTATTCATAATCTGATTTTGTTTTAAATTTTTATTTTTTAATGAATCATTGAATTAATGAATGTAGATATGCCACCTACTTCATCCTATTGGAGAGAATGCTTGAGGTGCATGAGCCTCTACAATTGATGATGGTCAATTATGAGTGGACTAGATGGCCTAATGCAAGTTCTACTCAAGGAAAGAGCATCAAACAAAAGATCCTCGATGATGATTGGTGGGCCAATGTGAGGTAAGACATATTAGATGGCTGATTTTCATATTAAATTTCTGATTTTAATATTTTAATTTTATTGTTCAATGTTCCAACTTTTGAAGTTTCTAACATGTCAAATAACTTGTCAACTAATTATTTTGAACTTTTTGTTTGCATTTTGCAGATATATTTGCTCCTTTATCTCAGCCATTGTAGATGTCATTAGATATGCTAATACAGACTCTCCTAGTCTTGGAGAGATATATGAGACATTTGACACTATGCTTGGGAAGATCAAGCAAGTTATTTTGGCAAAGGACCCCACTTTGGATTTATATGAGCAACACATTAGGCCCATTGTGACGCGGAGGTGGAATACAATGAACACCCCGCTTCATATGGCTGCCTTTGCTCTAAATCCAAAATGGTATGCACCAAGGGATGGTAGGGTGCCTCCATGTGATGATCCTGAGGTTTTAGATGGGTTCACACGGGCCATTGAAAAGATTTATCCAGCTGAGCAAGCTTCAATACTTCGGTCACAATTTCTAGACTTTGCTAATCTTAATGGCCCAAACTTGAGCAAACCACAGGCGAGGTTGGATAGAGCTATATTAGCTCAAGGGAACCCTATTGGATGGTGGACCTATCATGGGAGAGATACACCGCAGTTGAAGATACTTGCCACTCGCCTTCTTGCACAGGTTGCTAGTTCCTCTGCTGCAGAGAGGAATTGGTCCACGTATAGCTTTATCCACTCTGTCAAGAGGAATAGACTTACCTCTAGACGAGCGGAGAAGCTAGTGGCCGTTCATAGTGCTCTTCGGCTTCAGGATCAACAGACTCCAGAGTATCGACAGACTCCAGCTCTACGGTGGGATATTGATCCCGAGGACGCGGCTCAGATAGATGAGGAGGAGACAGCTGAGGGCTTGGTTGGGGTCCCATTGGCTGAGGAGGAGCATTACAGTGGCAGTGACTCAGAGGATGACTCTGATTTTGATGCAGTTATGAGAGATGATTAGGGGCAGCAGTGCTCTTTGTTTATTTTGTAAATTTGTATTCATTATTGACATACGATATTGTATTTTGATTTTCATAGCAAACTAAAACTTTAAAACTATATGGCAGCAATGTAGCCTTTGGGCATTTTGATATAAGTTTATAAATTATAACTTGGAGGTTGTTTCATGATTCGTGTAACTGTATGTTAATTTTGAATGCGTATTGTATTGACTCTATTGAGTATTGGCATAATGTTGAACACAAATGTTATATGTTAATGTTCTATAATGTGTATTATGCATGCCTTATTCATGTTATCTATTGAATATTTAAAATTTCCCTATATTTTTAAAATTTTCCCTATATTTTTATATAGCCAGTCCCCTGCCAGTCCCTAATTTTGGCCTCAAAAATGGAAACTTGGGGACTCGTCCCGATCCCCTGCCGTCCCCGTCCCGGAAACTTGGGGTAACCTTGTTTTTTAGTTGTTATTTCATCTTATTTTTATTTATTATTTTAATCTTGATTTTATTTTATATTTATATATTTTGTCTATTTTAATTTCTTTTTGGCTTCGTTCTTTTTTATTTCTTTTTTAAGTGTCTTTTAGGGTTATTTTATTTTCTATTTTTTGTTATTTTCTTCTTGCTTTCCTTTATCCCTCTTGTTTAATTTTTATTTTGGTTTTTATCTATTTTTATTTTGTATATATATATATATATATATATATTCTTTTCATTTTTCTTTTGCTTGGCCTTTCTTAGTTTCTTATTCCTCTTCTTTTTTATTGTTCTTTTTTAAGTCTTCTTTGTGGTGTTGCATTTATATATTTGTGCGTGTGTGTGTATTCTTGGTGGTATTTTTATAGTCTTTTAATTTATTTGTCATTCTCCTCTTGCGCTCCTCCCTATTTCAATTATTTGGTTTTCATCTTGTTTGTAGCTTATTTTATTCCATTATTTTTCTTTTGTTATTTTTTCATTTTTGGTCTTCTTAGTTTATTTTAAGTGTTGTTTTTTATGTTTCTTCTTTCTTAGTCCAATTTATTTTTTCATTGTTTTCCTTATTCTATTGATTTCATTGTTTTATATTTTCCTTTGTCTTTTCGTTTTTAGTTAATTTTGGTTGTTTTATATTTTGACTTCTTTTTATTTCCAAACTTTTCTTCTTTTTTATTCTTTTTGTCTTGACTTCTTTGGTCCGCGTGTAACCTTCTCTCTCTTCCCCTGGTCTTATTAGGTTGATCTTGGTCTACAACTGTCCATTTTTTCTCCTTATGCTCTGCTTTCATCTTTTTATATTGCCAAAAGATGGGTAATGAAATGAGAGCCCATGAGATGCTTTTATAGAAGGAAATTAGGGCAACATTAGTTTGAATTCACTTTCCCTCCAAAACCCCACACCCCCTTCATGAGCCTTTTTATTTGTTTTAAATTCCTTATGTCTCCCTTAAGCTAGGCGTCCACTTTTGGAGGCTTATAATTTAGCTTTTTAAAAACAACTTTATTTCACCTTTTCCTAGGCATGAGACAAGGGGCCCTTTAATGAACACATGACCCTCACTTAAGTTATAAAGTGACTTTATAACATAACTTAAGTGATGGAAAAATACAAATATTAATTCGATTTCACCCAAACAGGAAAAATACACTATTGGAGAAACAGAGGCCAGGACTAGCTACCAAAAATACACTCACTAAAAATAGCAATTGCTAAAAATAGTAATTGTGCCCAAAGACCAAATTGGCACAATCTGAGATGTACTGAGGTTTACTATAAATAGTAAGTACTAAAAAATGGCCACTACTCTAAATAGTAACCTCTGCCAGAAAGCACTAAAAACCACCACAAAGCTCAACATAGGCTCTAAAACCCCTAACCGACTCCACTTAGCCTACGAGAACCCTGGAATAGGCTAATGGAACTCGCCAACTAATCAAGTGCAAGGAGGGGACATTACAGAACCTGCTACATCTAATCGAATTGCCTCATCACCCGCTAGTAGTAAAATGGTACAATAATATAATCATATCATCCAACAAAAATTATATCTTGCTACATATTGAACATCTATTAAACAAAACCTAGCCATGCTCACATTTGTACATATAGCCACCACACTATGTCGGTATTGCACAACCTATCAAAAGTTTGTCGCTAATAAACAAAATCACCAAACCTCCAATCTCATTGCATTGGGTAGGCTTGTGCTTGTGGTGCATCCAATGAGATCTGGCAGGGATAACCAACAGGTTTTGTGCATGTGATGTTCTCGAAGGCCCATACATGTAGTATGTGCATGTCATCAAGATCAAGCCCTCGTGATATATGAAGCGGCCTAGATCATAATATAAGTGCACTAATATATTGCACCCCCATACAAAAATTGGTCGATGCTTCTCCTTAGCCCGAATGGCATGAACCAGGCCCCCGTGAAGGTGAGTGCCTCATCTGTCTATCACCACCCACATCGCTATGGTAGTAATCATGATCCTCCTCACTAAAGGGATGAGCACTTCTCCCTGCTCTAACAAGCGCACATATATGTGTCTTGTAGTGTCAATAGGAACGACTCAACAGAGAACATATTGCTAGCCTTGTTGTACTGTGGCCAATGACCTCTACTCCTCGATAATCACCCTCTGACCATGGAATGGCAATCTAAGAATGGGATACACATCCTCTAAGGTAACTATCATCCCCCCTATAAGGAGCATGAAGGTGGAGGTGTCTGCATCCTACCTATCCATCAATGTTGTAAGCATCCCAACGTGGAAGCATATCTTTAGGAGTGAAAACACCCAAAAGATCCCCACATCTCAAAAAAACACAATCTCGTCTACTAATAGAGATGAAGCTCAACTCCATAGAAGGGAGAACACTGTTTCTCCTACATGCTAGCGCATGGTGGCCAGGGGCTGAAAATAATTCAAAAATCTCAATATTCTACTTAAGCATCTCTAATCACTACACTCATCTAAAAAAAATCAATTTTTCCTAGGATGCTAGTGCTCTTGATGGACGATAGCGCATCCTCCAGACTCTTGCGCTCAAGTTAGATGCCCATGCACAGTTGGACGCTATCACGACCAAAGGATGCTAGCATGCATTGTGGGGCCCACCTTGCTAAAAAACACAAAAATGATAAAAACTAAAAAAGCTTTCACTCACTTGGCATCGGACCACTCCTTGCTCGACTCCCTTATAGAGCTCATCTAGCCTAGGTTGTTGAAAGTTGCGTCTATGTGGAATTTTCACTAGAATATCACTCAAAGCTTTGCGGAATGCCTATGGTGAATAGTGAAAATGAATAGTAAAAATTGATTTTTCTTTCATATATAATCAATTTTTTCTGAAAATATCATAAAATCTCTTCATTGGGTGAACTACCTTCCTGTTTTTTCCCCTCATTGTGTTGGCAAAAACACAAGGGGGCACATATTCATCCTTCTTTTCACTTTTCTTCTGAACTTTCTCCAAACTATTCTTCTATTCGTGTTAGTTCCTTCCAATTTTGTAAAATGACACAAATGTGATCTTGAAGAATATGAAAAATTTTGCTCTAACATAAAACTCCGCAAGTTTATCAGAATTGAATACTATGAAACTTTTTCGAACTCAAATTTGGGGCCATCACCAATCTACTTAAGTGAGTGGTTGTGTCCTCTACAGTATACTTTTGGAGTATCCTCACTCTACACTTTTGGTACCTTATTGTTTATGTCATAGTTGGAAAACTCGCAAGTTTTTTTGCCAAAAGAATTTTTGCTAGGTTAACTCGCTGAGCAGATTCGTCGAGTTTTTGGCAAGTTTTCCCCAGAAACTCAGCAAGTTTGTGGCAAAAACTCGTCTTGGCTAGAAATAACAGACCCCCACATCAAAAAAGTTCAGTTCACCAAAAACAACATTCCAGCCTTCATTTGCAGACCACAAAAACCCTCCCCAACAAGAAAAACACCATTTCCAGCATTTGGCCATCAAGGAGAGATCTAAACGGATTTTTTTGCAAATTTCAAAGCACGTGTAGGTTTTTGGTTTTTCATTTTTTTGTTAAATCATTTTGCTTCATTCTTGCTGCAAAATCTTGCATCTAAATTGAAAAAAAATCTTCATATAGCAAAAAGAAGTAGGATGTTTGCATTTAAATTCCAAAAACAAGATTCATCACTAATTTTTGTTGATTTTTCTGATTTTTTCATTATTTTCACTGTTTTTTCATACCTTAGTTATTCTTTTTTTTTTTTAAATGTTTAGAATGTTTAGATTAGATAATTTTTGAACTGATTTAAATGCATTTATATCAATTTAAATCAAATTTAGGCAGATTTTTAATGATTTATGTATAATTTAGGTTTTTTTCTTATATTAAAAATTTAATATGTTGTACTTTCTTTTTGTATGTGTAGGTTAAATACGCAATATAATGGTAAATAGAGAGGCTTCTAGTTCAAGTTCAGCCTCAGGTTCTGCCCCATTGGTGCTCGTGCCACCATTGGTTTCAAACTCTCATCCTACAGGAGCTAGAGACCCTGCATGGAAGTATGTCGTGCAGGGACTGACACCTTGATCGGTTGTTTGCATTAAATGTCATAAGGTACACCATGGAGGCATAAATCGCCTCAAATACCATCTTGCAGGCATTACTCATTGTGATGCCAAGCCTTGTCCTATGGCCACATAAGAGATAAGAAGAGAGATGAATGCCCTACTTGCAGCTGCCAAAGAGAAAAAATTGCAAAGGGAGAGGACAAAGGCAGCCATAGCAACAAGCATAGCTAGTGGTCATGGTCATCAGCAAGTAGAGTCTCAATCAAATGAGGAGATAGGTCCTAACATTGTGGGCTCTCCTTGTGGTCCACGCATTCATGGCACATTGGCCTTTAGGCCCTCCACTTCCTCTACTTCAAGTAGAGTGCCATCCCCTACATCTTCACGCAAGCGACATAGTTTTTTTGTGCCGAGAAACACACCAAGAGCACAGCCATCATTGGAGGCTGCAGGGTGGAATAGGGAGGTGCGTGAACATGCCGACATGGCATGTGTAGACTTTTGGCATTTCAATAACATTCCATTCAATGTGGTGAGTAGTCCTTATTGGGACAATTTGGTTACCACATTGACATTTGTAGGACAAGGCTACAAGGCACCTTCTTGCAAAAACTTGAGTGAGAGGTTAGTCAATTTAAATTTTATGCTAAGTTTATGTTCTTTAATTTAAATTAATTTATGTTGAATTCAAGCCTATTTTTTGTTAAAAAATTAAATTTTTTATTTATTTTACTATGTACTTGTAGGTTGCTCACAAATGCAACCGAAAGGGCAATGCAAGTAGTGGAAGAGCAAAAGAAATAATGGAAGAAATATGGCTGCACCATTCTTTCTGATGGGTGGGCAGATGGAAAAAATCGCACCATCCTTAATTTTTTGGTTGCTTCAAAAGGTGAAGTTGTGTTTTTGAAATTGGTGAATGCCTCCAAAAAAATAAAAAATGCAAAAACATTGTCTACATTGTTGGAGGAAGTTGTCATGGAGGTGGGGATAGATAATGTGGTGCAAATCATCATGGATAATGTAGCAACATATGTGGCGACTGGGAGATTGCTTGAGGATAGACATTCTACACTTTTTTTGTCTTGTTGTACGGCACATTGCCTTGACCTTCTTTTGGAGGACATAGGAAAACTTGATTGGGTGACACCAATTGTAGATGATGCAAGGAGCATCACAAAATTTATCTACAATCACCCTTGGGTTCTTAGTTTGATGAGAGATCATATGCAAGGGAAAGAGTTGGTGAGATCGGGTGCGACAAGATTTGCAACGGTTTTCCTAATGTTGTGAAGCATTATGGATTCTTTGACTTCTTTAAAACAAATGTTTGTGAATCAAGCATGGCCAAACTCAACTTATGCAAGGAAGCCTAAAGGAGAGAGGATTGCAAGAATAGTCTTTGACAATCTATTTGCACAAAAAGCTACATAAATCGTGAAGGTAACTTCAAAGCTTTGAATTTAAATTCAAGTTGAATTTTTTTTTTTTAAGTCTTTCAACATAAATTTGTAACTTTAATCTTTTTGTATTTGTAAAGTAGGTGTCAAAGCCCTTGGTTAGAGTTCTCCACTTGGTAGATGGGGATCAAAACCCAATAAGATATATTTATGAGGCCATGGATAGGGCCAAAGAGGCTATCAAAAGTTTTTACATGGGGGACAACCTCAAATTTGATCCCATATGGGAGATTGTTGATAGGAGGTGGAACAATCAACTCCACCAACCCATCCATGCAACAAGGTACTTCCTCAACCCTAGTTTTTTCCTTCTCAAACAACTTCTTTGATCCTAATGGAGAGGTTATGGAGGGGCTCACAACATACATTTAGAGGATGGCACCCCAGGTTGAGGTGAGAGACCTCATTGTCCAAGAGTTGGAAAATTACAGGGAAGGAAGGTGTAGGCTCTTTTCCTCAAATCTAGCTATTTGATGAAGAACCACTTAGACACTAGGTATAAACTTGGGAGTCTTTAAGTTTATTTCACATGCATCTTAGAATTTGATAAAATGTGTTTTGACTTTGTTTTCTAACTCTTCAATATGTTTTTTTGTAGAGGCTTGGTGGAAAAGTTGGGGTGGAAATACCCCAAACTTCCAAAGAATTGCCCTCCGCATACTATGTCATCCTTGTAGTGCATCCAGTTGTGAGCGAAATTGGAGCTTGTTTGAGGCCATTCACACGAAGAAGAGGAACAAATTAGCTCAAAAGTGCCTCAATGACCTTGTCTTTATGCAATACAACCCTTGATTGCGCACAAAAAGGGTAGAGGACAAATCAAAGGATTCTATTGATATGGATGAGATAGATCCTTACAGTGATTGGACAGGGTGGGATGAGCAAACTCCATTGTTTACTGCAAATGAGCTTCTTGATTTCAGGAGATAGGCAATGGAGGATGTGGGTGCAACAGGAGATGTAGGGTTGGAGGACATTCATGAGGATGAGGAGTCATTGCCAATGCCAACTACTTCCAGGATGGACGTCCAACCTCAGCCACTGCCTTCCTTGCAAACTGAGGAGCCACAACCTACTCACAAGACTAGAGCATCTACCTCTTCCCTAGCTTTTAGTAGATTAGGGAAGAGGAAGGTATAAAATGTTGTATTTAGTATTTACTTTTAGTTTACTATTTTCATTTTCAGCTATCTATTGTAATTTGTATCAAACTATCAGGTGTTCAGCCATCAGGATTCTGCATGAGAATGCGATTTTGTAATCAATTTGCACTAAAATCAATCAAATTTAATAGGAAACACTTTTGTACTCATTTATGGACTCATTGGATTCATCTTTTTGGGGATGGCGAGTTTTTGAACTCATAGAAAACACTTTTTGGGGCTAGCAAGTTTTTGCCGAGTCCGAGTTTTCCAACTATGCTTTCAAGTATGTTGTCCAACTTCAGTTTTAAATTTTAGACTTCTGACCAGCTTCAATTCTTGCAATACTGTTGGATATGCTTAGGCCTTGCACATAAAAACAGAGGACCAAGCCTTTATTAGCTTAGAGATTGCATCCTCCACTAGGGATTGGTTTGCACTTTGAAATTCCATCATAGTTCAATTTAATTATATCGCTTCTTTAAATGGGTCACATTTCTCCTTAGTACTCCAAAAAATTTGTTTTCTAACAAGCTGGCAATAATAATTTAAAGGGATATGTAATTTCTTTTTATGTTTTAATGTTTTCCCCAATTTCCTTTTCTCCCTAAATCTTCATAAAAATCTTGAACTTTGGTGAATCTCTCATAGCTTCTATATAAAAGAGTGAAATTTAAGGATGCAATAAGTGTAGTTTATGACAAGAAAAGGTGTCATGTCCCCTTTTCGATAGCCACCTTGATGAATGTTTAGCCTTTATTTATTCCCGAAGGATAAATAGGAGAAATAAGGGAGTAAGTATTAAATTAATTATTTATAAAGTTATTTCAATAAAGTAAAATTAAGAGATGACTTTATATTTAATTAATTTAATAAAGTGACTTAAAATAAATATAATATCATAAAGTCACTTAAGGGAATAAAATAATATTATTTCTAGAAGCTTCTTGAAAAGTCATTGAGAAATCTTTATAAGGAATTGCTGGCCTAGCATTTGAGCATGCTTGATTTGGAATTCATTTATCATTACCAATTTGGTAAGAAAGCTTGAATGCTTTGTTTGCTTGAGGGTTTGAAAACTCTAGAGTACCAAGTTTGGTTGTGAAAGATCAACCCTAGCTGGAGTTGTTGAGGAATCCATCCAGAGTTTCAACATTGTGCTTCATTGAAGAATTTATCAATTGCAATAGTTGTTGTATTATTGCAATTCTGAGTATTAAGCTGATTGGGTGCAATAGCTGATTTATTATTGCATCATCATTTCATTTGCAGCAGCTGAGGTATTGTTACATTGGATATTTCATTTGAGGAAGGTATTGCAGCAGCTGGTTTATTGTTGCAATCTCACTTGGGAGGTAATTTCATTTTGCTGATTTAATTATAAGAAACTTAATGGTCTTTGACCAAGTTTGTGGAATTTTGGAGAAGAAAGATAGGGAATTGATTTTGAGGGGAAACATTGGCAGATTTTATTGGAGTCGTTTCCAGATTGAAGGAGTTCGAATTTTGTATCTTGGAGTCTATTCTCAGTAATCAAAGGTGGTCCGATTTTGCCTCTCAGCAATTCGTGGTTTCTAGTGGATGATTAGAGGATTACTGGGCCTATTTCAGTTGAGAGAAAATTCACATATGACAGTCAATGATAGGCGACTCTTGGCAAGGGCGATTATGTAGTAAAAGGCTCTTAAAAATCAGAATTCAATTGGACAAGGATCGCTAGCCTCTGAAGAGAACAAGTGCTGCATTTTCAGGTCCAACCAAGGCGTGTGGAAGGAGAATCAAATCAATTTGCATAAGCATTTATCAGCATTAAGGCGTCTCCAGGTTCTCTTTTATATTAGCTATCATCGTGGTTATATTGCATTGTAAATCGCTCTCCTCAAGAAGAAGTGATTAGTAGAGTCAATAGGCAAAGCATTGTAATCAGATTTTGAATAGATTAGATTGCATTCAGTTTTCAGTCTTGATTGAGCATTTTATTCATCATTGTGGAGATGCATAGCTGTAATCCATTGTAATCAGTTGAAGGTCAGCATATTGGAAACTAAAGTCATTTGAAGGTTACTCTCAAAGTGTTTGACAAATTGTATATCTGCTGTATCTTCACATTTGCATTAGTAGTTTGCATACCAATTGTATGGTGAAATGTCATCTTGCTGTAGTTAGACATTTACTCATAGTTTCAATCATATATTGCATCAAAAATACCAAAAAACAAATCTGCACTTCATTATAGTTGCATTGGAAAGCATTTTGCATTGTTTAGTTGAGTCCCTTGGCATTTCAAAGTTCAAATTCAAAGAAAAAATACAAACAGAAAATTTATGACAGTCAAAGGCAGTTTCATAACAAGTGTTTGACAAAATTCCTAAGGCACAAAAATCAGAAATTTTGAGTCAAATATTGCAAGGGATTTTACAAAAGGTTTGATATATGGTTCAAATTAAAAAGAAATGACATTTGTAGAAGAATAAAATTTAAGTATGCAATAATTAAAGTTTATGACAATAAAGTTTTGATATATGACACATATTAAAAGGAAACAACATTTATCTTCTGTGTTATTCCAATAAATTGTACGTTGACCTAATGGGCAAGAGTGATTTTGAATCTAAGAATATAATTATCACAGTTTGTGTTGCTAGAGTTGGATAAATTTGGCCATAATAATTTTGAGAATCAGTTGCTTTCTTTCATTCTACCAAATACCAGAATATGAGCTCTGGAAACATGAACATGTAAATTGGATGTCTTTTTTACTAGCATTAACATTATCCGTTGCATAGTTTTATAAAATATTGAGTTCACTTAATATTCTTCCTGCATTGTTCTGGTGGGCCTGATTTCGTTTTGCTTTGCTCTACAATTTGTGGCAATAATTTCAGTGTTTTGATGTGCAGAGAATCCAATCAAAGATGATTTAACAATCATCACTGGATTAGGTGACACCCAAGACTCACGATATGATGCTATTGTTAAAGTTCTTCAAGATGAGTTGGGCCTTGTTCTCTCCAGTCATAAAGATGATCTTGATCCAAAAGGACACATAGCTTCTGAAGATGAAGTATGTCAAACTACTTATCATCAAAGAGTCAATAATAGGATTTCTTCTCATCAAGATGCCAGTATGTACATAAATTCTGGCAGGCAATCTGGAAAGTCGGGAATTGCTATCCGAAGGCCTCCAATCCTTGGGTGGTTGAGGATATCAAGCAAATCATTAAACCAATGGCTTAGGAAAAAGAGGTTGCCAGGAAAAGATACAACAGAGGCGTCCCTTGCAATCCATTCTTAAATTGGAGCACAATTGAACAATTGATCAAGATAACAAAATAAATTGATAAAATTATTTGTTGAGTTCATTTCATTTATCTAACAGTTTATCCTGCTCTAGCATTGAGAATGTAATGTACATTAGAGGCCACAATGTTAGAAAAGGGCTTACCTAGTCATGGTTAGCATGGGATTCAAGCATGGTAAACTTTGTAAATTATGATTGAAGTGAACTCAATGCTATAGGTCTATGATATGCCCAAGTTATTTGTATATAAATCATAAGTTGAACTATAGCTCTCCTTTTTGTGCAGATAGATATACAGCTTTATGGAAAATCTCAGTTCAGCAATCAACCTCTCCCAGTGACACTTGCAGCGTTGTGCCAAATTAATGGTGTGAATATGCATGTTTCCTTCATGATGGCTCTGATGGGCGTTCTTAGATCTGTAAATATCATATTATGTAGTGCAGGAAACAGTCATTTTTTAACTACTACAGGTCTATATTATGTGTCTTTTGTGTTTACTATTTTGATAATAATACAATAGTACAATGAATTAGATAACAATATAATCATACAATGGCAAATCATATAATTTGTTTGCCAGTAGTTTAATGAAAATTGTAGAACAGCTCAATTAATCAAAATTTTAGAGAACACCCAGAACCATTTAAGGTAATAAACTGTAAACTGGAGATCAAAAGAAACTATATAAATCAAGTTCAAAATCTGCGCTGAAAATTTATGCATACATTCACATACATACAGACAATTCTCTACCTCATTTAATAGCATCATATAAATCGAAATATGCAGTAAGTGATCCAGACGATCTTCAGCAGTTGATTTTCACTAACTAATTTTCAACTTTAAACAAAAGTGCAGTACGAGATAAAAAAAATACATATCTAAGTCATGTAAGTTGTCTTTGTATTAATTCCTTCATAATCATGTGGGAAGAGCATTAGTACAATACCCAATAATTTAAAGAATGAAGCAAATAGACTTAACAAGCAGATGCATAAACAGGTGTTATAAGGATAAAATATAGTTTTCTAAGCTCAGTTTTGTTGCCTAATCCATTATCCTTAGTTAAATGTTTCAATATGAATGTGAAGAATAAACAACTATTGCAAACATCCATTTCAGTTCTTTATGTTAAACTAAGAATAGAGGAAGAGTTGTCTATAAGAAGTAGGAGGGTTAGAGATGTGTGCATGATTTGGCAGTTGATGATGCTTCTTGTGGATGATAGAGCTGAGGGATTGTGCTTTTGGTTTCTGTCTCTGCCTCTATCTTCGGGCTTTGTCAACTAGGAATGGATTGTGGACAATGTCATTCAATCAAGTGTGGTACTTCCCATATGGCCATGGTAGTGCCCCTATGCCACATTGGCATCTTGTACAACCACATTCCTATTTGGCTATGTTCTTTTGACCTGCACTTGCAACAAAATTAGTTTCGGGGATGGGATCATGCCCTAGCCATGTTTGGGGACATGCCTTAGATCCTTGAATGAATTTGAGAAAGATTGAGTTCAATTTGCTGGGAAATGCGGAAACTAACTGGGTTGAATGTGTGGCTAATAATGGAGTTCTTGTAACAAGAAATGTCTATTCTGCCATTATTTATAGTTAGTGCTACTTGTGATTTTTCCCAATGTGTTTCTGCTAAGTGTTTGTGTCCTGCCAATTGTGTCCTTGCTTTCATTTCCTTTGATTCTTCATTTATTAAGCAAAATCTAGCTGTTAATGACTATTGTGGATGGATTGGATTTACATGTGAAGTGAGATGGAAAGGTGGGAGTTGAAAAAGGAAAATCAAATTTCAAATGTTGTGGACACAACTGGGCACAAAATTGTCTAGAGGACGTTAGGTCTATTAGCATTTCAAGTAGGGAAATGACAAGGAATGTGAAGGGGAAAGGTGGTGATGGCAAGGAATGTCAAGAGGATGAAATCATGCTTAACAAAAAAAGGCACTAGAAGTCAATGCTAATTAAGAGAGAAAAGTGCAAATTAGACACTTTTTGTCTCTACATTTTGCCCTGCTTTAATGTAAATGTGAGTCTTAATGAATCATGTTAGAGTAAAATAGATCATTCATTTTGTTATCCCCAATTTTAAAAGGATATTGAAGACTTTTTACTCAATTATTTTCCTCTCTTCACTCAAGCATCATCCTTAGATCTTTAAAACATAGTGTTGTACCCATAATAAATTTTTGCTTCAATAAGGCATTTTGCTTAAAATGAGCTAAATCATGCAAAATTGTTGTCAAAAGTCCGTTTTAGGTCAAACAAAACATAGGCTTTTTGTGGGTTCGTGTCAAGGAAGATACTTGCAAATTTTGAAAATTTAAAATTAGGGTTTCAAGCCCCTATTTTTAGGAAAACCCCTAAAAATAAGACCTTTCCAAAATTAGTTGAAAATGATTTTGATAGGATAAATTGACTTCATGATGTAATGTCCCCAATTTTTGCGAGCATCAGAGTTGGTGGATTTAGCCTATTCTTAGCCCTCGTAGGCTAATATGTATGGTTAGAGGGTCTCTTTTGGAGCTTGGCTTGGCTTCGGATTGTCAGAACTTACCAGTTGGCTTTCGTTCGGGGTCATTCGGACATCATTTGCCTGACTTGCTATTTTTAGTAAGTTAGGTCATTCAGCGGAGCACCCCTGCTATTTTTAGCAGTATGGTTTGGTCATGTGCAAAGTCAATCACTTATTCTTCAGCTTCAGACGGTTCGTTAATCGGACGTAAATTGAGAAAGATATTAATATTTTAATTGTCAAATTAAATATTAATTATTGAAGCTTATAATATAAAGTTATAATATTATTTAATATTATAACTTAAGTGATTTCTTGAAGGGTTCGACCAACATTGAAGGGGGCCACTTTTTAATTATAATTTATAATTAAAAGTGCGTTTGAGACTTTGGAAATATTAAAAGATAAAATTCAATTTTATTTAAATGATGCCTTTTTGAGAAAAGTCGACCCTCTTGAGAATATAAGTATTTTTCATTGTGAAGAAAGTTCATTATGTTATGAAATCAATTTTTGATCAAGTATTCTTTCAGAGAACGGAGCCAAGGGTTTCAGTTGTCTTTTTGGCATTGGAGAACGAGCCATCTTCAGTGTTGCAGTTTAGAGGCTGTGAAATATCAGCTGATTTATTGCTTATCAGAGAGGTAGCTTCATTCAGAGGTTATCACAGAACTTATTCAGAGATTGCATCTTCAGGGTTTTTGGTTTGGAATTCATCCGGAAGGGTTCTTCATTTCCAGGCGCCATTTTCCAAGATCTGGACACATCTTTCAAGGGTTTTACAATCTGCTGCAAATACCAGGTTTTTACATCAATAATATTGTTGCTTTTTAAGTTGCATGTCATCAGATCTTGCTTGTAATCAGCATAGTAGATCAATAAACCTATTGGTATCAATAGATCAATCAGTTTCCATCATTTGTTGACGTGTGGTATTTTATTTAATTTTTTATATGCAATTTCTTTCAAAATCGCACTTCAATGGTTTATTCAATAAAAAGTTCAAAAATAAGCAAAACAGACAGGTTTGAAAAGGGTGAAAGGGTTTCTACACATCACACTCGTCAAGTCAAAATCACCAAAAAACTTGTTTTATTTTGGTGGGTCTATTTTCATTTTTCAAGGAGAAAGCTAGGACCTCCACAACCATTAATGGCAAAATGGCCAATACCAAGTGGTGAAATCTAAGCCTCAAAAGCTTTAACGAAGAATTCATGGCGAAGATGCTCTGCAACAGAGGGGATTTTCAAAAGTGAAAAATGTTGAAAATATTCTAAGTCTGGAAGATGCATGCCTTGCTACAAGGAAGATGTTACATGGTCAATGCCTTAGTGAATTTTTCAAGCACCCATACACGCAGCATGGTGAAAGCAATTACTACAGTGAACACGTTTGCATCATCGAAAACAATGATCAAGTCAATTGAGCTACAATAGTGAAAGCGAAGCATGAAGAGGTGAAAATCTTGAAGGAAATGATGAAGCTATAGTCAAAAGAGCCCCTACTGACCAGGGGCACCCATGAGTTCAAGAGATCAAAGGCAGTCATCAAGTTCTATCAAGACAGTCATCTCCTTTGTAATTTTGTTGGCTTTCCAACGCATCATCAAGTAGGTTCACCTGATTCATCAATCACTAGCAACGTAAGTGAAGTCAGAAGATGTTGAAAGCATCATCAAAAAATAGCAGTCAAAACATAAAAAAGGTGCCCCTATAGCTCAGGGGCGCCCAAGAATGAGATGATCCAGATGTCAGTTTTTGAGTAAGCTTGTCTTCAAGTGATCTCCCCGGCATCAGCTCAGCTTTGCAACAAACATGTTCGCCAACTCATGAGACATATCAAATGACAACAGTTATTGATCATCTGAGCACATGAAACAGAGGGTAAATCAATGAACATCAAAGAAAAAGAGCCCCTGCTTACCAAGGGCGCCCACCATTCTAGGCAACCAAATGAAGTTTTCAATAGTTGTTTTCTTCAAGGCATCTACTCAGCACCCTTTCAGCTCCACGACCAATCCAGTTGCACGCTCACAGGACCTGTCAAGCATTCACGAACAATGATCAAGCAGAAAACACCGAAGGTGAAGGCAAGATGAAGAACATGAAAATTTGACTAAGTGTTAAGAAAACTACACCCTCCTAGAAATAGGCGCCCATCTTTTTGGGCAATCAGATGTAGTCTGCAAGCTCAGTGACCTCCAAGAAGTCCTTTGTCTCAATCAATCTCAGCAATGACACCGTCAACAAGTTCACGAATAAATCAAACATCTGACAATGAAGATCAAACTAGAGTTGTTTGTGAAAGGTTGCAAAGTCAAAATTACAACACAAAAGGTCAAAGGCGCCCCTGCAGGCCAAGGGCGCCCAAACTTTTGGGGTCTCTAAATCAACTTTCACGACCTGCAAGACCAGTCAATCTTCCCAGTACTAATCTGGTTATCCTTTCCATATCTTAGCACATTCACCAAAATCATCAATCATCAGAGATCTCAGATCATAACATTGAAGGTCAAAATGGAAGAATTGAAAAGCATCCAAGAAAATGACTTAAGTCTAATGAAGATTGCACCCTTTTGAGAAAAGGCGCCCAAGATTTTGAGGCATCAGACTCGGGTTTTGAGCTTTGCAGCTCCCAAGCACACTTCTTCAGAGTTATTTCATCTCAGCAATGGATCTATCAACAACACCTCAAGATCAATTGAGCAACCAATATTAAGGATCGAACAAATATTTTTCACAGATCTAACCAACTAGGTATGATCAACACAGTTTTTTCAACAAAACCCACGTGCTAGATTTTACCAAAAAAAGTTGCCTTGCTACCCCTATTTTTTAGGGTTTCTGGAAAAAGTCACAATTTCAAAAATCGGACAAACTGAGTTTGTCCAGCTTTGAAGCGCCAACAATACCCATGTGTCATTTTTTTTAGAAAAAATAAGCCTTTGCTACCTTTGAAACCCCTGCCCCGAAAGACTCTTGTATCTACAAGGAAAAGTGATTTTTTGGGATTTTTGACATTCTGGGTCCATTTAGAAAATTATTCTAAGTAAAACACACCCTCATATTTTTTCATAAAAATTACCCCTTGATAGGCTATTTTTAGCAGTTGCAAAAAAAGTTGTCTGAACAACATCGTGTGCACAATCAATCTTCAAGGTTTTTAGAATGCAATTCTGCCAAGTCGAATACAAAACCAAAATGGTCTTGGTTCATGACTTCCTGAAAAGGGTTCACACCAATTTGCACCAAGCACACCCAGAAGTCAATTTGGACACCTTGGAAGGCGTAGAAGGCATCACCATTCAATGGATAGCAAGAAGATGTGGAAGGTAGTTACTCCAATCACAGAGCCGCTATCAGTTACCACCACACTACCTTCCACACTTCATGTCAACAAGGTTGGATGACGTCGATGCAAAGAAGATTGAATACCAGGAGTAGATTGCGAGTGGCGAAGAGATGTTGCAGCGACATGTCATCATCCTACAAAGCATCAGTTGTCTAGAGGCAGAGACAGTCAACGGTTGGTTAAAGGAATTGTTGACTCAAGGTGATCAGGTGTAAAACTCCCAGTTAGGACGTCCTACCCCTCCAAAATAGCATTTATGACAAACAAGAGTTAACTTGATGCCTCTTTCCAAGTTAACTCACTGTCCCAGTGATCATGCATGTCTATTTCCACAAATTGTGGATGTCTATTTTGGAGGCACTTTGGTATTTGGAGTTCTCTTTTAGTTTAGATTCAGTTAACTGAAGTAGATTTCCAGTTAACTGTTAGGTTACCTAATTTTAGACATAGGAATAAATCTTGCAGATTGGCAAGAACTCATTGTTAATTCAAAGAGATTTTAGGGTTACCTACTCTTTTGAGCTTCTATAAATAAGAGTCTTTTCTCATTATTTGGTAACTTTACTTCATGGCAGCAAAACGCTAAGCTCATAAGCCTTTGACTTTGTTCGCTTAGTATATGTTCTTGAATCATATTTGTGATAGAAAAACACTAAGTACAACTTGTGTTCTTTTTATTCAAATAGGTGTGTTCAATCCATGTTTCTTGGTTTGATAGCTTCATGTGTGATTGTCTCTTTGACACAAGTTGTCCCAAAGCATAACCTTTGATCGAAGATTGAGATAATAAATTAGGAGAGCTACATTTCCTTTGATCTAAAAGTCTCAAAATTTATCATTGTATGTTGTTCTCAATAATGTCTTTCGATCTACACCTCGGAAAGAGCATTGTCTCTCCTTGGGAATTCAGAGGGTTAGATTATCGTTCTTTGTTGTTTCTAGTAGTCTACCTTTCAGCCTACACCTCGAAAAGGTCTTGATACCTCCTTGGGAATACTGAGATCTAGCCTACCATTTGAAGATTACATGTGTGGATTCTATTTCGGTGTAAATCTGGAAGTTCAGAGCCTTCAGATGCATTCTGAGAGACAGTTCGTCTAAGTGATGGAATCATTCCATTCCCGCTCCTATGCTCCTCTTGCTTTGTTTACCTAGAGGAGATAGGATAGATTAAAAGTTAGCCTAGTTGTAGTTAAGATTTGCAGAAACTAGAGATAACCTTAGTTGCAATGCATTGTGTTTATCCACCCTTGTGTCCTGCCGCTGAGTAAAAAAGATAGGAACATTAATCCACTTTAATTTTACACAAACATTAGCAAAAAGAGGGAGCTTCCCCTCCATAATTTGAAGAGCAGTCATTATGCACTGTGCATAGTTGTCTATTTCCAATAAGCACTCTAGAGGTGCTAATTGAAATTCCAACACATAGTAAGAGAAATTGTCATACACAATATAAATATATTGAAATATAATCTTGCACAAGTCTAAGAAATTCCAATCTCTTCT
Source organism: Sequoia sempervirens (assembly GCA_007258455.2). Classification (NCBI taxonomy): domain Eukaryota; kingdom Viridiplantae; phylum Streptophyta; class Pinopsida; order Cupressales; family Cupressaceae; genus Sequoia; species Sequoia sempervirens. Next base: position 21,786,542 of record VDFB02000008.1, on the reverse strand, counting down.
TGATCAAATCCAAAAAGGAGTCATGGAGATATGATTGAGTTGGTCTCCATGAATCCTTGAAGTAGAGGTTGAACAAGGTAAAGGTTACTATCATGGAATTGAACAACATAAAGATTACTATCATGTGACAATCATGGAATTGAACAATGTAAAGATTACTATCATGTGACAATTATGGAATTGTTACTAAGTTAGCCCCCATGAAAGCTACAATTCATGATTAGTATGAGATGTTAGGCACATGGAGGAATCATTTTAACTATTGCATGATGTAGGGCTCAAAAAGGTGTCACTTTTTACATCATGTAGTGTAGAACACATGCCATCATCGCTTCAACTAGGGTGTGTGATGTAGTACCCATAAAGGGTCACTTTCACCATTGCATGGTGTATGTGAATATATAGTTTTTTGCAAAATGTGTGCCCCCCCTCAAATTGATTGCCTAGAAAGAGGGAATCAAATTAAGATGAGAAGTACAAAGTTGTGAGATGGATAAGGACTTGGAAAGAGAAGAGCTAGATAGAACATTGTGCTAGCCTAAGGAAAACATTTGGTTGTGAAAAATGTGACATTCAAAATATTGGGTGTTATAATTTTCCCCTAGTTGTTGCCTCTAGTTTGAAGATGAGTGTTGAGCAAGATATGGTTAGTTAAATTAAAGCCCATGGTAAGTGGTGAAGAATTTGAATTCTTTTAAATTCCCAATTAAAAAGTTTGTTAGAAATAAATGTTGTGAGAAACTAGAGCATTTGAAAAATAGGCAATTTAAAAGTTGTTTTTGTTAAAATCCAAGATGTATTTTATTTGAACCAAAAAAGAAAGGGGATTTTTTTTTGCATATAATTTATTCATTACTTTGACCATGTAGATTAAAATTACAGGTGAAAATTTGTGTTTGAGAAGCTCAAGATAAGAAGTCATAAAAAGGTAGTAGAGTTGGCATGGCCTGGGATAAAAAGAAGTGTTAAATTGTACAGAAGAAATAGTGAAAAAAAAATATAATGGAAAAGTATAAATACAAAAGGTAATTTCATTTTCACAATTCACTTTTCACCACTAGAGCTTTAACTTACTACTCCCTCATAATGTTTCAATTATGATCTTATAGAGGATCTAGGGCTAATCAACTTTCAAAGTGCATTGCAAGGGATGATAAGATCAAGTAGGTACAATTTTTTCAATTGTGCAACTTTTTCAAAATTTGAAAATGTCTAGAATTTTATGAAATTGAGGGGAGGGGGAGGGGATACCTAAGTGTCTTTGAGTAGTGTGGCAGTGTCTATGCTCACATGATGGCATACGACCTTCATGTGGTCACATTCACACTCATTTGACCACATCCTACCCCTAGAGGTGTGGCATCCAACTTCCTACATGTGTTATGCGATATTGTTTTGCGAAGTGTAAAACCATCCAACAGATGAAATGTTTAGATTTTAGCATGCATTTCACATTTCACTATGATATTATGTGATTTTGTTGATATTCTATGGGTGATTTTTTAGGTTTTGAAGTGCAAGGGCTAGTTAATATAAGAAAGTGGCCACCAAATGTCATATTATAGACTTTATAAGCACTTGCTTATAGATGATATAAGCACAATTCTTGATAGTGTGGGCTTGAAGTATATGTAAGAGTTACCTTAGATGTAGTATTATGTCTAGATACTCATAGCATAAGTGGAGTGATGGGATTTGGATTCTAATACATTCCATCTTCCTCTAGGGGAGATTAGTCATTTTGGAGGACATATGGCACAAATTGGGAATTCGAATTTGTAGGAGGTAGGCATTGTTTGTCAAATAAATGTCACAAATGGCACAAAGATATACATATGCATATTGTATAGGATGGTTTGGATATATATAGTATCGTGTTCAAGGATATTTTGCAAGGAGATGCATTGAGAGTGCACAAGGGGTTGATGATTCTAATTTTAGTGTTGACATCTCCCAATGGATAGGGGACTACCTTGTTTTATGTTGGGAAGGTTTTGTACACCCTACAAAAAAAAATTGTCATTCATGTGATTTACCTAGGGATGGAGGGCATCTTAGTTGATATATTCTCTCATGGTGAATAAGATGCCCTATTCTCAAAATATAACTCATAACTATTGTGTGTGAATTATCAATGGTGGGCATATTTGTGGTTCGGATTGATTGGATAAAGTGGATTGATCTTGTTCACACGACAATAATAGGTGTAATTAAGGTGAAATAAATAGGCAACCCTTTTCATGAGGAAGAAGTTCCTTGTGAATGGTGAGGATATTCAATTGTTGTGTAATGATGACCTGGCACAAGTACTGATTGCAATGATAACTTCAAGAAATGCCCCTATATCTATATATATAATCATAGTGAATCTTGGCCCAATGCATTAATTTTTTGGCAAATTTTCCTATTTTGGAGAAAATAATTTGTGGCAAATTTGTGCACATTTGCAAACATTTTTTTTTTTGGTAAATTAAATATTCTTAAAAATAAAATTAGTTATTTGGTGAATTACCAATTGAATTCAAAAAAATATTATAATTTATTAAGTGATTTGTCGAGTAGTTTTATATATATAATGGGGATGACAAAATTATTTTGATGCTAAAGCATAAGGATTAAATCATTTGATGATGTTGAGAAAATTAATAGTGTAGAAATGAACAATGTAAAACAATGATCATTTAATACACAAATTTATGTGGAAAACCTAGTAATGTACCAAGAAAAAGCCATGGGAAAAGATCTCTTGAATATTTTATCTCAAGAAAAAATTGCTATTATAACAAATCCACACTTTGAAACAAAATAAACACGACAAACACCCATAAGAAATTCAAATTGTTGAATCCTCTTCAAAGAAGACTTTCCAAAAAAATAGAAAGTATGACTCGATTAATTGCACAATGTACACATGTCGTATGACCAAAAATAAGACAAAACTAGTAAGTTCCAAAAAAAAATCTTCTACTCAACCTAACAACCTTTCCAAAACACCTTCGACGTGGTAGGGGGCTACTTTTTGAAGTGGGTTCATTGAAATTGTTATTACTACTAACCCTAGGACTCATTTTTAACATCATCTTTGGCATTGGTATGCACCTTATTATAATCTCCCTTTGAGGTATTCTCTTGCTCATCAACAAATGGTGCAAATCTTAATTTTGTAGGTTGATTTGCTAGACCACACAAATTGCCAAAATATGACATTATGTTTTTGTGTTTTGATTAGCACCCTTGTCACTTCTAGAAACCTAGCTATTGCTCAACATCTCTCATGAGTTGGAAAATGTAAAAAAATGTCATGTTTAAGGTCATAATTGAAGACTCGACACTAACAATTTGAGTACCATCTCTTCCAATGAAACTAAATAGACAAAATCAATCAAAATCATAGATCCCTAGGGTCTAGATGTATTACTACTCAATATATTTGTATCAATGAAACCAATAGATAAATAAATAGGATTTTTATAGGGTCTTGTAAAGCTATATAAATCTAGAATTTTACATTGTAACATGCACTAAAATAAAACACCAAGCATTATAATTGCTAGAGGTCATATTAACAACTAGTAACAAGAAGCTTGTCTTGTGTTCTCTTTCTTTTCTACATTCTTGCATCACTTTTTTAACACTATGAAAAAATCACCAATACTTTTGCTCACTCCATACAATTATTTTGATTGGAAATCTAAAATACTAATCATGTTAAGAAACAATGGGTTCAAGGATAGAACCTACAATATCTATGTAGAAAAATTTAAATGGATTAATAAATGTGATGAGGCTTGTGGAGTATTTTGTCTCTCTATATCTCTCAATCTACTATTTCACATTATTAAGTCCTTCTATTCTCCCAAATAGATTTAGACTAAGTTGGCTAGTTTGTTCAAGGTTCAAGATTCTATGAGTGGTCATCAATTGGGGAATGAGCTCCTTAGATTGAGCCCAAACAATTTTGACACAATTCAAGACTTCTTCACCAATTTGAAAGCATTGAGACTATAGTTAAAGAAATTTGGAGATGAAAATAAGAACCCCATTGATCATTTGCATTTTTTCCAAACTTGGTCCTAACTATCTAGTCTTTTCTTTGATCCTCCATGCCACAAAGAGTGCCCTATCAAAATTAGCTCTATATGCCATCTATGGAGTACTTTTCCATCTCTCACTAGAAAATAGGAAAATCTCATCCAAATGCACATATTAAAATCCTCTGTCACATGCCCTAGTTTCCAACCTAGACACAAAATAATAAAAATGATTAAAAAATAAGGATAAGAAATAGAAATGCAAAGAAAAGGAAAGAGACAAAAATTAAAAAATTGCTATCTCTAGTACCTTCAAAGACCTTGTCTTCTAAAGGTAACAAACCTAAGTAGGAGAAGGTCAAATGTGCTTATTGCAAAAGGTCTAGTCATCATGAACATAAGTGTTCAAAGAAAACAATTGATCACTTGACACATATCCTAGAAAATAAAAAACATTAGTGTTCCTAAGTTAATGAAACAAAGTTCTTCACATTAGGGGTCTTCTAAGGAATAAGATAATAGCATGGGGAAAGGAAAGGGGAAGGCCCTTGTAGTAGTTCCTAGTCCACCATCCACTTGAGTTCTTGATTTAACTATTTCACACCACATGATTTCATCTTAGGATGATTTCACATCTTTGGAGACTTATACTATATCAACTATTTGTATGGGTGATGACACTTCTATTGAGGTTTGCAGGAGAGGAGTTATTGATGTGATGGAAGGAAAATTTCAAGATATTTGGGTGCCCTCACTGTCAACAAATCTCCTTTCAATTTATTAGATCATGCACCCAATTTGAGAAAGCAAGTTGAGTTCACTCATAATTCAATGGTTATTAATGAAGTGTACAATGATTATATAGTTCAATGAGAGAAAATCATAATTCTTAGCTTGATCCAACTATTCTACTCTCATTTTGATGAAGTTATAGCACGAGAGGTTTGGCCATCTTAACTACTACTACTTGCATTAGCTTGACTAGAAAAGCATGGTTATAGGTTTGTTTCCTATCACTTTTATAATAGATACATCATTGGTAAGCATCCTAAATATAATTATGACAAAGGAAAGGCATGGAGTGCTTCACATATACTAGAGTTAGTTCACAATGATTTAGATGGACTATTTCCACATCCTTCCTTTTGTAAGGTGAGATGTTTTGACATTTGTCAATATTTTTTCTAGTATAAGTTTGAGTATACTTTATTTAGAAATTTTAAGACTTCAAATCTTTTTAGAGAAGTATTCAACACAAATCATTAGGATTTTGTACATAGACAATGATGGTGAGTATGTCAACCATTATTTTGAGTAGCTTTACACCATAAAAGAGATTGAATTAAAGTGCACAATTCCATATGGTCCTCAATAGAATGACATAGCAAAATGAAAGAAAAATTCTTTGAAGGAAATAGTGAACTACATGATACACTCTAGATCTCTTGTCCCACAATATTGGGTGGAGGCCATTAAATATGTTGTTATATCTAGAACTACTTTCCTCATCAATCCTTGAAAAGAGTAACTCCTTTTGAATATTGGAGTAGTAAAAAACTAACAGTTAATCACTTCAGCATTTTGGTTCTCTCATATGGATCCACATTCCTACAAAGAAACATAATTCTATGAATTTGTAGAGTAGGTCTTTCATATTTATAGGTTATCTAGATGACCATTAAGAGTTATCATCTCCTCCACCTACTATACACATGTTTTTATTTTAAATGAGTGTTCACTTTGAGGAGGGCTCTTTGAGTTCCACTCTTGACACTTCTCCTCCTCCTATATTCCTATTGGAGTCAATTGGGTTAGATGACAACTTTTCAAAGGATTTAGATCCACCTAGGTAGATTTTTTATAATGAGGACTCTTCTTCCTCCACTTCAAATGTAGAAATTGATAATGAGGACATAATTCTCCTAATTTTCTGACTTCAAATCCACTTTGGGCTCAATAGACATTGTAGGTTACAAAAAATTGGGTTGAGGGTCCATTAGACATTAGGAAGACATGTTCACAGTTTCAAGAACTTATACATGTTTACATTGTTATTGCCTCTTATCCATAGTATTTTTGGGAGGAATCTAGCATTGTTTAGTAGGATGGTTCCATGCTAGAGGAGTATATTTCTTTGATTGGGAATAACACTTGACATATTATCCCCTTCTTAAAGAAAGGAAAATTGTTCAGTACAAGTTTATCTATTGTACAAAATTTGTATTAGATGGATATGTGGATAATTATAACACACAATTGGTTGCAAAGAGTTTTTCCCAAGTTCCTTGTGTTGATTACTCTAAGATACTCGTACTTATTGCAAAGATGAACTCCATTCAACTCACACTTGTTATCATTGTAGAAAAACATTGGGAGGTTCACTAGATATATGTGAATAGTGTATTTTACACAAAGTCCTTAAGGAGGATATATGCATGGGACAACCACAAAGTTTCTATAGGGTTCTTAATTTATTTATAGACTTGGAAAATCTATATATGGCCTGAAACAAGCCCCCCAAGCTTGGTATGCCAAGATGGGTTCCTTCTCATAGTTTGGGTTTCTTGTTGTCATTCAAATCTAAACATTTAAATCATATAGTTCTCTATGTTGATGGCATATTCATCATGTAAGTTTTTCTTCATCCATTATTGTAATGTAAAATGTGTTTCATGATAGGTCTTTGATGACTAACTTGGTCTTGTTGCATTATTTTCCCAAAATTCAAATACCTTAATCTACTTTTGGGATCACCATTGCATAGTCCAAGTATTCTCTTAATTTTCTCTCATAGTTTCACATGACTAATTACAAGCCCTACACTGACTCCCATTTTTTTTGGAAGCAAACTTGAGGCTCAATTTTTTGATACTATGTTAGAATGTATAAAATAAAGATTAAACCAAAATTGAGTGAACAGCGTGTTGGAAGTTGTTGTCATTGATGCCAACACTAAGGAGATTGTTGGCAGTTGTTATCAACATTGATTGTTTGTTGTAATTGATGTTTTCACCTGAGTAATATGTTTTTAGTCCTTGGCAGTGGTTGTATTTGTTATATTCAGTTTGGGCTAACATTGGTTGGATGTCATGTCTTATCAAAGAAGAGAAGAGTTGAAGAAGTTCATGGTTGGATGTCATGCCTTATCAAAGAAGAATTGAAGAAGTTCATAGTTGGATGTCATGCCTTATCAAAAGAAGAGAAAAGTTGAAGAAGTTCATGGTTGATGTCATTCCTCATCAAAGAAGTATTATTGGTGATGAGGATTAGAAGCATTAAGATGAGGATTAGAAGCATGACTAATGTTGGAGAGATTTTTTTGAAGGTCTACAATTTGTCTTAGTCTCTCTTCTAATGTTCCTGATAATATGAGTGTTGTTGAAAGGAAGTTCTAGTCTCTGCAAGTTGCTAAAGTGTTTTTGGTTCAAGAAGCTACACTGAATTCTATCCAGGAGAATGCTCTGCATTCCTCTGCTTTTGATGCTTTGGTCTTGCGGTTTGGGATTCAATGTCAGTTTTATGTGAGCATTGCACACCTATCTTTCCAAGTCACCTGTGTGTTGAGGAGAGTTATGTGAATTGCAAAAGATTGGAAATGTTGATGGTTGTTTGGACTAGTCTAGGAAATGCTTCACATTTCTCCATAGTGATGTCTCTACTCCTACAGCTTGGTGAATGTTCTCTCAACATTTGTGCAGTGTCTTAGTTCTAATTTCATGTGCTAAAGTGATATGCAAGCTGATATGTTATTGTTATATCTCATGTCTATGCATTTTGTGCTTCTTGGATAAACTATTTTGTACCTATTTGATATACGATGGCTATAGATGGCATGAAAGTATGAAAGAAATGTATGAAGGTGTTGTTGGATGTTCAAGGAACATCCCCATGTGATTTTCATATTACTAATTAGCCACTTTGGTGCTACATTGCATCTTGAGTTGGATTTCTTGGTCTTTTGTGGATATTTGGCTGACAAGGCTAGTTTATTTTCTTGGATTGTGTGCTTGGGGGGTTGTACCAACAATGGAAGATGTGTTATGATAGATTTCGATCCTGACCTATCATGTTTGGGACCACATCAAGCAATTTCAATTGAAAGAGTATTTATGGGCCAACTGGTTATGCATTTCAATGTTTCATCCACACGTTTCCTCAATGTCAACTTAGGTTGGTGTGTGCTTGTGTGTAAATGGTTTTGGATCACATTAAAATAAGTGATAAGAATTTTCTTGTCCTCTCTATCTTTGGGATGGTACCACATTATGTTTTTGGTGGCTAACCAGTTGAATTCATTATTAATTCTCTTCCTAGCCAACCTAATTGAAGTGTTGTGGTGGATATAAATGCAAGATCATTTCAGATGCAAGTGTGTCCAGAAGTGTACAAGTGTGAAGAAGTATGTGTGAGAGTTGTATTGAATATCTAGCAAAGATAGTGCTAAATATTATGAAAGGAAAGATCAATTGAACTTGAATGCCTCAGTCAACAAAGAGTTGTGTTGGTAATCTTTGTAACTCTCTTATAAATCTTTTATGTCCTGCTCTAAGATAGTGAATCTCATTAGGTCCTCTATATCTTTCTCTTGGATTTGGTTGGTACTTTTGTGTTGCAAGTCCTTTTTGTATCTTGCTCTAAGATAGTGAGCCTTCTTGTAATTTTTTTGATAATGATCCTTATCTTGTGAGTTAAATCTCACCGTGATTTTTCCCTCATTGGGTTTTCCACATAAATCTGGTGTCTCCTTGTGCATGTGTGTTTTCTCTATCTCTTTCTCTTTGTTATTGATCTAATTATTGCTATATCTTTCATTGGTAATATTTTTTGAAGGTGTTAAAGATTCAAATTTCTATATTCTTCTATGTTACTGCTCTGCTTAAAGTTCTATATTTATCTACTAAATGAGTTAGAGTTGTGCTAAAAGTTTCAAGTTTCAGAAGGGGTTAAGATTGTGTAGAATAATTCACCCCCCCTCTCAATATTTGAAAGTGTTCAACAAGGAGAAGATACTATAAAACTATTAAATTAAATGATATCAAAACTAAAATAATGTAACAAATTTAGTTTTTGATAACGCAAGACACATGCAAACTCTCAAGAGACACAAATATGCATTAAGTAAAATACCATAAATAATATCACAATAACATTAGTCCATGCTAGAGGAGTGGATACATATATGGAGAAAAGAGGAAGAAAATACAACTAATAATAAACGTAATGCACAACTACCCAAAAATAGGTGGGAATTACATTCAAGGAAGATTCCTTCAACCCTCATAATCACCCACTTGTTCCAACTAAGCAAGATAAACTAAATTTGTAGGAAAATACATAATATCCAACTAAGAAAAATAAAAAACTACACTAACACCCCCTTAAGAGTAGCTTAGGTACGTGAAAATATGGGTCCTAACAAATGAATCTTGATGAGGTACCCATATAGATAGAAATCCCTTCCAAGGAAAGAATCTCTAAGAAAAGGGAGAAAATCCCCCCTCATCACACCAAAATAGAGAGAAAATATCTCTCTCAAAGTAAAGAGATAAAGGAAGAACTAAGTATACCCCTAAAGATGAAGCCTCCTGCACCCATATCAAAGTTCATATGTGAAAGTACTTGCTTTCTATAAAGGGTTTAGAGAAAATATTGGAATCATGCTTCAAAGTCGAGCAATAGTAGAAATCAATGACCTATCTATGGATAAGCTCCAAAAAGTAGTGAATGTAAACCTCTATGTACTTGGTCCATTCATGATGGACCAAGTTCTATGAAATTTGTACGAAACTCTAATTTTCCTAAAATATGACTAATGGTTATTTGAAATAGATATTACACTTAGTGAGAATATGTTGAATATGAATGGTATTAGTGGTAGTAATAACAAACCCCCTATACTCAGACTTAATGGAAGATAAAGAAAATGATTCTTGGTTGATAAATAAATAGGACCTAAACCAAGATAAATTATAACCTAAAATAGATTTTTGATCTTGAGAATCACCTATCTAATCTAGATCCATATATCCCACCAAGTTGATATCAATGCCCATTGTGTAGTGAATTCTAAAATTGAGTTCCTTGAATGTAATAAAGAAACTTCTTGGATACCTCCTAATGTAGCTCATGGGGATATTTCATAAACCAAGAGACCATTCCCACATCATATGAAACATTAGGCCGTATATGAGTCAAATAAATGAAGCTCACAACAAGATTTTGATATTAGGTACTGTCAATCAAAGGTGAAGAGTATGGAGACTCATTTTTTACTCCATAAAGAAAGGGAGTTGTGGGAAGCTTGTCGTTAGCCATGTGAAATTATGAGAGAAAATAAAAAGTATACTTGAATTGTGCAATGGTGATCCTGTAAGTATATTGATGTATCTTGATCCTAGGAAAATAATAAAACAAGCCCAACTTGATGTTAGATTTTACTAGTGAAATGGATGAAAAACTCATAATAAATAGGTCATAACATAGAGAAACAAAAAGAGGAGAGAATCATCTTGTTGTAAAATGTAGATGTTTGGATTTGAATGGAAAAGAGAAAAATAAATTGTGAGAAGGAAGGAATTCATCCTAGTATACCAAGCTTGAGGAGTCTATTTCAATTTGTAGATAGATTTCACAAGTGTAAAAACTAAGGAAGAATCCTACAAAAAAAATTATGGATTTATTCCATGTATATATCCTCTTCAAGGTCTTTGAAAAGAAAAACACTCTTCATGTCCATCTAGTGAACCTACCAATGATATGCTACAATGATAGCAAGAGTGATTCAAATGGATTTCATCTTGGTAATGGTTATTGATATCAACTTGGTGGGATATACATATTTAGATTGGGCAAGTGATTCTCAATATCTAGAGTCCACTTTAGGTTATAGCTTCTCTCTTGGTTGATATCATATTTTTTAGTTGAGCAAGAATTATTTTATTATTGTTTTATCTTCCACTAAGTCTAAGTATAGGGGGATGTTATTGCCACCACTAAGGCTATTTGGATTCAACAAATTCTCACCAAGTTTTGCATCTTGTTTAAAATACCATCAATCATATTTTATGACTAACAAATTGTCATACATATTTCATGGAACCTATGATCCAAGCACATAGAGATTTAAATGTACTACATTTAGGAGCTTATCTATGGATAGGACATTGATGTTTTCTATTGCCTACTTCCAAGAAAATTGTTAGTATTTCCATCAAAATATTTATAGAAATCAAGTATTTTCATATACAAGATTTTCTTTGGGTATGAGAATCTTAATCTTTGGAGGATATTTTTCTCTCTTTTTATATGTGCATGTGTACCTAATCGGGCTTCATTTATTGAGACCCGTCTTTTCACCCACCTAGCTACACTAATGTAGGATTTTCATTCATTTGCTTGTATATTATGTATTTTCTTACAAATTTAGTTTAGCCGGTTTAGTTGTATTGATTGGGTCATTATAAGGTTTGAATGCATCTTCCTTGAGTGTAACTTAACTATTTCTAGGTAGTTATGAGCATTGGTTGTATTTTCCTCTTTTCTATATATATATATATGTATCCACCCCTCTAACATGTATTAAAATTGTTGTGATATTTCTTCATGGTATTTTGATTACTATAGATTTGTGTATCTTGGGAATTTGCATGTATCTCATGCTATTGGAAATTAAATGTTATATTATTTTATTTTTTCTATTACCTACAATAATACTTTTATGGCATCCTATCCTTTTACCCAATTATGGGTTAAACTTTGTTTTATGTATTTTAACAATAATGAATCAAAAAGGAGAAAGTTGCCTCAACATAAACTTGAGCATAAGGTTAAATGACTCAACCCTAACTCACATTTCCTCATCAATCCAATGGTGACATGTATCTATTTTACCACAAGGAAGCCTAAGCTAATAAAATCACCAAAAGTTGTCGCCAAAAAGAATGCAACAATAAGTCAAATAAGTAAGATAATTAATATTATTTTCAACAAGAAAAATCTAACCCAACGTGGATCAATATTTAATAATAATTATATTACAAGGCCATGTGTATCCACATGGGTTTATTTTCCAATATCAAATAAGAATTAATCTATGTCCAAAATATCTAAAATTGAATAAAATTAATGCACTTGGGTAAAATATAGACTTCTAAAGATTTTATTAAATTAAATAGAATATAGAATATATAGAATTCATACTAATTAAAATCTAAAGTTAAATAAACTCAAAAAAGGGGATTAAATTCTAAAATTCAATTAAACTAATTAACATACTAACTCATAATTCCATCCCACTCTAAGAGATGTGAAACATCAAATACTTGCCTATAAGATAAACCAACTATGGAGACACAAGAATACACACTCACAAGTTTATGACCAAAGAAACAAGGAATAATGGTTCAAACATGGTTAGGGAGCTCCACAAGGTGGAATGATATGGTCAAATGGTTGATCCATGATTGTACCTTCTCCACATACATTCCATTAGCCAATACCTATTAAATTCTTGAACACTCAATGCATGCATCAATCTTATCTCAAAAAGGGTAGTTGAAGCAATAGGTTAGACCAATATATCATATTCTCATACATGAAATCAAGGCATGTGCAACATCAAAAATCATGTTACTAAATGAACATAATCATAATCATAATATAGAGCATGATAATAAATCATTACTAAAATCATACATAAATAGGAGTATTTCATAACCCTACACTAACCATAATTAGTCTCAATATGAAGTAAATTATTCTCTAATCATAAAAAAAGAAGCAATATGGCATCACAATAGCCAAAAATGTATCTCAACAACATGGATATAATAATACAATAACTAAAAGGTATAAACATTCCACATTAATCGTCCATTTCATACATACACATAAATCAATTGTCTATCAATTAGTTCCTACAAAAATGATAAATCACAAGCATCATAATAAATTGGGATATGAAAATGGTCATGGAATGGTTCGGGCTTACATGCTCCTCCCCTTAAAACAAATTTCCTCTTGGAAGTCACCAAAGGTGGAGCACAAGCACAAATGCCAAACCTTACTCCACCACATAAGGAATGCAACAACATACAAAAACAATCATAAAGGTGAATTTAAAAAATGCACTCATATAGTAATCATAGAAAACATCATCCATAAGACACATAATATAAGATAATATCAAACATAGAAGCATCATTTATTTTCTCACTCTATTTCAATTTTCCATTTTCACGTCTCAATAATAATTGCATTAATCAACATATCATAATCATGTTCATGCATATGTATGCATGTAACTCTTTCTATTTCATATCTAAATCAAATTTATTCTCATGATAGTGTACACCATACATAAATTCCTCGCAAAACATGTATCAATCATCTACACCATAGGATTGACAACACAAGGTTCACACATGACTTTAGGGGATGCCAAGTTTCATAGCGGAGGCAAGGAACCAATATTCAAGGAGATAGAATATAGAAACTATAAACCAATATCAATGATAACTTTAAGAATCCCCCTCCCCTCAGAAAAGGTGTAAAAACCTAGCGAATCTTGTATACTTTCCAAAAAAATATTAATTTTATTGGTGATTGTTTTCTTTTTTCAGGGAAAATAATAATCTCAATTGGAGAATCTTTTGTAATCACTAGAAGTCTGTAGAAAATCCTAGCGAATTATAATTTTTTTGAAACCAGTAAAATATTTTCATTGGTGATTAAATTTTTTTTTCAAACCAATAAAATATTTTCATTGGCAAATTAAACCTATTTTGAAACAAATAAAATATTTTCATTGGTGAATTAAACTTGTTTTGAAACCTAAAAATATTTTTTTGAGGGTGAATTAAACCTCTATTCAAACCAAAAAAAATACTTTTGTTGGCGATTAAAACCTATTTTAAACCAAAAAATATTTTCAATGGAAAATTAAACCTATTTTCAAACGAATAAAAAAAAATAGTGAATTAAACCTAATTTTAAACCAATTAAAAAATTCATTGGTGAATTGAACCGGTTTGCCAATAAAAATTCATAATGTGGATGCAAAAATATCAAATGCTATATATTGTTCTATTCCAAGACAAATTTTTCACACACCCAAATTCCTTCATAAAGTGTCTAGAATGGAGGCAAGTGTTAACATATTAGAAGTTCTTATAGAAGTGAGCCACTAACTGAAGTACTATGTCTAAAACCAGATGTCAATGTAACTTAACAACTAGTAACTATGAGTTATATTATTTAATAAGTTAATATAGCATTAATATACTCATAAAATTAAAATTGCATGACAGTAACTACGAGTTATATTATTGTCCAACTTAACCTTTCGATGAATGTTTGATGGATGACTGTAACTGTATTTCAGAAGAAGATGTTTGAATCACTAGACTTGTGAATTCAAACCTCTAAAATAACCCTAGAATTGTTATATTTACAAATATCAATGGCTGGCCTTTTATTACTTATTAAATCACTTAAAGTCATGACTCAATTTTTGTGAAATAATATTCACATCAACATGTGTGTCTTGTGGTAAATTAAATGCTCAAATGTTGAGTATTGATGTCTTTTTTCTATATATACTTCACCAACTTGATGTTCTTCATATCATTTATAACATATTAGCTTTCTCTCTTCTCTATTCACAATTTCATTGTGATATTATGGAGTCTTCATGGCATGTCATGCTAACCAAATATTTTTGGGAGAAAAGAAGTAACAATGCATATGATAGACGAAAGTTGGGTATGGTTTTCAATATTCCTTGTGTGTGGGTTGACGAGGCTATAAGAATAATTTCGGGTAGAAAATGGCTTTAGAACAACCCCTATGCTCTATTTTCTAAGGTAGATTTTGCTTTCTTGTCCAATTGCATGGACATTTTGTTGGATAAAGAGTTGGTCAAGATGTTGGCAATACATCATTGTCATCCTTTCATTTACTCTCTTTCTTCATTGGAGTTGGCATTGGAGCATTATAATTTTGAATTTTGGTTAGTTCCTATTGGTAGAATCAAACCAAAGTTGAAATGGCTACTTCTACAGTGCAAGCTCTTATCATGGTTGTTGTGAGGTGTGTTCTAGTCTGTGACACAAAAAATGAATCATTACAGAGTCTGGAGTTTTGGAGGAATGATTTGGGTGATGCCCTTTTCTTCTTTGCTCTTACTTTGTTCAATTCAATTCACCTCCTTCTCAAACACCTGATTTAGGGTATCTACTAATGGTAAAGGATTTTTTGTAATGAATTGTGTCTAGACTATATTTTTTTGTATAGCTCTTGTAATATGTATTTTATGACTGATTTTTTGTCACGGTGCCTTTTTGGCCAAGCTGGCTATGTAATTTAGTCTTCAACTACTTAAATTAAAATACTTTTCATAGCTCCATTCTTATAAATCCTTTTTGCTTTGTTTAGTATAAAAATGTGGCTTTTAAGACTAAAAAGACATTTATAATTTTTATATGATTCATTTGTTTACTTCTTTGGCATATATATTTAATATTACTCGTAATTGTCAAGAAACTAGTATGTGAATAAAAATTGTAGTATAATCCATAAAGATATTATTATTTCATAAGTTAATATAACATTAATATACTAAGAAAATTAAAGTTAATGTGCAAAAATAATTCACCATTCAATGGACGTATTATCAACATATAGTTTTGATAAGTGAGTGAAATTTATTGTGGCTTATTAGTGGACTTTGATAATGACTAACCAAAAACAAGCCATTTAATTCTGTATCTTTTCAGTGATTTGAAGTACTCTCTACTCTACCTACCATTTAATTCTCTATCTTTTTATCGATTTCCACAATTCTACGGGATTATTATTCATTGAAGAAAATGTGGTTGCAAAACCGCAAATTAACGCCATACGTACCTAGGAAATCTTTAAAATATTAAGAATTAAGTTCCTCTTCTAATCTGAAGTGAGCGAAATGATTGATTTGATAACTTGATACTAAAAAATGGCAAAAATTATGACATGTGTTTTCTTTTTATTGATTTCCGCAATTCCAAAGGATTATTGTTTATTAAAGAAAATAGGGTTACATAATCACAAATTAACACCATATGTACATCTGAAGCGAGCGATTGGATAACTTGATATTGAAAACTGTATGACATACTATAAATGATGATGTCATGACTCTAGCTATCAATCAAAATAAGATTTGTAATAGATTTCATATCATTTGAGTGGTGTGCTTATCAGCATTTAGCCAGATGTCAATCAAAAAAACAATTATACCTCACATGATTAAAGTTCGTTACTTGGTTAGTGCAAAAATGAAATTATACCTCACGTGAATCATGAGCAAATAGGCATGGTGAGCTCATAAATTGCCCATAAATAGGGATAGTAAGAACAACTGAAATCATTCGTAGAAGGCTTTACTATTGAGTGCCAGTGCAATATTCTGAATTCTGACAAGAGTTTTCATTTTGCAAGGTTAATAAGGAATAAGATGATGTTGTGGTATTATTTTGGATACACTAAATTCTCATGCCTCCAATTATGTAGTGACAGAGTAAAATACCAATTTCATTCAAGTTTAGAATGGATGGAATTGGAAAGAAGTTGATCTAGTTTATCTGGCTTCTAAGCCAAGTTTTGAACTAGGATGAGGAGCTCTAATGGAGATAAGTGATTTCACAAAGAGCGTGGCCACATAAGTATTTTAATCTTGTTTACATTGAAATCCTTTGACTTCTCATACTCCATTTTGACAAAGGCACTCAAAGGGGAACTGTGGACTTTCAAAGTCATTCTACGCTATCTTGGTGCCTTGGAGATGCCTGAAGATGGTGGTAGCAAATTTATTACCCCTTATCTTCTGCATAATTCCAATTGTTAACAAGGATAGGTAAATTTTCTATATTCACAACTCCCATTTTCCTAGTATGGTAGGCAAGCCTTGTGGATTTTCATAGTCATTTTGGGTTGTTCTAGTGGGTCAGATTGAGCTTATTATGCAATATCATTTGTATTAAATATTTTAACTATCAACTCATGCTTCACCATAGTGGGATGTAGAACCAAGGTACAAAAGTTTTTATAAATGCAGAACCATAGTGGTGGCTTGGAGCTATCATTTGAGATACCAAGCATGGTTGACAAGCCTCGTGGTTTGAGAATATGGTATGTATCCTATAACACCACTACCAACTTGGAATCAATTGTGTCTGATGTAAAGTGACATGTGTCATTTATATAAAACAAGAGTTTGCATGCTCTACTCATCTTTAAAAAGCTATGTAATAATGTATTATTGTAATTCAATTGTGATAAAATAAATGGTTGTGTTATTCTTCATTATTCATTTATAGTAAATAATTATTATTTTTGTCCAGTGTCTATTCAAATTATACAAGTAATTAGCATTAATATTTCTAGAAGTAGCACTTGCACATAGACTTTAAAGGAGGTTCAATGATTACACCGATAAAAAACTATATGTATGTTAATATGTTATAGAGTATATGTTTGTGCATGCATAGGCTGCAAGTTGAAAGTTCTAGTTGCATGTGGTTGGATTAAACAATTAATAATAAGTGCTTAATAATGGAATGAAATAAACG
Source organism: Sequoia sempervirens (assembly GCA_007258455.2). Taxonomy (NCBI): domain Eukaryota; kingdom Viridiplantae; phylum Streptophyta; class Pinopsida; order Cupressales; family Cupressaceae; genus Sequoia; species Sequoia sempervirens. The sequence continues at coordinate 21,768,904 of VDFB02000008.1, read as the reverse complement.
TAGACAAATCAGATTTTTTCCTTCAAGAATTTAAGTATTATCTATTTATGAAATATTTGTATGCAGATTTAAAACATAAAGCAATACAAATAGAAAAATAATGTTGCCATCCAATTGACAAAAACCACTAAAAATATCACAAATAAACTTAGGCAAATCAGATTTTTTTCCTTCAAGAAATTAAGTATTATCTATTTATGAAATATTTGTATGCAAATTTAAAACATAAAGCAATACAAATGAAAAAATAAAGTTGCCATCAAATTAACAAAAAACACTAAAAATGTCACTCTTGCTAGGGTTTGGTAAAATGTTGTCACTCTTGTTAGGGTTTTCCGAAATGTTATTTCTAATTTTTCGTTGACTTGTGTGTTGGAAGTTTGGAGATGTTGGAAGCTTGAGTTATTTGTGAATTTTTTGGGTGTTTTCATTGATGTCAACCCCTTGTATGAAGAAAGTGTTGGAATGCTTGGAATTGTTGGTATTGATGTCAACACAATGTTGTTGGTGTTGTCATTGATGTCCTACTTTAGTATAGTTGCAGAGGTTGTTGGCCAGACTTGTGTTGGGGGAGATTGTTGATGTTGGAAAGTTTCACACTATGTTGTGGTGTTGTCATCAATGTTTTCATTGATGTATGTGATAAGTAAGTGTTGTTGATGCAGTTGGTTCGCTTGGTTTCTTATTGTTTTTGAGAAAATTTGAATAAGAAAGAGTTTAGTGTGATAGAGTGGTGCTCAGTGTTTTTCTTTGCATTTCTTCATGGTTGAAGAGATGCTCATGTGGTTTAGATGTGATGATCATAGGTGTTTAGAGGTGTCATATCTAGAGATTTAGGTTCTAGTTCGTACTACAATGGAAGATGTGTTTGACAGTATGTCTATTTGGTGACACAAGGTGTCTAGGAGAAATGAGATTGATCCACATTTCTCCATAGTGAAGGTTTTGGTGTTGTGGATCTAGGAATGTGCTTATATCATTTGTATCTACCTTCCCTTGAAGGTTCAAGTGATGAGTTGTTTCGTAAAGTTGTCTCGTGTGTTGGATGTTTATGCGAATATGTCTGGTTGCAAAAAATGAAGGTGTTCTTGAGTTTCAAGTGATTGTAGTAGTTGTGGCAAATATTTTGATGATGTGGAATATTTTTAGATGTTGTGGAATGTTTTTGTGTGGTATGTGAGATGTTTCCGAACCTGGAGAGGTGTGTTTGGAGTCTCTTGTTAGTATTAGTGCAGGTTTGGCTGACCTGGCGTGCTAGTGCTAATTGCGAAGGATAATTATTGTTTGAGGAAGTGTTGAGAAGCATGTCGATGTTGATTTGAATCCCAATTAAGATATGGCATGGTTTTCCTTCACTTCTTTATATCATGAAAGCGTTTGGTGTCGACCTATTTTATGTTGTATGGTTGAGGTGCATACTTTTCCTTAAGGCCGACCTAATTGAGATTGTTTTAGGTCACAATGGGTATAAATGAAAGGATAATTGTTGTGTGGATTAAGTACAGAGTGTGTGATTTGACAAGATGCAAATGTGATCAAGTTTGATGATCTGAGTGTGATTCTTAATGCCTATGACTTCCAAATGCAATGAGCAGAAGGTATCTACATTTCAATTTGTTTGATGAGTTGTTTGTGGTTCAATGGAATTGTAGCTTCAACATATGAGAGATGCATTGCTAGCAGTTCAAATTAGTAGTTATTCACCCCTTCTATTCTTCTTTCTTCTGGACAATGAGTCCTTTTGGTAGTGAGCCACCAACAATGAGTCTTTCTTTATCTTTTTGAGCAATAAGCCTTATTGTATTTAGTGTTGCAATTCATATATTAGTGAGCTAATTCTCACCGTGGTTTTTCTCTTCTTGGGTTTTCCATGTAAATCTAGTGTTTGGTGGTTTAACTTCTTTTGAAATGAGAGAATTTGGTCAAGATGCTAAAAACAAAAAAAACTGCTTTTAAAGTCTGCAAAGTGGAAAAGGATGATGGATCAAATCTAGATGATCTTGATGAGGTCAAAGAAAACTTTGTGAGGAGATTGAAAAGGGGTACTAGAAAATACAGAGTTAAGCTACCTTTCAAATGTTTCAATTGTGGAAAGTTAGGTAATTATGCATCTAAATGTCCAATCAAAGTTACTAATGGCAAAAAAAGGATTATAAGGGTAAATTTGTCAAAAAGAGTTATTATGTTGAAAAGTACAATGGTGTATCTAATGATGAAGAAGAAAATTATTCAGATGAAGGAAGTGATGAATGCTTGTTCATGGCTTTAAATGTTGGAACTAAATATACTAATCTTGAAAGATGTGTGAAGGAAAGTGCTCTAGAAACAAGTCATAACATTGAAAGAACTATGTTGACTGATTTTCATGTTAGAGAAGAGAAGAATTATTGAATCATTGACAATGGATGCTCAAATCATATGACAAGTGATAAGAGTATTTTTTTTAAGCTTGAAATGTATGATGGTGGTCTTCTTAAGTTTGGTGATGATGCATCTACTAAGATTTGTGGAAAAGGTTCAACTAGTTTTGATGGAAAGCATAAAAAAAATGATGTTCTTTATGTCAAGGGTCTCTGGTATAATCTTCTATGTGTAGGAAAAATGTGCAGCAGAGGATATAATCTTGTGTTTCAGAATGGTGGTTGTGAAACCAGAAAAGGAAGTGTTGGTACTCTGGTTGCTATTGGAACAAGGATAGAAGGTAATGTCTATCAACTCAAAGGTAGTGGAGCAAAGTGTTTTATGTCTAAAACTAATGAAAGTTGTCTATGGCATAGAAGAATGGGTTGCACCAGTTTTGATAGCCTAGTGAGGATAAGTTCTACTGATGTTGTGAGATATTTTCCAAAGATTACAAATCCTATCAATGTAATCTACAAAGAATGTCAAGTGGGAAAGCAAACAAAGAAAAGATTCAAGACAAAGGAATATTCTACCACAAGTCCCTTGGAGTTAGTGCACAAAAATCTATGTGGACCTACCAGAATTATAAGCTCATGTGTGACAGGTATTTCATGTTATTAATTGATGATTATTCTAGAATGGCTTGGGATACATTCCTCAAAGAAAAATCAAAAGCTATAGACAATTTTAAAGCATTTAAGGCTATGGTTGAGAATGAAATGATTTTGAAAATCAAATGTTTGAGATCTAATAGAGGTGGTCAGTTTACTTCAAATGAGTTTAATGGTTTTTGTGAAGATCATGGAATAAGAAGGCATTTATCAGCCCCTAGAACTCCTCAGTAGAATGGAGTTGTGGAAAGGAAAAATAGAACAGTTCAGGAAGTAGCTAGGACAATGATGAAGGAAGCTAATCTTCCAGATGCCTATTGGAGAGAATCATTTCATACTGCAATCTACATTCTTAACTGAGCTCAAGCAAGAGTGAATAGTTCAAAAACTCCCTATGAGTGATGGTATGGTAAACCTCCTACTATGAAATATTTCAAAGTTTTTGGAAGCAAATGTTATATCAAAAGAGATAAAGAAAACTTAGGAAATTTTGATTAAAGATTTGATGAAGGAATCTTCCTTGGATACTCTATAAGAAGCAAGGCCTACCAATGTTACAATAATAGGTTGAAGAATATTGTTGAAAGTGCAAGTGTCAAACTAGATGAAGAACCACATCAAAGTTCAGTGCTAGTAGAAGGATATGAATCTGATGAATCTCCTTGCATTGAAGAAGAAAAGTCTGAAGAAAAAGGAAAAGATTTGACAGATGAAGAGGAAGAAGCTCCAGAAAAGAATCCTAAGACTCCTAAATATGTGCAAAAGAATCATTCACAAGATCATATCATTTGAGATAAAATCAAAGGTGTGTTAACAAGGAGAAAAAAATTTATGACAAAAGAACAAGTAAATTTATGTTTACTTTCTAAGACCAAAAACAGTGACTAAGGCATGCAAAGATGAGAATTAGATCAAAGCAATGAAGGAAGAGTTAGAACAGATAGAGAAGAATCTAACTTGGGAATTTGTCCCAAGACCAGAAAAAAAGAATGTGATTGGTACTAAGTGGGTATTCCAGAATGAGTTGAATGAAGATGGAAAAATTATTAGGAACAAGGCTAGACTTTTGTGTAAGGGTTACTCATAGGCTGAAGGTATAGATTTTGAGGAAACATTTTCTCTGATTGCAAGAATGGAAGCTATCAAGATATTTTTAGCTTTTGCAATACACAAAGATTTAAAAGTATATCAAATGGATGTGAAGTATACATTCTTGAATGGATAATTGGAAGAAGAGGCATACATTGAACAACCAAAAGGTTTTTAGTTGTCAAAAAATACAAATATGGTATAAAAATTGAAGATAAATGTGTGGATTGAAGCAAGCTCTTAGAGATTGGTATGCAAGGTTAGATAAGTACTTGTTGCAACAAGGATTCAGAAAAGATATTTCTAATAGCAATCTTTATTTCAAAGTTGAAGATGAACAAATCTTAATTGTGGTAGTATATGTTGATGACATAATCTTAGAAGGAAATGAAGGTATGCGCAAAAGGTTTGTAGAGAAAATGAAAAAAGCGTTTGATATGTCAATGTGTGGGGAGATGAATTTCTTCCTTGGTTTTCAGATCAGTCAATCAAAGAAAGGTATATTTATATCACAATCTAATTGTGTTAAGGAAATGTTGAAGAAGTTTGGAATGGATGGCTCTAAACTAGTATGTACTCCTATGGTTACTGGTTGTAAGTTGAGAAAGAATGATAAATCTCCTAATATAGTTCAGAGCAAGTATAGATCAATGATTGGTGGACTATTATGCATTACTGCTACTAGCCTGGATATCATGCATTCAGTTTGTCTTGTGGCTAGATTTCAAGAAGATCCCAGAGAATCTAATGTTGCAACAATAAAGAGGATATTAAAATATTTGAAGGGCACTCTGTATTATGGTTTGTGGTATCCTAAGGATACCAGCTTCTCCTTGATTGCATATAAAGATGCAGATTGGGATAGATGTGCAAATGACAAGAAAAGTACAAGTGGTGGTGCTTTCTTTCTTAGAAGCAAGTTGGTTTCATTGCTAAGTAAGAAGTAGGATTCAATGTCATTATCTAATAAAAAAGAAGAATATATTGTAGCAGCATCATGTTGTATAGGTGTTGTGGATGAAGCAAACATTGAAGGATATCAAAGTTTCATATGATGAACCTATTCCTATCATGTATGACAATACAAGTGCAATCAATATTTCAAAGAATCTAGTAATGCATTCAAGAACAAAACATATCTCAATATGACATAACTTCTTGAGAGAGAAATTTGCAAAGAATGAGGAGAAGTTGGAGTATGTTCCTACTAAGGATCAAATTGTTGATATTTTCACAAAGGCTCTTAAGATACTTTTGAGTGTCTCCTGGAGAAGTTAGGGGTTATTGCGTCTCCTTTCAACTAGATGCAAAAGTGTGTGAATCTATTTGGAAATCATTTCAAGATACATTATTGGTCTCAAAAGAATGCTAAAGGCTACCTCTTGGGGGGTAGGTAGCAATGGTTGTTGGATGGTGTAGTTAGATGGAGCATATTGTGTGCCCCTAAGGGGGGGTGTGTAAGAAAGTGAGTGTCGAAGAAAGAAAAAGATTTGTTTGACAGTGCTGTCCTTTCAAGCTTTGTCAAAGGGGGGGAGAAAAAGAGTTGAATATAGAAAAGAAAGTGCAAAAGAGAGAAAATGATGATTTGGCCCTTTTCCATTGATGTCAAAGGGGGAGAGAGCTAAAGTGGTGGAAAAAACATAGGGGGATAAAGAAAAACATATTGAAAAACTTGTATATGGGAGAGAGTATTGTTTGAGGAGCAAAGGAGGAGAGTGATCTAGAATGCAAGTGTTGTAGGAGAAGAAGTCTATGAACAAAGAGGATGAAGAGTAAAGAGTTGTCCCAGATAGTGGGAGTACTACTTGAAACATATAAAAATAGGGCTTCTATATTAAAATGGGGTAATTGAATATGTGATGCACCTATCTTCCTTATTTCATTAGGAAATGGGATTCCCAAAGGTAAGATTGGATTTCGACCCTAGGTGTTTCAACCCTATTGGAGATCCTGTGAATTTCCTTATGACAAGACGAGGTAAAATTTTCTTGAATAGCACTTTTGGGAGATAAAAAATAATATTAAATGAACTTAAATATGCAATGTAAGAACTAAATCATCAATTTAAAGCATACCAGAAATAGAAACAACAAACTTTTGGAAGATCTGAGAAGGGTAAGTTGATGTGTAGTAGTCATCAAAAGTTGTTGTTGAGTGTCCTCTTGGGACAAATTCACCCTAGGGTGAATGGGTCCTACTATAGGGATCCAAAATATGATTTCACTATCCTCTACTCCTAGATCTACACTCCTGATTCCTCCAGATTCCACTATCAGAAAGTCAAAAATAAATTCTGCAAGTAAGATTCCATGGCTTGACAACTTTGACAACTTGGTGTTTCAATTCGCACCTCTGGAGTGCGTATTGGAAATGGATAGCTACGCACAGTATTAACTACTCTTCAAATTAGGAGGGGAAGCTCCCTCTTTTGTTGATATACATAAAAAGTAAAGTAATCTAAGTTCCTATCTTTTTGACTCAGCTGGTAGAGGCACAAGGTTATAAAATTGAATACATTGCAATTAAGGTTTTCTCTAGTTTTGCAAATCTTAACTACAAATAGGCTAATGCTAAAACTATCCTATCTCCTTAAGTAAATCAGAGCAAAAGGAATTAGGAGTAATTGGGAATGGTTGACGATAAACTCTATCTTAGGATTCCCAAGGAGGTGAAACACTCTATCTGAGGTGTAGACTGAAATAAAGTTTATTGGAAATAAACATGAAACAACAAGCTAGTTATTAGGATTCCCAAGGAGGTGGAACACTCTATCCAAGGTGTAGGTTGAAAATAAGATTACTAGAAATGACATTAAAAAATAATCTTTATCTCTAAATTCCCAAGGAAGTGGAACACTCTATCTGAGGTGTAGATTGAAAGAAAGATTATTAAAACAACAATAGTAAATCTGGCATAGTAAATTGCATAATGAAAAACACACACAATAGACAATCAACCCAACTTTATATTAAACAATGTGAACTAAAACTAAATAGCAATATTGCAGGCAAGGTGGCACAGTAATTTTTTATCATGAGAAAAAGTTCAAATACAATGACCAGGGTGCTCTTATTTATAGAATCTCAAAGGAGTAGGGAACCCTACAATTTCCTTGAGTTAACATAAGTCTTTCCAGCATGCAAGATTTATTACTAAGTCTAAATGTATGCAACTTAATAGTTAACTAGAAAAACTACCTCAGTTAACTGATTCTAAAATAAACTAATTGGACCTTGTAGCATGCAAGTCCTTATTGATATGAGAGTCAACTGATAACCAACATCAGTTAATTGAAACCTAACTAAAAGTTCCACATCCACCAAAGATATTCCTGAGGAAGAGATAAACATGCATGAAATCAAAAATCTAAACTCAAGAGTGATGTTGAATTGACTATTGTCTTTGACTCTATCCTTGGGAAAATCAAAGGATGTAACTAACTATCTACTCCAAGCCATCATGAGCAATCATCTCCTCTAGGAAATCATTAACTGCATCTTCTTCAAGCACTTTAATGTTGTCCAAAATAATAGACTATTTTCTCAATGTCTTATCTCCATCTGTGATAATTCTCAAACACTCTTTGACCTCCTCAACTACCTTGTCAAAACTTGTTGACATCACCAAAAAATGATTCAACTTGGATGCCACAGGATCACCATTAAGACCATCATGAGCCAAACTCTAGAATTCTACTTGCACAACATCGAGATTGATGTAGGTACCATCCTCATGAAGATAATGGCACAAGATTTATGTGATGAATCTGCTTACAAGCTTGATAGCACTGGTAACATTTTCTTTGATTTCAGCCATCTTTGTAGACACCTTTTCATAAGTTTCCACTTTGAAGAGGTGTTTTCTCTCCAAGCAAAAAGCTTCCTTTTGTCTTCATCTGCTACAACGGCATCATATGTGATTTCCAACTGAGAAATGATGATTTCATCTCTTGTTTTGTTCTCTACGATGCTCAACTCAAGTTGTTGAATTCCTTGATGAAGATTGTGAGCATTGTACCTTAATTGGTACAACTCTTTAAGAAAGTACCTGCCCATGATAACAAAATCTCTAATCCAATTTTCCAAAAGCTTTCCATGATTGACTAACTAACCCAACTTTTGTTGATCTAGAAGTGATTCTAGAAGTTTAGGAAGAATAGCCGCAATGTTTGAATTCCCATGAAGAAGATCTGAGATATACCATCGCAGTTGCTTATTTTCAGCCTTGAGGGCTGCTTTATCATCTTCATCCTTCATCACCTGCTCCTGAAGATTGCCTACGACTACCTTAAAGAGGCTCACATCCACATGTCAAGTGCTTCTACCAAGGTTAGCTTTGACAAAGGTGAAATCACCAGCCTCAACCTCATCTAGTCTCTTGTTTTGCGATGGTGTAGCAACCTCAATGATAATCTATGCATCAGGTTTTTTCTCTATATGTACCTATTTCTTGGCCTTCTTGTTTGACTTATCTTGATCGAAACTTCCAAAATCTGAAAGATCCAGCTGATAGGAAGGCTTTCACCTCCTTCTACCCAAAGTTTTCTCAAGCCAAGATAAATGATTTATGTTAACTTCTCTGAGAGAAATGACTACAAGTATGTCAACTCCTAGTGAATTAACTGGCACTGAGAATTCACGAAATGACGATTCCAATTCTGAGTCTATCTAAATGGGAGAAGGTTGAGGAGATAATGGAAGACCAGAAGATGAAGACCCAACTTCAACCTTGTACTATTGGATCCACTGGAATTTCTGGCACCTTCTCTATCTGTTCTCATTGACTTGTGCTTCCTTTCAAACTCTTTGTCTTTCCTCTAACCCTGACACCTTCAAGAGGATGCATTATGGCCTTGAATCTAGGTCTTGATCTTAACATGGAAGGTAGTGAAGAAAATACAATTGGCGGCTCTGCAACTAGAACTACCTTCTACCTCCTTTTGTCGTCCAATAAAAGCATATTGATCTTGACAACTTGGCTTGATAGATCCTCAACTGAAGTGCTCTCTTTGGCATACCAATCTAGTTGTTGAAGTGACTGGTAAGCAACTTGATCTTTGATGAATGAAGTAAAACTTCTTCATCATCATCTGACAAAACTTCAACATCTTCTGATAAGAAATCAGCAAGTTGAGGAAGAGTGAGTCTACAATAATGGCGTCTATGTACTTCGAATTCATCCTCACAATTGACCCAAAATTATTCAATTGTTGGCTTGTGTGAATGATTCCACTCCAAATGAGCTGCAAATAGGCCCAAAGGATCATACGAGCACTTTTTGTTGAGGAACTTGAGATGATTTTTTTACAATTCATTGCTCATCAACTTGCAATCGGTTGTTGATTTGCATTTGTATATACCCAATCCACATCAAGAAGTTAACAATGTCTTATGCTAATTGTGTAGAAAAGAATGAACCCCGTGAACTTGTCTCAAGAAATCCATGAACAAGACTTTGTCAGACGGGTATCTTGTAGCATCAAAGGTTCTCCCAAGAAACCATACAATCTTATATAGGTGAATGAGGGAAACTGGATAAACTAATCTGCTCAATTCTCCATTACTAATTTGGCATCCGCTGAAATCCTTATGTCCAAATCGTTGTCAAGATCTCTCACTTTCTTCATTAGAAAATGGTCATTCACCTGCTTGAAATCCTGTTCAGCTCACGAGGACTCCAACTATGGGAAGTATTCATGCAGATGTTGAACAACAAGGGTTCCAACAATTTTCAAGATTCTAAAATTGCCTTGGAATGCAATTAGATAAACGAGATGAGAAACCATATGAAACTCATGGAGTTTGAGAAATATCATGATCTATTGGTGAAGAACTTCACTGATCAACATATCCCAGTCAAAATGTTCTTTATTATTGATAATCTAGGAGATGACATAAAACATCTATGGCCGAAAGATATTAGCTTCTTTTTGAGTCGTGACCCAGTTGAGCAAGGTAGTTAGGATGGCGATCTCATCTTTGAATTATCCACAACCAAGCTTCTTCGACAAATTGGTTTTCTACTCTTTCAACCACCTTTGAGCGACCTTCTTCTAAGATATTTCCTTTTTTTTATGCCATAAATTTTCACATTCCTCCATGATTATGATGCAATTATTTGTATGAGGTGGAATGGCGAAGCACTTTTCAACATCTCTCGGCTTGAGGCTACAAATAACTCGCCCATTTGCTAATCGAATTTTTCATGTAGAAGGGTCATAATGCTTGATGCATGCAATGACAAACTCAAGATCTAACACTGTGATGAGAATAGAAGTTGTTGCCAACAATCTAGAGTGATCAAGATGCTTGATTGTAGTACTGTCAACATCTTCCAATGTGCTCAATTTAATCAATGGATGAACATGGCAAAAGTCAATGTCAAAAAATTTCAAGAAGTCATGAATCAAAACTAATTTGGTCATGTATTCAATTGGATTGAATTGCATTTTGAAAAACTAGACTTTTGACTGTAAACTTGGATACGTTCGGATGAACTTTTGAAAAGGCTAAAAATAGCCTCTAATGAGGCTAAAAATAGCTTGTTGAGGGGAAAATTTTAGGAAATTTTTTGAAACATGGGTTTTGTAGAGAACGTTTTCTAAGCCAACCCAGATTATTAGAAATTTGAAAAAATTACCTTTACTTAGGCATGTAATGACTTCAGAAACAGAAGCTGTAGGAGCTGTAGGGGCTACAAGGGCTATTTTTCTCGAAAAAATCTGGCATATGGATTTTGTAGCCGCTAATGTGCTGATCAAAGCTAGTTTCTCCATTTTTTGAAATGTTGACGTTTTCACCACCATGTAAAGGAATCTTTGGAAAAAAAGAAAAACTTCAAAAAGAGGGAAGTACAAAGGCAATTTTCCCAAAAAATTCTGAAACATGGGTTTTGTTGCCAACGTTGTGTTGAACAAACTTAGATGACCAGATTTGTGAAAAATTATCGCTTACTTGGACATGCAAGAGAAAACCTAAGACAAGGATAGAAGAAATGTGAAGGGAAGAAGATATAAATTATATTTTGCCTCTGTAAAATGATGCGCATCCTTGAATCCAGTTGGATGAAGTCTGACAAGCATGTGCTAAAAATATGGAGTCTGGAAAATTATCCCTTTGAACAATCTAGACCTGGAATTGTGAAGAACACTGAAAAATTCCTCCTATAGTACCTCCAAATCTTGTTTGCACGAGAAAATATGAGCTCGCCTTCAACCTGTGATGAAGAAAATGGACACCCAAGTGCTTTAATAAAGAATTTTCATGAATGAAGGCATCACATGCAAGTTAAATCCTAAATTTAGGATGAAACAATCTTATTGGACCTCAATTTAGTCAACTAAGTGAAGACCAAACCCTAAAATAGGTGTCACTCAGCATGTAAAGAGGAAACATGCCACATGCAAGAAAAATGAAGTAATTTCCAATTCAATTTGGAGGTGAATACAAAAGACGACATGCAATTTAAGTTCAGTTGTCAATTCCATAAAATTTAGGGCAGCCAAGGCATGCATTTTAGTTCAAAAACATTCAACAAGTCAAAGTTGACTTTGGGCACCAACTTCTCCAAACTTAGAAACATTTTTGAAATTTCCTATTTTTTAGCCTTTGCAAACACCACTTAAGCCTATGTTTGATGACTGATTCTGAATGACTGATGGATCCAGTAGACTAGCTAATAGTCTCATTAAAGAACAAGATCAAAACTGAAAAGGAACTCCTTGAGGTTGCAAACCCTAATTTTGACTTTTGAGCCATCAAAACTCTAGATGCCCCTGGCCAACAGGGGCGCATTTGCTCATCAAACAGAAAATTTTCAAGGATTTTCATCATTTTAAACTTGATTTTTGACCTCCCTTCAGCCTATGTTTCATGGAACTTGACAAATCTCTCGAGCTAGCTGACAGGATCACTGTAGAGTTGGATCAATTTTGAACATGATCTTCTAGAGGGTATAAACCCTAAAAACTTCATTTGGCATATCAAAATATTGGGTGCCCCTAGCTAGCAGGGGCGCCTTTATTTCTAGACTTAGCCATTTTTGCAACTTGCTTCATTCTTCGTTCAACCTACGACTGTCAACTACTAACAATTTCTTTGATCAAACTGAGATATGCAATGGAAAGCTAGAAGAATTCTAAACAGTATGAGCATTTGAGCAAACCCTAGCAATTGCATTTGAAGGCTCAAAACCCTAGGCACCCCTGGCCAGTAGGGGCACTTTTGTGCTCTAAACTAATAATTTTACCATGACTAACTCCTTGTGTTTGACTCCTAATTCCGACAGTTTGGAAACTTTGATTAATCTGTTGACAGACTCGTTGTGAAGCCTAATCAAGTCTGAGACAAACATCTTAAATGTCACTTGCTCAAAAAGTTACATTATATGCCTCAAAATTTTGGGCACCCCTGGCTAGCAGGAGCACTTTTCTCCACTAGTGTTTGTCAAATTTTGACTAATTTCATTTCCCTTAATCTTCCTTTGTTCTTCATTTGATTTTCAAATTCAGGCGTTAGACAGATCTCCTGGACTTGTTGGTAGGTTCATCGTGAAGCTAGAAGAATTCTAGAGAAGACTTCTTGGAAGTGACAAACCCTAAAAAGTTGATCTGATCTTTTGAAATGTTGGGCACCCCTAGCTAGCAGGGGCGCTTTTATTTATAGACTTGGAAATTTTTTGATATTTTCACCTCTTCAATAATCCCCTCCGTCGTGAAGCATCGTTTTGAACATCTTTTGCCATAAAATCTTCGTTGGAGTGTTTAAGGCTTAGATTTCGACACTTGGTATTTGATCATCTGCCATTGACAACCTCAAAGGTCCTAACTTTTCTCTTGAAAAAGTGAAAAAGACCCACCAAAGAAAAACTGACTTTTTCTTGATTATGACTTGACCAATGTAATCATGAGGTGAAATAAGCCAATCAAAATTGGTTTTAGTCAATTTTGAAAAGATTCTATTTTTTAGGGTTTTTCCTAAAAATAGGGGCCTAGAAACCCTAATTTTCAAATTTTTCAAATTTTTCCAGTATCCTCTCGACAGTAAACCCACAAAAATCTCATACTTTGTTTGACCTAAAACAAACTTTTGATGACAATTTTACAAGTTTTAGACCATTTTAATCAAAATGCCTTAATGAAACAATTTTTTGTTTTGGGTACAACATTAGGCTCCATCTGGTGACCATGCCGAATACTTATGACATAGGAGAACTAAGAATCTTTGAGTTTTAAATGTAGACCAATGTGATATCAGTTGGGCATTGGATTCAGGACTTTCCTAATCACCTAAGAAGTTGGAAACTTTCCTAAAATCACCTAAAACAAGACTACCTAGATCATTTAAAAACATGACGAAACTTCATAGAACGACGAAAAACATAACGACATAATGAAAAGAAGGAAGAGAAATATTTACAAAAATTCACTCCACCCCTAAAGGGATGAAATGCTTGGGATACTATCTGTTGTATGGCAGCAGCAGGAGCCTTCCATCCGAATACGAGAGAATGTAAGTGATATCTCCTACGAATTCATGGATCTAAAATGGCCCTAGCCACAAGGAGTCAGACTTTCTGTGCATTCCTTTGGGCTCATGTCTCTTGTCCTATAAGAGGACCTGATCTCCAACCTTGAAGTCTCACTAATGAGCTTTCTTATCAAAGATTTTCTTCACTCACTCTTGGTGTTGAGTGATTTTATCGACTACCTCCACCCTTTCTTCTTGTAACTTCATCAAGTACAAAACTTGCTTCTCAATTGAATCTTTGAATTCCCCATCTTCCACTGCGGATGTGTGATGTCCCATTTTTCACTTTATGGAGAAAAATATAATATTATTTTAATTACTTAATACTTTATCTCCAAAAGTTAACTCGGAAAGAAATATTAGCAATTAAATAATATTATATTATGTGATTTATTAAATGCAAATTTGAAATTAAGTCACAACTGAAATTTAAAAGAGATTGGAAATATGAACAGGCAAAGGGAAACCAAGGGTCAAGGTCAAAGTTATAAAAGTACATGTTGGAGCAATTTGAGGAGGTTGGATTTTGGAATTTGGAACAGGTTGTTGGTGGACATGGTTCACAACTTTTCTGAGGTGGGGTGACCTCTAAAAGAAGAACACCTTTGATGCTGAAAGATGTTTATTGGGTGTTAATAGCTGACAGTCATATCTAGTGGTTGTGTTGGTGCTTAAAATGGTGTAAGTAATGAAGTTTTGAGGAGTGGTATTATGTATTTGAAGACTTTTCTCAGTCATTTCTAAATATATCAATTCATTGTCGGAAGTGTTTGCAAAGAATTATTTTGGTCCTATTCCATTCAGATGTATGTCATTCGTTGTGCTCGGGAATTACGAAGATGATTTTGTATTCTGTATATATTGGAATGGATTATGTGCATAATCTAAACCTCACTGTTGAATGACTGTTTCCAAACGCATTATTCTTGAAGCCTATTTTGCTTGAAGAGGCGATAAACAGATATTACTGTGAAGCCATACCTTCTCAGTTATAACCATTCAGAACCTTTCATCCACTACGACTGGAAAACTTGAGGAGCTAATTGTTAAATGGAATATCTTTACTCTTGAGAGAATTATAGAGTTTTAGCGCCATTTGTAATGTTTGGAGGTTAAACAGAAAAATTGATCTGAATTTTATGAAGCTGTTTATTGTGATGTTTCATTCTTTGAAAGAAATCATCTATTGGTACCTCTGAAGTTGAAAGGTTTGAATTTCCGAAGGTGGTCGGAGTTCCAAGCTGAGTTATGATGGCAGGAAATTGGCATTATAAGTATCTATTGGTCGCAGGTTTATCTGGTAACTCCAAAGCTTAGAAGGATGGAATCGAATATAATAGTCAAGCTCAAGAAGAGACAGGAAGATATTAGGAGTCAGCTCTCAAGATGAAATCATAATTTACAGTTAGCAATCGGGTTCTTTTTGGATGCCAGCTACGCAAGATACGTGAGTCTGGAAAGAAGATGCCAGAGTATAAACAAAAGTGTTTTCTGTAACACCTTTAAAAGATCATTCGCTAAAGAAAGAGAGTCTGAACTACTGAATGACGCCTTTGGAGAGCTTCTTATATTTTGTATCGGGAGTTGTTTATATTCTATGCTAGGCGCGAATTTGCTGAAGGATCTCATGGAAGCTTGAGGTGGAGTTTGATTTATAATCTATCGCCAAGTCTATCTGTCAAAACAAATATTGCCACCTAAAATCATTATCAGGAGTTGCTTAATTATTAGAAGTCGATACATCGATCAATTGTGAGAAGAATGAACTTCCCTTAAGTCGTCTTTAGAAGTATTATAGCCGGGGCAAGCTATAGAGGAACCGTGAGGAAAGAGGAGATTGAAATGAACAGAGACGGAATTATTATTGAAAGCCTATACTAAGATTCAATCAAGAATTGAAGGGACCAAAATAACCGTCGGGAGCAGCTCGTATTGTATCAATCTTGGCCACGTGGAGAATAGGGGGCCATCGATGCAAGGAAAAGTCGAGTCATTGATAAAATTAAAGTAAGGGGAGCCGTTTCCATTCAAGAAACTGGGCAATTCAGGGAAAAATTTGTATTTCTATTGAGCCGGACAAAGAAGTCATCATGGCAATTCATTAGTGGCAATTCATTGAAAATATAATATTTAAATTCCTGCTGCGGAGTTTGAAATAGTGGATGTTTTTGCCCGTCTTATTACTATTCGCTGGGATCACCTTTCCTTTGAGCTTTCAGGAGTTGTTTGTGAGCTGATGCCACTTCAAGAAGATGACGGAAATAAAGAATACAGAGTGAGCGGCTATTAAAGCAAATCATTCATTGAATCGTGCGCTTGTGGGAGCCATGAAGAATGACGTGGAAGCCAGGACTTCATATATCGGGATTATTGGCGCCTAGTGTGGTGTCTATGTTCAATAGATTATCTAGCAGATTAAGGAATGTGTGACTCCCCAATCCTAATTTAGTTTATTGTTGTGCATTTTAAATTCATTGCTTATGCTTCATGCAAGCCAAAGTATTACTCTCCTATTTGAAGTTCACCACTTATGCTTAGTTCCAGATGGAGTAGTGACGTGGCGTAACAGCTGGTCAAGAAGAGCCTCAAGGAATTTCTGAAGGGAACGAACCCATTTATAGAAACGTCAATATTGTGGTTGGTGAATAATTTCTTAAACTCTTTACTTCGCAAGCAATGTTCAAGATTATTCTCTAAATTTTCAGGTATATTTTTGAGTTAGGTATTTTATATGATGGAATATTTCAAATGTATATATCTATATGCCATATTGGAATTTGTGAATGTGTTATACAATGTATGCATTGAATCAAGGAAATCTCCTATGTGATGAAATGAACTGAATTTAACACTCAGAACAGTGGATTGTTAAACTGTTTGACGAAATCCCTGTATAGTAGTATTGGGAAAAAATTAGAAAAAAATTGTACAAAACAAGGTAGGACACTACAGGATGCCAGTTGCAAAGTGGACAACTCCAGTGTGATGGGCAGCATTGCTTTTGTACCATCAAAAGAATAAAAGGCAAAGTGTCAATGGCTCTCTTGGGAGTGATTTTGTCAGCCCAAAGAGCATCATATAACTTCTTGTGCCAAGCTCACTGATTTGATTCAACTAACTTGTGCACAATTGTGACTATATTTTTGTTTGAAGATTCAGCTTGTCCATTACCTTGAGGGTAATAATCTGACACATGTGACAACATGATGTCACGATCAAAACAAAATTCTAGGATTTCCTCATATGAGAAATAGGTTGCGTTATGAGTCACAATCTTGCGAGGGACCCTGAAGCGTGAGATGGTATTCTCTTTCAAAAAGTCACAAACGACTTTTGAGGTAGCCTACTTGGTAGGAATGGCCTCAACCCATTTTGTGAAATAGTCTATTGTTGTATGGACATAGATATGACCCTTGTTGGAACGTGGGTTGATGGGACCTACAAAATTCATACCCCATTGTTGAAATGGAGCATCAATGACCACTAGCCTGAGTGGAATGGCTGCCAATTTGAGTTTACCAGCAAATTACTGACACATTTGACATTTGCACACCCATTCATATGCGTTGTGAAACATAGTTGGCCAATGGAACTGTGCTCGCAAAATCTTGAATGTTGTGACCCTTGATGAGAAGTGACCATCGCATGCTTCACTATGAAATGCCTCCAACAATCTTTGTTGTTGGTCCCTACTGACGCATAATAGACATGTTTCGTTAAGGCTATGCTTGTACAAAACATTATTCATCAGCACAAAGTTTTGTGCTTTCAACTTCAAAGTTCTCTTATGTTGTTTGTCCATGTGACATGGACATTCTCCATAAGTCAAATAGTAACATATCTCAATGTACCATTCCTCAGCAGATTCAACTAGTAGTACCATAGGAAGGTCTTCTTCAATCTCAAGTTCAAGTTCGCCATTGCCTTGATACTTCTAATCACCATCTTCTGCTAACAATTGACAAAGACCTTGCCTGTGAACGAGCTTGGTCCTAGGCTTGATCTCCAAATCGTAATCTTGAACCTTAGCAATCCAGTTTCCTCTCTTTGTGCCCATCTCCTGTTGAGCCAGCAAACTTTTAACTATTGGATCAGTTACAAATACTATTGTGTGGTAGCTCAAGATATAAAATCTAAAAAAATTGATAGCCCTAATGATAGCATATGCATTCTTCTCAATTTGACAATAGCGTGATTCACTATCTTTAAAGTTGCTACTCATGAAAGCTATCAAAGATTCTCCTTCTTCATTCAGCTTTTGTGTTAGTATGATAGATAGAGTGTGTTCTGATGCATAACAATAAAGGATGAAATCCTTTTCAAAGTCAGAACGGACTAGCATTGGTGCTCTAGCAATGGATTCTTTTATTTTGATGAAGGATTGCATGCCTTCTTCTATCCACTTGAAAGGGGGCATCTTTTTCATCATAGTTGATATCTCCTTAGTCAACTCTAAGAAATTAGGTACAAACCTTCTTATGAAATTAACTTTACCGAAGAAGGAATGCACTTCTATTTTATTTTTTAGAAGATACAGGTTCTTGATTGAATCCACCCGATTTGAGTCAATCCTAGTTCCCTCTTCGGAGATAATGTGGCCAAACAACTTGCCCTCTATCACCGCAAAGATAGAATTTTTAAGATTCGATGAAATGTTTTGGTACCTGCATCTTTCAAAAAAAATCACGAGATGTGAAAAGTGATCTTGTCACTTATTTGAAAAAATGGTAAGTTCATCAAGGTAGATAGCTATCAATTTATTTTTAAGATCCCCAAAAGCCAGATCCATGGCTCTTTGAAAATTTTCACTGGCATTGATGAGGCCGAAAGGTATACTCTCATAAGCAAACATACCCCACGGGGTAGTGAAAGTTGTTTTGATTTGATCCTCTTCTACCACTGCAATCTGATTATATCTGAAAAAACCATCAAGCAATGATAGCATTTCTGAATTGATGATCATTTGCATAGTGTGCTCCATGATCGGTAAGGGATAGTTTTCCTTCAGGGATGATTGATTCAGGTTCCTGAAATCTACGCAAATTCTAAATTCTTCGTTCTTTTTGCGCATAGGAACTATGTTTGACACCCAGGTGGAATGATGTATTGGAAAAATAATCTTGGAGTCCACCATTTTCTGAATTTCCACATAGTTCTAGTGTCATGGATCCATGGATTGTAATGTCTTTGCTTCTGCTTGAAGGGCTTCACATCAAACTTCAGAGGAATTGTATGAGACAATTCAATGGGTGTGAAGACTTTCAAGTCTTCGTAAAACTAGGAAAAAACATATTTATATTGTTTGAAAAGGGAGATAAACTTCTCGCTTTCTTCTGGAGTACAACACTTTCCCAAGTTAACAAGTCAAGGCTTGTCTTTAGTGCTAATGTTCACTTGATAATGTTCAACAAAAGTATTATCACCTAAATTCTTTTGATCTTGAATATATATGTTGTGCCTATCAAAAATGTTTTCTAAAGAAACAAGACCCTTGGGAATTTGATTTCCCTTTAATTGAATGATCCTCGGGTCTGTAACTTCAGAGTCTTCTATGATTGATTCTTGAAAAGGAGAAAAACTACCTTCAAAGAATAATTCTTTGTAATTGTCTCCCATGACGAGAAACTCTTCAATATCGTCGTCATTGTCAAAGACCTTCCAGTTGTCAAAATTATCAGGAACAGTTGGCATATATATCAGCTCAATAGCAAAGGTATTTTGACGAAAGTCGGAATGTGGCATGAATAAAGCAGCTAATACTGCAAGGGCATCTGCTCTACTATTGTCTGTACACAGAATATACTTGATGTTGAATGCTTCAAACCAATAAATGGCATTCCACACTCTTTGTATGTAGGATCAAAGGCGATCTTTTCTAACTTGGAATTGACCTTTGATTTGCTTGAAGATTAGCTCTACATCTCCTTTGAATCTAAGTAATTTGGTTCCCATATCCTTTGCATTGCTGAGACCTAGTAGAAATGCCTCGTATTCCACCGTGTTGTTGGTGCATTCAAACTACAACTAGTATGGAAAAGGATGTAGACGTCCTTCAGGATAAGTGATGAAAACTCCTACTCTCAAGCCTGATGTCGAACAACTTTTTTCAAATTGCATCGTCCACACTTTTGAATCTTCATTTGATGTGCTCGTGGAGAGTGCAAACTTTTGACTTTCTTTAGTTACCTCAAACATCATAGCATATGTGCTAGGACCTGTGTCTTGATACAACACTTGTGCTTGAGGGTCCTAGGATTTTACCATCGTGAATCTCAATTTTGCCTCAAGTTCCAACTTGAAACTGCCTTTCTTCAATGGGATTTTTGTGAACGACCAATCCAACTAAATCTCTCCTCTGAGATCCTTGCAAAACTTATACTCAGTAGCATCTCGTAACTGGTTGGAATATCAACTACCAAGATGGTCATCATTATTTTATTTTCTGGACAAGATGTCAGCCTTACTTGAGTGTCTTTTAGTTGTTCGAACAACAACACCGGCTTTGATTCAAGTAACACTTGTCGTGAGTTTGGGTGCATGAGATTCCCAACATGTTCATGATCTGTAAGGGCATGACGTTATCTGAAGCTCCTAAATCTATGATATAGTTCCTAAGTTTGAAACCCCCTATATACAAAGATATATAGAACGAGTTTGGCTTGTCTTCCATTGGTATGGATGACTTGAGAAATGTAGGTTAGATTGCAACTTTCTTCTTTACGACCTTAAGAATCCAATCCAATTGCTCTGGATGGTCCTGAAGACATTCCAATTGTGAAATTTGTACCTTCGTCTTCATCATGGAAGACACAATGTCAAAGTTTGTAGAAGACAGATCTTGAGCAATTGGCATGGTGTTTTCTTGTGAAGACTTGGGATTAGAAGTGGAAGGCACTTCTTTTCCCTTTTCGTTTGATTTCTATTTTTCCTCTTCTTCTTTCTATGCTTTGAAATTTTGGGCACGTGTAAACACAGGTGATGAAATAATTTCATGATTCACCGCAAGAGAGTATTGATGGTATTCTTCTTCTTCTTCTTCATTGATGGGTTCTCTATCGAAGTATCTTGTTGTAGAGTCGCCATCAAAGTTTTCAATTTGTGGTGAGACAACATTTTCACTTGGTGAAGGTACAAAGCTTGAACTTGGAGTAGCCTTGGTAAATCCAATGATCTAGTTCATTCTCAATTTTTTTGGACATTATGAATCCGGTATGTGCATCAGTGTCATGGAAAGAGAAAAAAGTTGTAGACTTCTTAGTATCAACAGGCTGTCTTGGTTGTGTTGCTGGAAACCTCGATTTGAAGTTGTTGAATGGTTGAAATTTATTCCTCTTTGGTTGGTATGGTGCTAAGGTTGATATGGTGGCAGTGTGGGAAGTGCTTGCTACCCTTGAGTGGGTGACTATCTTTTGAGGATAGTCACCTCATTGGCTACCTTCTATAGCAGTGGATATGTAGACGCTTGAACAAGCGGCTTGATGGCATCATTCTTCATCTTCCCTGATGTGATCATATTGTCTTCAATCTCAATAGCTTTTTCTTGTGTAAGTTGTAAGTCCACTTCATGGCCTGATTTTAAGAAAAATGTTATCTCTGACGGGAGAGCATTGATGAAGTTTCTCATCAAGATCTCATCAGATGGATTAAGTGTATGAGAGATGTGTGTAACAAGGCGATTAAACCTTGCCATGAATTCTCTCATTGGTTCAGTTGGCTCCATCTTTGAGGTCGAGAGTCGTGCAAATAGTTGATGATTGTCTTTGGCAGGCATGAATCTTGCCAATAATTTCTCACTCATGACTGCCTAGCTTGTGATGATTCCTAGTTCTAGATGATTGAACTATTCTACAGCATTCACCTCAAGAGTCTCAACAAAGAGATGGATGGTGATATCTTCATGTGAAACATGCAAAATGGAGCAAGCCACTGTGAATGCTAAGATATGCTCATTGAGGTGATGAGCCCCGTCACCATGAAATCTTGGGAAGTGATTTTGTGATCCTTTAGGTATTTCATGGTGTCCTTGCAAGGCTAATGTCCCAATGTTGTCACCCCAAGGAAATGGGGTTGGACATCTTGGATTCCTTGCATTTCGGTCATTGCGGTCGTTGTTGTTGTCACCCATTGCTCCAGTTGGGATTGGAGATTCTTCTTCAAATTCTTCTTGGAAATGATCAGGAACCTCTTGAAAGATAGGATTTGTTCTCCTCCTTGTGTAAACTTGGTAAGTCAAGATGAATTATTGCCACACAGGAGGTGGTAAAACTGGCCTTCTAGCTACAAGATTATCCCTTTCTTCCTTGTCCAGAGTAGTAGTTGTGTTTCTCCACTGGGCAGATCATGTATTGTTGTCAAAGATGAATCTCCGTAAGCTACAGATGATGTTTGATTGCTTCCCTTGAATAAGTACAAAATTCAGTTGTATGATGGCTGGAGTAAGACCTGGTTGTTGGATAGGAGCAGTAGGATGCACGATGGTCATTCCTGTGACATAAAAGTGTTTTTATCTTTTCTTGAAGTTTTATACCTTGTGCCCCATGGTAGGTGCCAGAAAATTGTTGGTGTTTCAATTCGCACCTCTGGAGTGCGTACTAGAAATAGACAGTTATGCACAGTATTAATTGCTCTTCAAATTAGGAGGGGAAGATCCCTCTTTTGCTGATATGGGTAAAAAGTAAAGTAGTCTAAGTTCCTATCTTTTTGACTCAGTTGGTAGAGGCACAAGGTTATAAAACCAAATACATTGCAGCTAAGGTTTTCTTTGGTTTTGCAGATCTTAACTATAACTAGGCTAACACTAAAACTATCCTATCTCCTTAAGTAAAATTAGAGCAAAAGGAGTTAGGAGAAATTGGGAATGGTTGACGATAAACTCTATCTCAAGATTCCAAAGGAGGTGAAACACTCTATCTGAGGTATAGGCTGAAATAAAGGTTATTGGAAATAAACATAAAATAGAAAGCTAGTTCTCAGGATTCCCAAGGAGGTGGAACACTCTATCTGAGGTGTAGACTAAAAATAAGATTATTAGAAACGACATTAAACGATAATCTTTATCTCTAAATTCCCAAGGAGGTGAAACACTCTATCTGAGGTGTAGATTGAAAGAAATATTATTAAAACAACAATAGTAAATCTAGGATAGTAAATTACATAATGAAACGCACACACAATAGACGATCAAACCAACTTTATATTAAACAATGTGAGCAAATATTGAATAGCAATATTGCAGGAAAGGTGGCACAACAATTTGTTATCACAAGAAAAATTTCAAATACAATGAGTAGGGTGCTCTTATTTATAGAATCTCAAAGGAGTAGGGAACCCTAAAATCTCCTTGAGTTAACATAAGTCTTGCCAGCATGCAAGATTTATTACTAAGTCTAAATTTATGCAACTTAACAATTAACTAGAAAAGATACCTCAGTTAACTAATTCTAAACTCAACTAATTGGACCTTGCCTCATGCAAGTCCTTATTGATATGAGATTCAACTGATAAGCAACATCAGTTAACTGAAAGTTCCACCTCCACCAAAGATATTCTCAAGGAAGAGATAAACATGCATGAAATCAACAATCTGAACTCAAGAGTGATGTTGAGTTGATTGTTGCCTTTGAATCTAACCTTGGGAAAATCATAGGATGTAATTGATTGTCTACTCCAAGCCATCATGAGCAGTAATCTCCTCCAAGAAATCATTAACTGCATCTTACTTTAATGTTGTCTAAACTAATAGATTGTCTGCTCAATGTATTTTCTCCATCTATGATCATTCTTAGACACTCTTTGACCTCCTCAGCTACCTTGTTGAAACTTGTTGACATCAGAAAAAAATGATAAAACTTGGACGCCACAAGATCACCATTAAGACCATCATGAACCAAACTCTAGAATTTTTCTTGCACAACATCAAGATTGATGTAGGTACCATCCTCATGAAGATAATAGCATGGGATCTATGTGATGAATCCGCTTACGAGCTTGATAGCACTAGCAACATTTTCTTTGATTTCATCCATCTTTGTAGACACCTTTTCATAAGTTTCTACTTTGAAGAGGTGTTTTCTCTCCAAGCAAAAAGCTTCCTTTTTTCTTCATCTGCTACAATAGCATCATATGTGATCGCCAACTGAGAAATGATGATCTCATCTCTTGGTTTGTTCTCTACGATGCTCAACTCAAGTTGTTGAAATCCTTATGAAGATTGTAAGCATTGTACCTTAATTGGTACAACTCTGCAAGAAAGTATCTACCCGTGATAACAAAATCTACGTTCCAGTTTTCCAAAAGCTTTCCATGATTTACTAACTAACCCAACTTTTGTTGATCTACAGATGATTCTAGAAGTTGAGGAAGAATAGTCGCAATGTTTGAATTCCCATGAAGAAGATTTGAGATATACCATTGCAGTTGCTTATTTTCAGCCTTGAGGGCTGCTTTATCGTCTTCGTCCTTCAGCACCCACTCTTGAAGATTGCTTGCGACTACCTTAAAGAGGCTCACGTCCACATGTCGAGTGCTTCTACCAAGGTTAGCTTTGACAAAGGTGAAATCACCAGCCTCAACCTTGTCCAGTCTCTTATTCTGCGGTGGCATAGCAACCTCAATGATAATCTCTACATCAAGATTATGCTCTATATGTCCCTGTTTCTTGACCTTCTTGTTTGACTTATCTTAATAGACACTGCCAAACTCTGAAAGATCCAGCTGATAGGAAGGTTTTCACCTCCTACCCAAAGTTTTCTCAAGCCAAGATGAATGATCAATGTTAACTTCTCTAAGAGAAATGGTTGCAGGTATGTCAACTCCTAGTGAATTAACTGGCACTGAGACTTTACAAACTAGTGATTATGGTTCTTAATCTATCTGAATGGGAGGAGGCTGAGGAGATAATGGTGGACGAGGAGATGAAGACCCGGCTTCAACTTGTACTACTGGCTCCAATGGAATTTATGGAACCTTCTCTATCTATTCTCGTTGACTTGTGCTTCCTTTCAAACTTTTCATCTTTCCACTAACCCTGACACCTTCAGGGGGATGCATTGTGGCCTTGACTTTGGGTCTTGATCTTAACGTGGAAGGTAGTGAAGAAAATACAATTGGCGGCTCTACAATTGGAACCACCTTCTGCCTCCTCTTGTCGTCTAAGAAAATCATATTGGTCTTGACAACTCGACTTGATAGATCCTCAACTGAAGTGCTCTCTTTGGCATACCAATCTAGTTGTCAAAGCGGCTGGCGAGCAACTTGATCTTTGATGAATGAAGAAACAATTCTTTGTCATCATTCGACAAACCTTCAACATCTTCTAATAAGAAATCAACAAGTTGATGAATAGTGAGTCTACAATAATGTTGTTTGCGTACTTCAAATTCATCCTCACAATTGACTCAAAATTCTTCAAGTGTTGGCTTGTGTGAATGATTCTGCTCCAAACAAGCTACAAAGAAGCCCAAAGGATCATACGAGTTCTTTTCCTTGAGCTACTCGAGATGAAGTTTTGAAAATTTGTTGCTCATCAACTTGCAATCGGATGTTGATATGCATTTGTATATACCCAATCCATATATGGAAAAGTGAATGTTGTCTTATGTCGATTGTGTAGAAAAGAATGAACCTCATGAACTTGTCTCAAGAACTCCATGAACAAGACTTTTTCAGACAGGTATCTTGGTAGCATCAAAGGTTCTCCCGAGAAACCATACACTCTAATATAGGTGAATGAGGGAAACTAGATAAACAAATCTTCCCAATTCTCCATTACTTATTTGTCATCCGCTGAAATCCTTATGTGCAACTCATTGTCAAGGTCTCTCACTATCTTCATCAGAAAATGATCATTCAACTACTTGAAATCCTGTTCAACTCGCGAGGACTCCAACTGTGGGAAGTATTCATGCACACGTTGAACACCAAGAGTTCCAACATTTTTCAAGATTCTAAAATTTCCTTGAAATGCAATTAGATAGATGAGATGAGAAACCATATGAAACTCATGGAGTTTGAGAAATCTTGTGATCTGTTGGTGAAGAACTTCACCGATCAACATAGCCCAATCAAAATGTTCTTTATTATTGACAATCTAGGAGATGGCATAAAAAATACATGGCCAAAATATATTAGCTTCTTCTTGACCTATGACCTGGTTGAGCAAGGTAATTAGGATGGCAATCTCGTCTTTGAATTCTCCACACCCAAGCTTCTTCGGAAAATTAGTTTTCTGCTCTTTCAACTACCTTTGAGCGACCTTCTTCTGAGATCTTCCCTCTTTTTTATGCCATATATTTTCACATTCCTTCATGATTATGATACAATTATCTATACAAGGTGGAATGGCGAAGCACTTATCAACATCTCTTGGCTTGAGGCTATAAACTACTCGCCCATCTACTGATCAAATTTTTCGTGTAGAAGGGTCATAATACTTGATGCATGCAATGAAAAACTTGAGATCTGACAATGTGATGGGAATATAAGTTGCTTCCAACAATCTAGAGTGATCAAGATGCTTGATTGTAGTACTGTCAACACCTTCCAACGTGCTCAATTTAATCAAATGATGAACATGGCACAAGTCATTGTCAAAAGTTTTCAAGAAGTCATGAATCAAGACCGATTTGTTCTTATATTCAATTGGATTGATTTGCATTTTGAAAAACTAGACTTTTGACTGTAAACTTGGATATGTTTGGATGAACTTCTGAAAAAGGCTAAAAATAGCTTCTGATGAGGCTAAAAATACCTTGTTGAGGGAAAAAAATTAGGAAATTTTTTGAAACATGGGTTTTGTAGAGAACGATTTTCTAAGCCAACCCAGATTATTAGAAATTTGAAAAAATGACATTTACATAGGCATGGAATGACTTTTCAAAAATAGAACCTATAGGGGCTATAGGGGGCTGCAAGGGCTATTTTTCCCAAAAAAATATGGCATATGGGTTTTGTAGCTGCCAATGTGTTGATCAAACCCAGTTTCTCCCTTTTATGAAATGTTGAATTTTTCACCACCATGCAAAGGAGTCTTCGGGGAAAAAAAAAAAAAAAACTTTAAAAAGAGGGAAGTATCGAGGTGATTTTCCCAAAAAAATCTAGAACATGGGTTTTGTTGCCAATGTTGTGTTGAACAAACCCAGATTACCAGATTTGTGAAAAATTGTCATTTAATTGGACATGCGAGAGAAAACTTAAGACAAAGATAGAAGAAATATGAGGGGGAGAAGATAGAAATTATGTTCTGCCTCTATAAAATGATGCCTATGCCTTGAATCCAATTTGATGAAGTCTAACAAGCATGTGCTGAAAAGATGGAATTTGGAAAATTATCCTTCTGAGCAATTTGGACCTGGAACTACGAAGAACACTAAAAAATCCCTCTTGTAGCACCTCCAAATCTTGTTTGCATGAGAAAATATGAGCTCGCCTTCAACCTGTGATGAAGAAAATGGATGGCTAAGTGCTTTAATAAAGAATTTTCATAAATGAAGGTGTCACATGCAAGTTAAATCCTAAATTTAGGATGAAATGATCTTATTGGACCTCAATTTAGTCAACTAAGTGAAGATCAAACCCTAAAATAAGCGTCACTTAGCATGCAAAGAGGAAACACGCCACATGCAAGAAAAAAGGAGTAATTTGCAGTTTGATTTGGAGGTGCATGCAAAAGACAACATGCAATTTAAGTTCAGTTGTCAAATCCCTAAAATTTAGGGCAGCCAAGGCATGCAATTTAGTTCAAAAACATTCAACAAGTCAAAGTTGACTTTGGGCGCCAACTTCTCCAAACTTAGAAATTTTTTTGAAATTTCCTATTTTTTAGCCTTTGCAAACATCACCGAAGCCTATGTTTGATCATTGATTCTGAATGACTGGTGGATCCAGTAGACTAGTTGGTAGTCTCAGTAAAGAGCAGGATCAAAACTAAAAAAGGAACTCCTTGAGGTTACAAACCCTAATTTTGACTTCTTAGCCATCAAAACTTTGGGCGCCCCTGGCCAATAGGGGTGCTTTTGCTCATTAGACTTAGAAGATTTTCAAGGATTTTCATCATTTTAAACTTGGATTTTTACCTCCCTTTAGCCTGCATTTCCTGACACTTGACAAATCTCTCAAGTTGTTTGACAGGTTCACTATAGAGTTGGATCAATTCTAAACATGATCCTCTAGAGGGCATAAACCCTAAAAAACTTCATCTAGCATGTCAAAATATTGGGTGCCCCTGGCTAGCAGGGGCACTTTTATTTCCATAGCCATTTTTGCAACTTGCTTCATTCTTCGTTCAATCTGCCACTGCTGACTACTGACAATTCCTCTTATCAGACTAAGATATACAATGGAAAGCTAGAAGAATTCTGAACAGGATGAACATTTGAGCAAACCTTAGCAACTACATTTGAAGGCTCAAAACCCTAGGTGCCCCTGGCCAACAGGGGTACTTTTATGCTCTGAACTAACATTTTGACCATGACTAACTCCTGTTTGACTCTTAATTCTGGAAGTTTGGAAACTTTGATTAATCTGCTGGTGGAATTGTTGTGAAGCCTAATCAAGTCTAAGACAAACATCTTAGATGTCACTTGCTCAAAAAGTTACATTAGATGCCTCAAAATTTTGGGTGCCCTTGGCTAGCAAGGACGCTTTTCTCCACCAATGTTAGTCAAATTTTGACTAATTTCATTTCCCTTCGTCTTCCTTTGTTCTTCATTTGATCTTCAAATTTGGGTGTTAGAAAAATCTCCTGCACTTGCTAGTAGGTTCATTGTGAAGCTGGAAGAATTCCATAAAAGACTTCTTGGAAGTGACAAACCCCGAAAAGTTTATCTGAGCCTTTGAAACCTTGGGCGCCCCTGGCTAGCTGGGGCACTTTTATTTCTAGACTTAAAATATTTTTGATGATTTTCACCTCTTTGAATATCCCCTTCATCATGAACCATCGTTTTGAACATCTTTCACCATAGAATCTTCATTGGAGTGTTTAAGGCTTAGATTTCAACACTTGGTATCTGGCCATCTACCATTGACGACCTCAAAGGTCCTAACTTTTCTCCTGAAAAAGTGAAATAGACCCACCAAAGCAAAACTGACTTTTTCTTGATTCTAACTTGACCAATGTGATTGTGAGGTGAAATAAGCCAATCAAAATTATTTTCAGTCAATTTTGGAAAGATCCTATTTTTTAGGGTTTTTCCTAAAAATAGGGGCCCAAAAACCCTAATTTTCAAATTTTTCAAATTTTGCCAGTATCCTTTGGACAGTAAATCCACAAAAATTTCATAATTTGTTTGACCTAAATTTGAATTTTGATGATTATTTTACAAGATTTAAACCATTTTAATCAAAATGCCTTAATGAAGCAAAAAAATTGTTTTGGGTACAACACAACTTTGTAAAATTGCACTTTTGATCCAATTTTCAATCCTTCTTCACCTACAAATTTGCACACATAAAGAGGGGAAAAAAATGGTGAATGGCGGTTTTCCTTGGTCAAACCCTATTTTGGTAATTAAACCTTCAAATGAAATGAAACGTGAATGGAAGGAATGATGAATGAACAATGCTATGTTGCAACTCCCTTGAATGGATATCCTTAGAGGACTAAAGTCTAACACATCTCTCCAAGGTCTTGATCTTGCATGAAATGGATTGATTGGATGTTGATCTTGATGCTTGAATGCTTGAAACCTACATCACAATGTTAGCTCCAAAAACATGCATGAATGCAAATAACTTTGACATGATGCTTGAGATCTTGAATGTTGTTGTAGATGACTGATAATTCCACTCTTCAATTCTCTTGAAAATAATATTTTCTATAGGATTTCTCTCATAAAAAGTATAGATATTGAAATGATAAAAAGACCTTGTATTTATAGGTAATTTTCTAATTTCCTGACAACTAAACATTAAATGCCCACAATTGTAAATTGAATTTGAATCATAAAAATGCTACCAAAAACATATTAAAAATTTAGATCCTCAACTTAAGGAGGACCCATTCGCCCTTGGGAGAATGGGTCCTAGGACCTAAATCCAAGACACTTAATATCAATGCAATTTAATTAATGCTTGCAGTTGTTTAATATAAGTTTCTATTTTGAAAAATGGGATTAATTAGACTTTTAAATGCATAATTGGGCTCATTAGAGGGTTAATTAAGTCCAATTAATCAAGGGACCCAAACATAGTGTGAAAATGTAAAGGTGTACATTTTTTTACACTACATTTAGCCCCCACTCTAGTGAGAGGACGAGCCCTATGCTCAAACTCACACTAAAGTAGATAAATAAGCGACAAGAGGGGTCCAAGTGTACAAATGTTAGTGAGATAGGGTGACAAAGATCAAGGAGGTTGTGCAAGACCCCAAGATCAAGATCCCATGGAAAACCAATATAAATACAAAGGAACACACATATACAAATGATATACATTAGCAAGACAAGATACACAAGCATACAATTCCAAAATTGATGCAAAAAGAGAAAGGGTGGATCAAGCCTCAATTGTTTGTCCAATAGGTATGGATCAAGCCTTAGTTGTTTTTCCAAAAAAATGTTCACAAGTGGAAACCCATTGTCCACTATGCAAACAAAATATACTCACATGGGCTAGTGAAATTTTTTGTCCACTAGGTGAGCCCAAAAAGGATGGTTGATGGGAAAGTCATGCTAGGTATATAGGCTCCCATATGTAAACCATACCAAAATTTATAGCTCCTGATAACTTTAATAAGGCTCCACAATGCTAGCAAGCTACATTATTCTAAACACTCTTGAAAAACAAAAACGCTCCATTGGCAAGCAAGTTCTGTTATGCTTGGTGGCCATGACAGATTTAAATGCAATAAGATAGTCAAAGGAGTTTTGCTTAGTTCATGAAAGGTCTCACCTTAGGGAACATCATGTTTAATGTCACCAAGAGAGGACTAGTTGAGGATAAAATATTTGCAACTTAGGGAATGCAAGTCATAGCATCACCACTAAGAGGAATGTTATATGCCAAGAAAGGTCACGCTCTTGAGGAACGTCAAACCCAATGTCACCACAAAGAATACACATCACGTGAAGTAAGAAGACCACACTTTGAAGAAAATAATGAGTGGGGGACTGTTGACGTCCCTTTTGGCACAACAACATGCAAACAGAATATTGCTACTTTGTTTCTCCTGAAAGAGAAAGATGATCACATGGATATCTTAACTCCCAAGGTCTATGTAGTTGGTTCTCAACTGTGCTGATGTCCCTCAGTGGTCAATGTAACAGTAATGTTCAAGGGGCCTGCTGGTGTGAGCTTCTAGATTGTTCTAAGATCAAGCATGAAATAAAACCTAATTTAACTAGGGTTTTTAAATAAACATAAAAAGATAAGTTAGAGTTTTGAAACAGAAAAGAACAATAATTCATCCAACCTTAACCAGACTTGATAGCTTCAAGGAACTGTAAACTAAAACTGAAGAACAAGATTAACTAGTGATTAACACACAGCTGTATTCATTCCCAGTGCTGATTTGATAGCAAATTGCAATTCATCTATTTAAACAAAACATAAAATAATATTTCATGCCTTGAAGACTTCACAAATCACATGATTAACTCAAGACAAACACCATTCTGAAACACAACATGAAATAGATTTTAATCTGGTTGCTTCTACTGTTGGTGAAACAGATAAGCAACATTTACAAAGCTGGCACAATCACCAGTGTACTGATAATCTATGATTTCAAATTGCTTCCATTTGCACTAAGGAAACTAAGAGGTACATTAGTCTATTCTGAATCTGAATCTAAATCCTAACCAAGAAGACAGAAGAAACTCCTATTACCAAGAATCGGGAAGCAACTCTATCCCCTTCTGTGAGCTTACTAATTCTGAGATTTTTCTTCCAGCTGTCTGTTCTAACTCTAACTGTCTAACCTTAGAAATTCTCTAAAAGTTCTAACTCTAAAAAAAAATCTAACTGTAGAGGTTCCAACCTTTACAAAGAGGCAATAATTCCTTATATACATAATGTACCAAAAGAATATGTTGTCCCCATGTTAGGGTTTTCAAAAATATCTCCCGACTGCAAGAGGGTCGGCCCTTAGATCTTTCTGAGGAGGGTCAAAGTTGCATTCAATGTCAAGCCCTGCTATCCATGCTGATGAAGGATTTCTATCCCCAGGAGAATCCTTTTTAGATCCTTTTGGCAACTGCAGCATTAACTCTCCTATCTCCGTGTCCACCTTCAAACTCTATTGGGGTCACCTTGAATACTCAGAATATCTCCATTAATGTTGATCTACCTCTTTAACAGTAGTCACTACAGCTATCCCTGTGAGTCACAGCTTCTTCTTTCCTTTGGCTTCCTTTTTGTTCTAGACTTCTCTATACGTTGACCATCTTCTGGAAGCACCATCGGACCTCCTTGCAGATCTGAACATTACACCCGAGCCGATCCATCACCTTTGATCTCAGAAGGAACTCATGTCGTTTGCATCCTGCAGCTTTCCTTCACAGGAACAGTCAATTAGTCAAACTGGGCCAATGAGTCACTCTTTTGGCTCCTTCTGATTGGTCGGGCATATTTCCAAGCGAGCTCCTCATGCGGTCAAAGGTGGTCCTATCAACATCGCATGTCGGTGAGACACCATTGGTGTCTGCCCAATGCGATTTCATCCCCTAGCAGCTATCGGCGTGACCCAAGACAGTCAATATGACCCTTCGGCAAGCTAGAGAAGTCATATCGAGCCCATTTTTATGTCGAGAAGACAGCCCTACTTCGGGGAGACCTTACCCCGAACTCCTCTTCTCTTACCGAGCCCACCTTCAATCGGGAAGACCCTATCGGGTCGGCAGGACGTCGTGTCGAGCTCAAGATCTTTCATCGAGCTCGAGCTGCATCGGCAAGACCCCTTCAATCTCGGGGAGACCTTTCATCAAACCCCTTTATGCTTCTAGAGTCTCCCCGATTTTGTTTGTTTCGGCGTGACCTTCATGAGTCGGTGAAACATTACACCGAGTCCTATATCCTTCGGTGATTTTGTTTCATTCCAGCCAGACCCTGTTGAATCGGCAAGAGATTATGCTGATATTACTTCACATCGGTGAGACCTTTCCTCTTCGCCGAGACCTTATACTGAGGTCTTCTTCTTTCGCCAAGTTGTTCACTAGTCGGCAGGACATTCCGAGGTTGGGGAGACATCATAGCGAGCCTTTTGTTTCTCGCCAAGCCCATTATGTTTCGGTGAAGCTCTTCGTAGTCGCCCAGACCTTATGGCGAAGGAGAAATCATTTGTCGATACCACTTTACTTCGGTGGGACCTTCCTTCTTCGCCAAGATCTTATGACGAGCTTTTGTTTTTTTCTCCCCGAACTTATTCTATCGGCAAGACTTTTGGCGACACCAGACTCCTTGGGCGAGCTCATCTCTGATGTCGGGGGGACTATAATGTTTTAGGGAGACCTTACTCGGAACCTCTTTCTTCTTTCCAAGCCCTCCTTGTCGTTGGCAAGACTCCCCGATGTCGGCTAGACCTCCTGGCGCACATCCTTCCTCTCCTCGAGGGGACATCTCGTTGGTGTGACATCATCGGGTCGACAAGACATCTTGTTAATTTCCTTCTCCCCCGAGCTCGCTTGATTCCGTCGCCAAGACATTTCAGATCATCGAGACTTCTTAGCGATCTCCAACTGCTACGCCAATGGCTCTTCATTTCGCGGAGACTTCTCCCGATCGACAAGACTCTTGGCGATACCACTTCCGTGTCACCAGGATTTTAGCACTTCGGCCAGACTTTATGCTGACAGCACAACCTTTTTCCGAACTTTAATTTCGGGGAAACCCCTCTGTAGTCTTGCCGATGTGTAATTCTTCGGTTGCACATGTGTCGCTGTAACCTTCCTGTGTCAGGGAGACGTCCTATAGATACCTCATGTCTCGATGAAAGCCTTACAAGTTCACCCTTTTGTATTTGTGACAATCTTGTTCCTTCCCCGAAGAAGTAGCATGTCGGTATAACATTTTGTGTCGGCAAGACTACAAAACCTCATGCCGATAAACCCCTCTTGTACTTTGTCGGCGAGACCCAATATGTTTGCCGAAACTTCTTGCCGGAGAGAAAAGTTTCCCGCCGAGATGTGAATTTTCTATTGAGGGTCGGCGAGACCTAAGGCATTCGGTACGATCATATACCGAAGAGGGTGACTCCCGCCGAAGTGTATGCATGTTAGCACTAGTCGGTGAGACATAAGGAGTTCGTCGAGACTTCATGGCAAGGTCAAATATTCACGCTGAAATGCATTCTCCATGTCACTGGGACTCTGACTGATGTCTCGCCGATAGTTGACTGCACATGAATTTCGCTCGCTGTGACATCTCTGGGGTCTTGCTGACTTTTTCCTTAATTGATTTTTAGGACCAACTGGGTTGAGGGATGCCTTCCAACTAAGCTCCCCTAGGAAATATCATCATGTGTAGGATTTAATCCTGCAAAAGAAGGGTCTGCATTAGTCCTCAGAAGCAAATAAGACATATTATAATAAATCCACCATTGCTTATAATTATTTTACTGAATTCCTAGTAAGAAGAAAACCAACTTAGGTTGAGACAGAACCAAGATTAAATCAGATAGATCAAAAGTCAAATTTAGGAGGAAAACAAAAGAATTCCAAAGATCAAAACAGGCAACTAAAAGGGGAAGAAAACAAAAGAAAAAGGGGGGACCTATTTTGTTCCATGACAAAATGGGGGTGGTTATGCAAGGCATAACAAATGGCGACTCGGCTGGGAAAATGGCTTAACTATTTTCAAGAAGCTAAAGGCTTCAGCTACCCAGAACTCCTGGTTCATGAACATCACAACTCCAGTTGGGTTAGTTTCAACAAGCAAGGTTGACCTATAATCTCAAATGTAAGCCAGCAGTAACTAGCCTTGAATCTATGTGTGTGCTTGATAGTGCATCATCCTTCCATAAAGTTTTCCCTATCTTTCGAACAACAATGTGCAAGATTTGAGCTACATGAGTTGATTCCTTTTAGCTATCGTGCAATGATATCCTAGGCATTTCTCCACTGCCAGTCAGGCGTCCATAGCCCCGACGGAGATACCTCTAGTTTCCTCACAGCATTGCTCTACTCCCAGTTAGGCGTCCATAGCCCCGGTAGAGATACTGGAATCACCCATTCACATTGAATCATTTTCTCTTTAGGTAATTTTTTCTTTCTTTTTGTTTTCTCATAGAGTTTTAGATATTTCATTTAGTTCTTTTCCAATATGTCAGATGTCTAACATCTGATCTGGGTTGAAAACTACCATGGACCTCAAGATAGCACTTGGGAATCAGATTTTTCACTCAAATCATGCAACACCACAGTCCTAGGACAGATATACCCTTACAAGAGGAGATGTTCTTAATGATTTTTGAAAGATTCAGAGGAGCAAATGAAGGTTACTTTACACCTTGTCTTCAAGACCTCCCACAACTCTTATTGACAACAAGCATGAAGCAAAGAGTTTAGGACAAAATCACCCGACCAACAGACCTGAAAATATCTAAACCATTTCTCTCCTAGTGACCATAGTATGCTTCAAATAATCAACCACTATTCCAAGATGAAAAGAAATAGATAAACCCCCAAAGAACAAAACAAAATAGAAACCATAGAACAAGTGGAACAGGAAGACCGAAAGGAAAAACAAACAATCAGCAAACTATTTACAGACAAAGAGAAAATTATTCACATCAAGAGAAGTAGCAGATTATTGACATAAAAAATAGAGTTATTTACACACAGAGACTATTTACAAGCAGAAATTATTTATACAAAATGCATCACCCAGCAAAATGCCAACTTCATGATTCAAAATAGTGTTTAAGAAACCGTCCATTGACAGGCAATGGAACAGGTTCTCCAGTTAAAGTACTCAATCTGAAAGCATTTTCTCCTAGGATCTCAGCAATCTGATAAGGACCTAGCCAGAGTTTATCAAACTTTTGGTGACTGCCCCTCTTTTCACTAGCTTTATCCCAAAGCAACACAAGGTCTGATATCCGAAAGGCTTTGATTTTTTCTCTTTTGTCAAACCAACATTTGACAACAGCTTGGTGCCTAGAGAATTGTTGCAAGGCGGCATCCCTCTGTTCTTCTAATTTTAACAAAGCAGCTAGTCTCACCTCTATCCTATTGTCACTAGAGTAGAATTTTTGCATGAACTCAAGGATAGGTATTTGCAGATGGATAGGAAAGATAGGTTCTTGGCCATATACCAGCTTGAATGGTGAGGTGTTTAAAGCAGCCTTAATCCTAGTCCTATCTGCCCATAATGTAAATCTCAATTGGGTATGCCAGTCTCTAGGGTTATGCTCTAACAGTTTCTTAATCACCCCTAAGAGATTCTTATTGGTTGACTCTACTACTCCATTGCCTTGTCGGTAATAATTCGAAGAATACTTCAAGAAAATCTTATGATCATATGCCCAGGAAATAAACTCAGTAGAAGAAAAAGCAGAGCCATTGTCACATACCAAAGTGAAGGGTACCCCAAACCTTGTAGTGATGCACTTGGTGGGGAACTTGATCACTACCTCTGTGGTGTTGTTCTTGCAGGGTATAGCCTCTGTCCATCTTGTGCAATAATCAGTAGCAGTCAAGATAAACTTGTGTCCTGTAGAAGAATTCGGGTTAATCACCCCAATAAAATCCAATGCCCATTGGGAAAATGGCCTTACCTCATAGACAGGCTACAATGGCATAGCTGCATGGCATTCCTTTGGTGCAGAAATCTGACAGGTGTGACATGTCCTCACATGCTGATGGTCATCTTTGAATACACAGGGCCAATAATAACCAGATCAGAGGATCCGGTGTGCCAAAGAATCTACAGACCCATGACCTGTGCCATGTTTCCCATGAAACTCAGAGATCACATGTCTAGCCTCTTGATGATCAAGGCATCTCAGGTATATGTAGAAACCCCTATTTTCACTGTTCTGAAACTGAATGTTTTTTCTTGTTTGTTTTGATTTTTTTGTGTTTTTGCATGCAAATATAAAATGCGATTTTTGAAAGAAATACTTCTAAAATCTATAAGAAATTCAATAAGGTGAAAACTGATACAGATAAATCTCTGAATCGCTAGCAACTATTTTTATTATCCTTATTCAGTGATTACAATATTGAAACCCTAGCATGCAGACAAAAAGGCAGAACAAATTGCATTATTAAAACCCTGATTTGCTGATTGCAGCCGCTCCAGAATGGTGTAGGATTTGTATGGCCAGCCTCAAATAACATTTCTCCTGCCTTGAAATGTGCGTAAACTGATGAAATATGCTAGGCGTCCCATTTAAAGTTGGCAGTGACTCAAAAAGCAAGGCGTCCAACCCTACAGGAGAAGTACGGCCTCAAGGCTGAATAGTACGGCCCAAAACCAGCAAGAATAAATCTGTACTTTCTTGGAAAGTGTGCCAGAAGTCTGAGAACTGATGGAAAATGCAAAAATAGTCCCCTCTAGAAAGAAATCGATCCAAAACATTGAATATAAAGAGCTCGCAGTAAGATCTGTAATAACCTCTGAATGAAGTTATTCAACTGTAGGCAATAAATCAGCTGATATCTCACAGCTTCTGAACTACAACACTGAAGATGGCTTGTTCTCCAATGCAAATAGATAACTAAAACCCTTGGCTCCATTCTCTAAAGGAAGAATTGATCAAAGTTGATTTTCATAACATAATGAAATGAGTTTCTCTCAAAGAAACTTATAATTCCTCAGTTGGGTCGATTTCTCTCAAAAAGCACCATTTAAAATAAACTTGAAATTTCACTTTTAATTATTCAATAGTTGGACGCCCCTTTTTTTAATTAAAATAATTAATTAAAAATGGCCCCTTCTTCATGATGGTCGACCCCCTTTAAATAATCACTTAAGTTATAATATTAAATTATATTATAACTTTATAATATAAGCTTCAATTAATTAATATTTATTTTGACAAATAAATATTAATATCTCTCTCAAAATAAGTCTGATTAATGAACCGTCTGAAGCCGGATGATAAGTGATTGAATCTGCATATGACCAGACCATACTGCTAAAAATAGCAGGGGTGCTCCGCTGAGTGTCTCCACTTACTAAAAATAGTAAGTCAAGCAAATGATGTCCAAATGACTCCGAACGAAAGCCAAGCTAAATGATTCTGCCAACTGAAGCCAAGCCAAGCCTCAACCAGACCCTCTATCCACCCTATCAACCTACGAGGGTCACATAATAGGCTAATCTCAAGATCTGAAAGATGTCAACTGGAAGGGGACACTACAGTCCGCCCCTCCTGAAATTGCTTGTCCTCAAGCAATCTCAACTCCGGATGCTGCAAAATCTCCTCAC
Organism: Sequoia sempervirens; assembly: GCA_007258455.2. NCBI lineage: Eukaryota > Viridiplantae > Streptophyta > Pinopsida > Cupressales > Cupressaceae > Sequoia > Sequoia sempervirens. The sequence goes on along the minus strand of VDFB02000008.1, from coordinate 21,730,908 downwards.
TCTCCCACGTAGCATCCTCCACTGGTAAATCTCTCCATTTTACCAAATATTCCTGATAGTCCTCCTGTGCAACTATCTCTCTCTGTATTCCAGGATCGACTCAGGAACTAAGATCAACTTTCCCTCATCGTCTAAGGGAGGTAATACTACTGAAGGTACCACACGATGTCCTAACACCTTCTTGAGACGTGACACATGAAAAACATTATGGACCTTACTATCCACGGGAAGCTCTAGCTCATAAGCCACTTCTCCCACATGCCTGACAATCTTGAAAGGACCATATTATCGTGGCTTGAGCTTCTCAGATCCACTCTTCCTGAGAGTAGACTGTCTGTAGGGCTGCAGCATAAGATATACCATGTCTCCCACCTCAAAAGATCTCTCTATCCTCTTTCTGATCTGCATACTGCTTCTGTTGGTTCTGTGCCTTAGCAATATTCTCCTTAAGAGCCCTTACGATATCCTGACTCTCCTGCAATAAGTCTCTAGCTCTAGGCACTCTACTGTCACTCAGTAGCAAATCAAGGAAATTCAGCGCCTCATACCCATATAGCGCCATGAAGGGAGGCATCTGAATGGTCATGTGAAAGGTGGTATTGTAACAATACTCACATAAATATATCCACTTGACCCACGCCTTTTGCTACCTTGCAATGTAGTTCCTGAGGTAGCCTTCCACCCATTTGTTCACTATCTCCATCTGACCGTCGGTCTGCGGTGGTAACTGGTGCTCAGTGTAAGCTCGGTCCCACAAAGTCTGAACACCTCCTGTCAGAAGTGACTCGGGAACCGACTATCCCTGTCGCTAACTATGCTTCACAGCAACCCATGTAATCTGAAAACCTCACGGAAGAAAACATCTACTACCTGTGTAGCTGTATAAGTGGTGGTGATGGAAAGAAGTGGGCATACTTCGTTAGTCGATCCACAACTACATATATGCAATCACGTCCCTGGGCTTTAGGCAAGCCCGTAATAAAATCCATCGACAGGCATTCCCACTTCCTATCAGGAATCGGAAGTGGCTGAAACAATCCTGCCGAATACGTGTTCTCCTGCTTGTTCTGCTGACAAACAAGACACTCACGCACATACTGAAGAACATCTGCCTTAATTCCCTTCCATGTAAACCTTTCCCGAACCTGTCTGTATGTTTTGAAGTACCCGAGGTGCCTTGCTGTAGGTACATCATGAAAGGCTCGCATAATGGTGTTCTTCATCTCCGATCCTGGGATCAAGAAAATCTTATTCTTGTAAATGATCAAGTCATTCACAAGTGTGTACCTGGTGTCCACCATAGATCCCTCAACAATACCAGATGCCCAAGTATCCTTGGCATATTTTGCCACAATCAAATGCCTCCAGTCCTCTGCAATACGTACCATAGAACTCAGATAAGGCCGACTTGAAAGAGCATCAGCAACAACATTCTGTGTACCTTTGATGTAGGTGATATCAAAGTCATATGCCTATAACTTACTCACCCACTTCTGCTGACGGTCATTTAAATCTCGCTACCCTAGGAAATGCCTCAAGCTATTATGATCAGTTTTAATACAAAATTTACTGCCCACAAGATATTGCCTGAATTTGGACAAGGCATGCATTATGGCCAGCATTTCCTTATCATAAATACTGTAAAGCCTCTCTGGTCCTCTGAGTTTTCTGCTCTCATAAACAATCGAGTGCTTGTCCTGCATAAGCACCGCTCCAATACCCTCACCAAAAGCATCACACTGAAGCTCAAAAGGCTTCATAAAATCAGGTAGTGCCAACACTGGACACGTAGTCATAAGCTCCTTGAACCTCACAAAACACTCATGTGCCTCAGGAATCCAAATGAATGCACCTTTTTTCAACAAATCTGTCATAGGTGTTGCATGGCGTGAATATCCACTGACAAACCTGCGATAGAAACCGCATAACCCTAGGAATCCTCGCAGTTGTGTAAGGTTCGCTGGAGTAGGCCAATCTACGATAGCACGGATCTTCTCAGGATCCATCCGCACTCCCCCTGCATTGATGATATGGCCTAAGTATAACAACTCAGTCATCCCTAAATCACACTTGGATTCCTTGGCGTACAAGGACTTCCTCTCCAAAATGCTGAGTACTATATCCAAATGAGCCAAATGCTCCTGCCAAGTCCTGCTGTAGATCAGAATATCATCGAAGAAGACAAGTACATATCTCCTAGATGTGAGTGGAAGACCCTGTTCATGGTGGACTGGAATGTCGTTGGAGCGTTGGTTAGCCCAAATGGCATCACCACAAACTCGAAGTGTCCACAATGACAACGGAAAGCAATCTTCTCAACATCCTACTCACGAACTCTAATCTGGTGATATCCCGATATCAAGTCTATCTTCGAGAAGTAATAGGCACCATGGAGCTCATCAATAATCTCATCTATACGAGGTATGGGATACATGTTTTTGATGGTCCTCTTATTCAAGACTCTGTAATCAATGCACATACGAAGTGTACCATCTTTCTTCTTCACTAGAACAACTGAAGAAGCAAATGGTGATTTACTTGGTCGAATGTGACCCATAGCAAGCAGCTCCTTGATAGTCTTCTCTATCTCATCCTTAAGCCACTTTGGATTCCTGTAAGGAGTAATCATGATGGGATTAGCACCCTCCTCAAGCTCTATGATGTGCTCAATACCCCTGCCTGGAGGTCTCCCTGGTGGAATGTCACTGAAAACCTTCCCATGCTTAACTCTCAACTATTGAATGTCAGGATGATACTCGGTCTTATGCTGTCCCTCCTGTATAGGTGTCAAAGTGCACTCGGCGGCCCACTCAACCATGTCATGATGCATAAGTCTCTCCATCCGTCGGAAAGAAATAGTCCTGATGTTACTGTCCTGGATGACCTTCAGGATATGAGTCTTCCCATCCACATCAAACCGAATCTCCATGTCTTTGAGATGAAGTGTGACTTCCTCAAGGGAATGAAGCCACTTCATGCCCAAAACTAAATCAATATCTCCCATATTCACTACATAATAATCAGCCTTGAATTCATAATTATTCAAGCGCAAAGGGAGATCCTTAATCATACGGTCACATCTAAGAGTGTAACCATCAGCCACCTTAACCCGAATGCCCTTAAACTCCTCGGTTATGAGTCCACGCTTCTCCACAAATCTAGCATCAATAAAATTGTGGGTGGCTCCTGTGTCTAGAAGGGTGATAACCTTTTGACCCGCCAAAACTCCACAAAGTCTAAAAGATCCCTCCTGCTGAATGCTAGACAACTGTGCCTCCTGGACTTGGAGCTCTGACTCTGCCTCTGCCTTAGGCTCTGAAGCCTTTGATTCTGACTCCTAGGAACTCTCCTGCTGTTCAGAATTCTCAGATTCTGAATCCTCATAATAGGCCCACATAACTCTATTGGCCTTACCCTTAGGCCGCAAAGGACAATCATGGTTAGCGTCATAGGGACCTTTGCAGTAGAAGCAAAGCTTCTTCCTACACAAATCATTAAGAGTCTCACGATCCAAGGGTGCTGCTGATTTACCCTTTGAGTCACTCTTAAAATCAAATCTCTCCTTATTCTTATTGAATCCCTTATTATCTCTGAAGGAAGTAGTATTTCTGGAGTTGAACTTGCTAGATGGGGCTGCAAGTTCCATGTTGTGTGCCTTCTTCATAGCTTCCTGTAGTGAAAGAGGATCAAATGCCTTGATCCAACCTCTCAGTGGTTCCAACAATCCCTCCACAAAGAGCACAACTAGATGCCTCTTTGATATGTTGGGAACCATCATGGACAATCGCTGGAAGTCTCCTATGTAGGCCTCCAAACTACCAACCTGTCTCAACTGGGCCAAGTCTCTGAATTAAGACTCAAGATCCTTCTTGTCGAATCCTTCCACCAATCTGTCTACGAACTCCTGGTAAGTGGTGATATGATCATGCTGAAGTGTCACCATCCCATGATGCCACCAGTCATAAGTTGCTCCCTCAAGGTGCAAGGTAGCATATCTAATAGCATCCTCCTCTACCATGGGATGCAATGTAAGGAAGGTATCCAACTTACTGATCCAAGTCTGAGCTATAACCTTACTGTTGTCCTCAAACATAGCTAAAGAGAGCTTGTTTGTGGCATGCTTCAGGTCACTGTTCTAATGCCTAGGCCTCCTATCTGGCATGTTCCTGTAATGCTCTCACCTCTGTGTGATAAACCTGTCAAAAGTAATCCTCTCTCTGACCTCTGGGGTCAATAACTCCCACTCGTCGCTCCCTACCATAAGAATATCAGCGAACACTGCCTCAGGCTCCTCATCTACCATAGGCCCATCGAGCTCTTGTCTCACAAAAGTCGGACGGGTAGGCCTATCTGCTGTTCGTGAAATCCTGGGTATCCTCTATGAACCTGCATCACTCCTGTCTACATCACGGCATGGTGATGGTCTCCTAGGTGAACCAATCCTCTTTATCGCCATGGTTAACTGTTGTAATACATCAATTACCTATTGCTGGCCTATCCGTAGATCTCTGAGAGTCTACCTGGCCTCTGCATCATCATCATGAGGATCTCGAGGAACCTCTGCCCCCTCAGCCATCGGATCTGACTGCCTGTTCAATTCTCGTGCCCTGTCAAACAAAGCCCTTTTGCAAGTATAATATATGTGAGGCCCAGCCTCCTGTGGCTGCATATGAATCCCAAACCCTCAAGCTGGCAGGAAACCACTCTGATACCATTGTAGAAACCCTCATTCTCATTGTTCTGAAACTGAATGTTTTTTCTTGTTTGTTTTGATTTTTTTATGTTTTTGCATGTAAATATAAAATGCGATTTTTGAAAGAAATACTTCTAAAATCTATAAGAAATTCAATAAGGTGAAAACTGACAGATAAATCTCTGAATCGCTAGCAACTATTTTTATTATCCTTATTCAGCGATTACAATATTGAAACCCTAGCATGTAGACAAAAAGGCAAAACTGATTGCATTATTAAAAACCTGATTTGTTGATTGCAGCCGCTCCAGAATGGTGTAGGATTTGTACGGCCAGCCTCAGATAACATTTCTCCTACCTCGAAATGTGTGTAAACTGATGAAATATGCTAGGTGTCCCATTTGAAATTGGCAGTGACTCAAAAAGCAAGGCGTCCAACCCTACAGGAGAAGTATGGCCTCAAGGCTGAATAGTACGGCCCAAAACCAGTAAGAATAAATTTGTACTTTCTTGGAAAGTGTGCCAGAAGTCTGAGAACTGATGGCAAGTGCAAAAATAGTCCCCTCTAGAAAGAAATCGATCCAAAACATTGAATATAAATAACTCACAGTAAGATCTGTAATAACCTCTGAATGAAGTTATTCAACTGTAGGCAATAAATCAGCTGATATCTCACAGCCTCTGAACTGCAACACTAAAGATGGCTCGTTCTCCAATGAAAATAGATAACTAAAACCCTTGGCTCTGTTCTCTGAAGGAAGAATTGATCAAAGTCAATTTTCATAACATAATGAAATGAGTTTCTCTCAAAGAAACTTATAATTCCTCAGTTGGGTCAATTTCTCTCAAAAAGCACCATTTAAAATAAACTTGAAATTTCACTTTTAATTATTCAATAGTTGGACGCCCCTTTTTTTAATTAAAATAATTAATTAAAAATGGCCCCTTCTTCATGATGGTCGACCCCCTTTAAATAATCACTTAAGTTATAATATTAAATTATATTATAACTTTATAATATAAGCTTCAATTAATTAATATTTATTTTGACAAATAAATATTAATATCTCTCAAAATAAGTCCGATTAACGAACCGTCTGAAGCCGGATGATAAGTGATTGAATCTACATATGACCAGACCATACTGCTAAAAATAGCAGGGGTGCTCCGCTGAGTGTCTCCACTTACTAAAAATAGTAAGTCAAGCAAATGATGTCCAAACGACTCCGAACGAAAGCCAAGCTAAATGATTCTGCCAACTAAAGCCAAGCCAAGCCTCAACCAGACCCTCTATCCACCCTATCAGCCTATGAGGGTCACATAATAGGCTAATCTCAAGATCTGAAAGATGTCAACTAGAAGGGGACACTACAGAGTTAGTTACCATTGCACCAAAAGCCCGGACTGGTAGTGAACGGAACCCCTCTTAGCGTTAAGGGGGCATCCCCAGGATAGGTACTCCCGCCGAAGACCCCGAACACATGCCTGGGAAAACCGCTCGGACAGACCTACGTCGCCTTTCGATAGGGGCCCGCATCAAGACATCACAGCCCACCATGCTTCTCGAGTCTCGACCTCGAGACCTCCAACTCCGATACCAAGTTAGTTATCGTTGCACCAAAAGCCCAGACTGGTAGTGAACGAAACCCCTCTTAGCATTAAGGGGACATCCCCAGGATAGGTACTCCCGCTAAAGACCCAAGACACATGGCTAGGAAAACTGCTCGGACAGACCTACGTCACCTTCCGATAGGGGCCCGCATCAGGACATCATAGTATACTCCTTCGTAATTCTTCCTATATAGTAACCCTCCTTTGAGCAAATGAGAACTCTTCAGCCTAAAGGCTCTCCTTTGAGTCGCATTCATTCCTTCCGGACAACGATTGTTGAGCATAAAGCAAATGGTATCAGCATACCATGGGTCATTAGAGAAAGTCTGGGTCGTGTATTGCTGACAGATGATGTTGTCGCCAACGTTCACCATGGACTTGGATAAACCCGTGCCCCGCACTAGCTTCATAGGGTGTATCTCCAAGTTGAATTCTTGCAAGATGGCCATCCATTTTCCTCTCCTTTCTCCTAGCTCGCTCTGCATGAGTAGGGACTTCACAGCCGCGTCAGAAACTACAGCGACGACTTGGCTTCAGAGGATGTAATGCCGGAACTTCTTGACGGCTCTCACTAACGCGAAAGCTTGCTTCTCAAGAGGCGGGTATTTGATTTCCGCATTTTTGAACGAAGAGCTCATGAATGCAATCAGTCTTTCCTCTGCCTCTTCTCCCTGTTGAGTTAATACTACCGCGCATGAATGCTCAGAGGCCAAAGAATAAATGTAAAACGGCCTGAGATAGTCGGGGTTGGTGAGCATGGGTGCCTCTGAAATGGATCACTTGACTTGTGCGAATGCGGCCTTCACCTCCTCGGTCCACTCTATTCTAGCACCCTTCTTCATCATTTCATTTAGTGGCTTTACAATCTCTGCAAAGCCTGTGATAAATTTTCTTACGAAGTTGATCTTTCCAAAGAAAGATCTTAACTCTTTCTTGCTTCCCGGCCTGGTGATCTTCAAAATGGACTCGACTCAATCTGGGTCGATTGAAATCCCTCTTTCAGAAATTATGTGTCCCAGCAGCTTCCCTTCAGAAACCTCGAACATGCATTTTTTTGGATTCAATGAGACTCCATACCAGATGCATCTCTCAAGAACTCTAGCTAAGTCTGTAGCATGATTCAATCGGTCCTTGGAGAACACTGTCAGGTCATCCATGTAGACAATGATGCACTTTCCGATTAGGTCCTTGAACGCTATGTCCATGGTGCGTTGGAAAGTTGCTCCAGCATTTATCAGACTGAATGGCATCCTTCTATACGCAAATGTTCCCCACTTTGTAGTGAAGGTTGTCTTCAATCTGTCTTCACAATCGACCATTACCTGATTATATCCATAGTAACCGTCTAGGAATGATATCATTTGAGATCCATTGACAGTCTGCAAGACCTCATCCAGTGAAGGAAGTGGATAGTTATCTTTTTCTAAAGCTTTGTTTAGATTCCTAAAGTCCACACACAGTCTAATCTCCCTGTTCTTCTTATGAACTGGGACTAAGTTAGCCACCCAGGTTGAATGGCGCACAAGGAAGATTATCCTTGCAGAGAGAAACTTCTGGACTTCTTTATAGATCAGTGGTTCAATCAGGGCATTGACAGGGCGCTACTTCTGTCGAAAGGGTTTAGCTTCGGGCTTCAAGGGAATAGTGTGAGTCATAACAGAGGCATCAAATGTCTTTAAGTCTTCATATCCCCAAGAAATTTCAGAAATATCTTTCTTAAGTGCCTTCAATATGTCTTTCCTGATTGCTTCAGGGCAGGCCTTCCCGATGTAGACATTCCTTTCAGGGCCAGAATCGGCCAGGTTAACTGTTTCATATTCGCCTCCCTTTTCTTCAGCTAATATCTTCTCTCGAGCCCTTGGATCTGAGTCAAAAATTCTTTCCAAGGCCACCATTCCCTTGGGAATGTTATTTCCTTTTAAATGGAGGACCCCCTCAGTATCACATTCTTCAGGGTTCCAATCCCCTTGATCTTTGTTGGACTCATCAATAATTTTCCCCTCAAACACATCTGAACTTGCTAAGAAAGCAAGAATATGTTGATCATCCTCAAAGACTTGAAAGTTCTTGATATTGTCAGGAACTGCAGGGGTGGAAATTAATTCCACGGAGAATTTCTTGAGCTTGGAGCCTTGCATAGGTTCCAGGGTGCTTACAGCAATAGCCAACGAATCAACTACCTAATTTTCTTCTCTAGGGATTAAGCTAATCCCAAAGGCATCAAAGTCCTCAATCAGGTTCCATACCCAATTTTTGTAAGCTGCCAGCCTTCTGTTGTGACATGTGTATTGGTTGCACACCTACTTAACAACAATTTTTTAATCCCCCTTGACCATCAAGGTTGTAACCTTCTTCTTATCTACGAACATCAGTCCCCGTGCTAGAGCTTCATACTCTGCCACGTTGTCAGTACATCCAAATTGCAACCTGTAAGAAGCAAAGAAAGTTTTCCCTTTCAGGTTGGTTAGTTCAATCCCAACACCACAGCTTGTTTTAGATTTTGATCCATCAAAGGTGAGGGTCTATAGCTGATCACAAGCTGGGGTTGGTCCTCTGGGAGTTATTGTGGGCATTTGGGTAGAATGAGCCAGGGGTGGGATTGGTTGGTCTTTTGCATCAGATGTTGGTAAGATGTGTTCAATGGGTTCTTTAGATACAATTTCCAATTCCTGCTCGGCTATATCAGGTGACATGTGGTTGTCCTTCTGACAGTAACTTCTTTCTTTGGTTAACCCCTTGGGTTTTGGTATATTCTTAAAGGACGGGGTATTGGGAAAATCTTGGAGTTGTTCCACATGAGTATGCTGGTTAAGACATGTGACTGAGGCCAGTTCAATTTGGGAAGGAATTTCTTTTGGAAGTGTTTTATCCCTGGTTAGCATTGTTGCTTCCTTGGCTTCAAATGAGAAGCGGTCTACAATGGTCTCAGGGTGGCTTGTGCTAGCTTCCTCAGCTTTGGAAACATGATTTAGAATATCAATGCAGGGTTGGCAAGCCAATTCAGAATGGTTTTGGTAGTGTACCCTGCACCAATTAGGAAGTAGAAGACTTTGCAGATCTACGTCTTCTCCCAAGACCAGCTGATCTTGCTGTAATTTATTGATCAATGCTTGCTGATTTTCATCAATCATAAGATTAGGAGACTTAGGTATTGGCCGTTCTTTAGGATCAAAAATAGAAAAGGTTAAAGCTTCCTCTCTTTTATAAACACCTATCCCAGTTTCGAAATAGGCTGCCTCATTGGGGCAATCATATTCAGTAATAATATGCTTGAGGCGGGGCTCACTCTCAATCCTAATCTGAGTAGGAATCCCTCTCCATGGTAGCCACATATGTGAGAAGTCAAGGGAAAGATATCTCCCTAGACTTTTCATCAGATCTCTGCTCAGCAGCATACCATAGGTCTCAGAAATATCTACTACTTGGATATCTATGTTGGTTAGGATCCTAGAGTCTGATCCTACTTGCACATGTATGTTTCTTAATTCCCCCACTACATTAACCTCTGTCTTGTCAAGTTGAATAACCTTCTTGTTTGTCCGAATGGGGTTCAATCCTAGCTTCTTGGATATGGAGAATGGCATAACATTGCCTGAAGCCCCTAAATCTAACAAACAGTTATGTAGATTCTTTCCACAAATTCTTAAACTCAAAAGGAATGGTGGAGTACCTAACTTGTTTTTGTGCAAGGCTGCATTCACATCCCCAGCAGGTGCCACCTTGTTCTTTCGTTTTGATTTGTCGGCTTGCTCCAAAGCCTTCATCACTATCTCCCTTTGAGCAGGGCACCACTTTAAGATGTCAAAGTAGGACAAAGAAGTTTTATGTTTCTGCATCTCAGAAACAATATCAAATTTTGTATTACAACTTGAATTACTTTTGAAAATGGCAGAGGAATTACCCTTATTATGGAAGTCAGGCGGGCCTTTTGGTGGAGCAGGATTATTATCAGCACCTTGATTTGGAGGCACCATGTGATTAGGGGGTGCAGATGTAGTGAATGGACCTTTATTATGATTTTGCAAGAAGTGTCCTCCCTTGGCCTAAAAGGCTTGGGCATCATATGTGTCTTCCTCTGGTTCATTCTCACTTTGCATTGGGAATGAGGGCTCTTCTTCAAAGAGGTCGTAAGCCATTGCAGTATCCACTGGGTTACCTCCTTTGTTTGAATTCCCCTGGAATGTGTGGGCATCTTCGTTTTCCATCTTGACAACTTTCTCCATCTGAGGGCAGTTCACCTCAGAATGGGTTGCAGTATCATGCAGCCTGCACCAATTGGTCATGAAGTTGAGATCGGCCACATTTGCAGTATGTGTTCTCTCCTCATTTGCTTGATAGTTATGAGAAACTCCACCATTATTGGGCCCCATATTCCATTGTCTGTTGTTATTTGGCCTTTGGTTGTATCCTCTATTCTAATTCTGATAGCACTGGTTAGAGGAATTTTGGCCCTGATAACCCCTTTGGTTGTAATTGTTGTTATTCTGATAAGTACCCTGATTGTTGTTTTGATTAGGGTAGTTACCTTGGTTTTGGGAGGGGTTCAATCGAAGCTGAGCCATATCATTTGTAACTTGTGACAGCATTTTCTTCAAGGTCTCCACCTCATTAGTAAGTTGGATTGTCTTTTCACTTTCAATAGCCTTAGCAATAAGTGGCTGGTCAACATGACTTGGTGTTCCAATTTTGTTATGATGACCATGGGAGTTTTGAGGGACTTGTGGTTGTTGAAAAGGGTTAGGAGTCCTACTAGCAAAGAATGGAATGGGAGGCTAAGTTTGCAATTCAAACATAGGCCCATAATGGGAAGGACACATCCCTAGGATAGTATTGAACAAAGGAGTTGGACTCGACATCTGATATCCTATTGGAGGGAAACCTCCTCCCAAACTTCCTTGTTGAGAGTTGATTTGTTGTTGCAGCTTGATAGCTAGGTGATAGACTTTGGATAGAGAATCAATATCAGTTGGTTGATAAGTCCTTTACAAGAACAAGCCAAGCAAGGGGTCTATAACCCTAAAGTAAGCTTGAATGGCATTGTTCTCAATGACCAGATAGGGGTCTTGCAATCTCCTATACATTCGTTGGAACCTAGTGTTGAATAAAGGCAAGGACTCACCTGGTTCCTTTCTGATGGTAGCGAATTGGTGATATAGAAGAGTTGGGTCCACATAAACCTTAAACTGGTTGATGAAAGCATTTTCCAGGTCTGTCCAGCTCAGAATAGAACATTGAGGAAGATTAAGGTACCAATTGTATGCCATGTCCCCTAAGGAGTAAGGGAACAACCTACAAACTACATCATGGTGAGCTATTTGAGCTCAGGTACAAGTGTCCTTGAAAGCTTCTATGTGCTCTTCAGCACTTCTTGATTCACCGTGAATATACTTGGGGCAGAATTTCTCAGGGTTCTTGGGCATATCGTGAAAACCTCCAGGGATAGTCCCCAATGGAGAGGGATTATTCTGAAAGAATTCCATTGGTGGAGGTGGTGGTGGTTGAGCCAGCTGTTGTATGGGTCGAACCAGCTGTGATAACAATTGAGATGGACGTGGTGGATTAATGGGTACCCACTGGGGTATTGGTGAAAATCCTGGTGGAGTGAGTGGAGCTGGCAAGGGTGGTATGATAGTTGAGCCAGCCTTATGACTCATGTGTCTTGTTGGGGTCTTGAGTTCTATCAAGGGTGGTGGATTTTCAGCTGATCGAAGAACTCTATGGGACCTTTCTAGAGAAGATAACCCATCCTTATCACGTTTGACCTTCTAGGCCCCCCCTCTAGCGCAAGTCTCTGTTGACGTCCCTTTTGGCACAACAACATGCAAACAGAATATTGCTACTTTGTTTCTCCTGAAAGAGAAAGATGATCACATGGATATCTTAACTCCCAAGGTCTATGTAGTTGGTTCTCAACTGTGTTGATGTCCCTTAGTGGTCAATGTAACAGTAATGTTCAAGGGGCCTGCTGGTGTGAGCTTCTGGATTGTTCTAAGATCAAGCATGAAATAAAACCTAATTTAACTAGGGTTTTTAAATAAACATAAAAAGATAAGTCAGAGTTTTGAAACAGAAAAAGAACAATAATTCATCCAACCTTAACCAGACTTGATAGCTTCAAGAAACTATAAACTAAAACTGAAGAACAAGATTAACTAGTGATTAACACACAACTGTATTCATTCCCAGTGCTGATTTGATAGCAGATTGCAATTCATCTATTTAAACAAAACATAAAATAACATTTCATTCCTTGAAGACTTCACAAATCACATGATTAACTCAAGACAAACACCATTCTGAAACACAACATGAAATGGATTTTAATCTAGTTGCTTCTACTATTGGTGAAACAGATAAGCAACATTTACAAAGCTGGCACAATCACCAGTGTACAGATAATCTATGATTTCAAATTACTTCCATTTGCACTAAGGAAACTGAGAGGTACATTAGTCTATTTTGAATCTGAATCTAAATCCTAACCAAGAAACCAGAAGAAACTCCTATTACCAAGAATCAAGAGGAAACTCTATCCCCTTCTGTGAGCTTACTAATTCTGAGATTTTTCTTCCAACTGTCTGTTCTAACTCTAACTGTCTAACCTTAGAAATTCTCTAAAAGTTCTAACTCTAAAAAAAAATCTAACTGTAGAGGTTCCAACCTTTACAAAGAGGCAATAATTCCTTATATACAGAATGTATCGAAAGAATGTGTTGTCCCCGTGTTAGGGTTTTCAAAAATATCTCCCGACTGCAAGAGGGTCGGCTCTTAGATCTTTCTGAGGAGGGTCAAAGCTACATTCAATGTCAAGCCATGCTATCCATGCTGATGAAGGATTTCTATCCCCAGGAGAAGCCTTTTTAGATCCTTTTGGTAGCTGCAGCACTAACTCTCCTGTCTCCATGTCCACCTTCAAACTCTGTTGGGGTCGCCTTGAATACTCAAAATATCTCCATTAATGTTGATCTACCTCTTTGACAGTAGTCACTACAACTGTCCCTCTGAGTCACAACTTCTTCTTTCCTTTGGCTTCCTTTCTATTCTGGACTTCTCTGTACGTTGACCGTCTTCTGGAAGCACCATCGGACCTCCTTGCAGATCTGAACATTACACCCGAGCCGATCCATCACCTTTGATCTTAGAAGGAACTCATGTCGTTCGCATCCCGCAGCTTTCCTTCACAGGAACAGTCAATTAGTCAAACTGGGCCAATGAGTCACTCTTTTGGCTCCTTCTAATTGGTCAGGCATATTGCCAAGTGAGCTCCTCAGGTGGTCAAAGGTGGTCTTATCAACATCACATGCCAGCGAGACACCATTGGTGTCTCTCCGATGCCATTTCATCCACTAGCAGCTATCGGCGTGACCCAAGACAGTCGATATGACCCTTCGGCAAGCTGGAGAAGTCATATCAAGCCCATTTTTATGTCGGGAAGACAACCCTACTTCGGGGAGACCTTACCCTGAACTCCTCTTCTCTTACTGAGCCCACCTTCCATCGGGAAGACCCTATCGGGTCGGCAGGACATCGTGCCGAGCTCAAGATCTTTCATCGAGCTCGAGCTACATCGGCAAGACCCCCTCAATCTCAGGGAGACCTTTCATCGAACCCTTTTATGCTTCTAGAGTCTCCCCAATTTCGTTTTTTTCGGCGTGACCTTCATGAGTCGGTGAAACATTACACCGAGTCCTATATCCTTCGGAAATTTTGTTTCATTCTGGCCAGACCCTGTTGAATCAGCAAGAGATTATGCCGATATTACTTCACATCGGTGAGACCTTTCCTCTTCACCGAGACCTTATACCGAGGTCTTCTTCTTTCGCCGAGTTGTTCACTAGTCAGCAGGAGATTCTGAGGTTGGGGAGACATCATAGCGAGCCTTTTGTTTCTCGCCAAGCCCATTCTATTTTTGTGAAGCTCTCTGTAGTCACCTAGACCTTATGGTGAAGGGGAAATCATTTGTCAATGCCGCTTTACTTCGGTGGGACCTTCTTCTTCGCCAAATTCTTATGACAAGCTTTTGTTTTTTTCTCCCCAAACTTATTCTGTCGGCAAGACTTTTGGCGACGCCAGACTCCTTGGGCGAGCTCATCTCTGATGTCAAGGAGACTATAATGTTTCGGGGAGACCTTACCCGGAACCTCTTTCTTCTTGTCGAGCCCTCCTTGTCATCGGAAAGACTCCCCGATGTCGGCCAGACCTCTTGGCGCACATCCTTCCTCTCCTCAAGGGGACATCCCATCGGCGTGACATCATCGGGTCGGCAAGACATCTTGTCGATTTCCTTCTCCCCCGAGCTCGCTTGATTCCATCGCCAAGACATTTTGGGATCGCCGAGACTTCTTAGTGAGCTCCAACTGCTACGCCAATGGCTCTTCATTTTGCAGAGACTTCTCCCGATCGGAAAGACTCTTGGCGATACAACTTCCGTGTCGCCAGGACTTTAGCACTTCGGCTAGACTTTATGTCGACGGCACAACCTTTTGCTGAGCTTTCATTTCGGGGAAACCCCTCTGTAGTCCTGCCAATGTGTAATTCTTCAGTTGCACATGTGTCACTGTAACCTTCCTGTGTCGGGGAGACGTCCTATAGATACCTCGTGTCTCGGCGAAAGCCTTACAAGTTCACCCTTTTTTCGTTGTGAAAATCTTGTTCCTTCCCCGAAGAAGCAGCATGTCAGTATAACATTTTGTGTCAGCAAGACTACAAAACCTCATGCCGATAAACCCCTCTCGTACTTTGTCGACGAGACCCAATACGTTCGCCAAAACTTCTTGTCGGAGAGAAAATTTTCCCGCCGAGATGTGAATTTTCTATCGGGGGTCGGCGAGACCTAAGGCGTTCAATAGGATCATACACCGAAGAGGGTGACTCCTGCCGAAGTGTATGCCTATTAGCACTAGTCGGTGAGACATAAGGAGTTCATCGAGACTTCATGGCGAGGTCAAATATTCACGCCGAAATGCGTTCTCCTTGTCACTAGGACTCTAACTGATGTATCACCAATAGTTGACTGCACATGAATTTTGCTCGCTGTGACATCTCTGGGGTCTTGCTGACTTTTTCCTTAACTGATTTTTAGGACCAACTGGGTTGAGGGATGCCTTCCAATTGAGCTCCCCTAGCAAATATCATCATGTGTAGGATTTAATCCTACAAAAGAAGCGTTTGCATTAGTCCTTAGAATCAAATAAGACATATTATAATAAATCCACCATTGCTTATATTTATTTTACTGAATTCCTAGCAAGAAGAAAACCAACTTAGGTTGAGACAAAACCAAGATTAAATCAGATAGATCAAAATTCAAATTTAGGAGGAAAACAAAAGAATTCCAAAGATCAAAACAGGCAACTAAAAGGGGAAGAAAACAAAAGAAAAAGGGGGGACCTATTTTGTTCCATAAAAAAATGGGGGTGGTTATGCAAGGCATAACAAGGACGTGTATGCCCCTACTTCAAAGAAATTGCCAAATGCCATGTTGTCAAAAATTACTTTAAAGTAGAGCACAATAAATACCATTACATGAGAGCTTTTTTTGGAAAGCCCTATGCAAAACATATGTTTCCAAAATAGAGCTACATCATGAAAGGGAGGTTGCCCCCATATGCAATCCTAAGATAACACATAAGGGATCCATGGATTTCGGGTCAACGTATGTCTTTTCTATAGTGATATAATTAAGCTCAAAATTATCATCATTCCCTAAATGACTCATGGAACAACGAGCACAATGGAAGAATGACACATAGAGAGTGAAAAAAAAATAGAATATTTTGGGTCAACATGGAAGAGACCTAAATGTCTCAACGCCTTGTGTCATCCCCAAAAGGAAAACATAAGAAAAATGAAAAGTTAATGGTTATGACAGATAGAATAATGTAGATACAAATAGAAGAATTCCACGACAAGTTCACTTCCTTTGTATCCTTGCACCAATGGAGTGACAAGGGTCATCCAAAGTAGGCTCACAAAAATATA
Source organism: Sequoia sempervirens (assembly GCA_007258455.2). Classification (NCBI taxonomy): domain Eukaryota; kingdom Viridiplantae; phylum Streptophyta; class Pinopsida; order Cupressales; family Cupressaceae; genus Sequoia; species Sequoia sempervirens. The sequence continues at coordinate 21,714,623 of VDFB02000008.1, read as the reverse complement.
AAGACACGCCAAGCAGCACGGTACGAGGGATCACATTACACACATGAAATCACAAAGAACATGAAAAGAAGATAAAGAAAAGACTAGTATGACACACGCGAGTCAACCTATAGCAGGTCATCCACATCCAAATCTTGTTCATCATATGTGGAAGGTGGACAACTATTCAAAGGGACAACAAAAATTGTCGTACTAGGAGCATCATTAGGTTCAACACGTGGTGAGTCACTCTTGTTAGGAGGATCATCATAGTTGCTATCATTTAAGCTCATGGAAGAGGAAAATAATAAATTGTGCTCACTATGCACTTCCTCATCAATCTTAGCAATCTCATCATCATCATCCAAGTTAATCACAATTGGAGGCCTAATGACAATTTACATAGATGGTTCATGTGTTTGTTGTGGAGAAGGTGGAAAATCATCGTGCTTTGTCTTAATTGGTATTTGATCTTGATTTTCTATTTTATTCTCTTCTTTTAACTTACAAGCAATAGCGCGATGTCTACACCTATGCTCTTTCACATTTTTGTTTCTTTTTACATGATTTTCAAGTTGTGATTGTGTAGGAGTGGGTTTATCAACCATAGGTCTCTTTTCTTCCCACAAGGGAGGAATAGAAGGAACCATGAAAGGTTGTTCAACCAATTTCTCTTTAGCTTTATAAATTTGTTTATCTTAGGAGGCACAACAAGACTTATATGGTTATCTCATGGTATTTTATAGGAAATTGGAAAAGGATTTGTCATGGGTTGGTCTTGGTTACATGGAAGAGATTTTGGTTCAATCATGGCTTCATCAATAATAGAAGGCTCAATCATGGGTTGAGACATGCTGCTATGAGATAGTTTTTTTATGCACTTTTCCTTAAACTTTTGATAATATTTGAAAAAGAAGTCCTCATGAGACTTAAGAGGTTCCATAGGTTGGGGCCAAAATAAATCCAATGAGAAATTCCCATGGGAAGACACTGGATTAAAGCCACTATGATGCACAGTAAAGATGTCATTGCAAAATGGAAATTTTAAGGATTTATGCACTACCGACGGGACGACATCCATGGAGTGTAGCCATGGATAACCAAGCTTCACACAGAGTTGGTCCGACGACAGGATGATGGAGAATGAGACATTCAATTTTTTTGGTCCAACTTTTAAAGGAAGAGTGATCGAACCTATCATAGGGCAAGTAAAACCATTGTGTTTTGATCCATGCTTTTGATTGTTCATAAGAATCTTGATAAATTTCATGCATAAATAAGAATTCCTCGATGATCGCATTCTCTACACAGTTAGGATCAATTAATATCCCATTAGTAGGAAAATAGAGGCTTCTTCTATCTATATTGAAATGGGGTGATTGAATATGTGATGCACCTATATTTCGTATTTCATTAGGAAATGGGATCCCCAAAGGTAGGATTGACTTTCAACCCTAGGTGAGTCAATCGTATTGGAGATCTTGCAAGTTTTCTTATGATAAGATGGGGTAAAATATACCTAAATAACACTTTTGGGAGATAAAAATAAAACAGTAAATGAACTCAAATATGCAATGTAACACCTAAATCATCCATTTAAAGCATAACAAAAACTGAAATAGAAAACTTCTTGTAGATTTTAGATGGGTAAGTTGACATATACGGTCACCAAAAGTTGTTGAGTGTCCTCCTAGGATAGATTTTCCCTAGGGTGAATGGGTCCTGCTATAGGGATCCAAAATCTGATTTCACAATCCTCTGCTCTTGGATCTACACTCTTGATTCCTTTTGGATTCCACTGTCATAAATAAATTCTGCAAGATTTTGTGGCTTGACAACTTTTATGACAACTTTGAAAACTTTGTAAAATTGCATGTTTGATCCAATTTCCAATCCTTCTTCACCTACAAATCTTCACATACAAAGAGAGGTAAAATTTGTTTGTCTTTGGTGAATGGGGGTTTACCTTGTTCAAACACCATTTTGGTAATTAAACCTTGAAATGAAATGAAACATGAATGGAAGGAATGATGAATGAACAATGCTATGTTGCAACTCACAAAAACCCTTGAATGGATATCCTTAGAGGACTAAATTATAACACATATCTCCAAGGTCTTGATCTTGCATGAAATGGCTTGATTGGATGTTGATCTTGATGCTTGAATGCTTGAAACCTACTTCACTTGATGTTAGCTCCAAAAACATGCATGAATGCAAATAACTTTGAAATGATGCTTGAGATCTTGAATGATGTTGTAGATGATTGATAATTCCACTCTTCAATGTCTTTACAATAATATTTTCTATAGGATTGCTCTCATATAAATTCTATATATTAAAATGATAAAAAGACCTTGAGTTTATAGGTAATTTTCTAATTTCCTAACAATTAAACATCAAAGGCCGACAATTGCAACTTGAATTTGAATCATAAAAATTCTTCCAAAAACATATTAAAATTTGAGCTCAACTTAAGGAGGATCCATTCGCCCTTGCAAGGGCATCCTAGTACCTAAATCCAAGACACTCAATTTCCAAGGAAATTTAATTAATGCTTGCAATTATTTAATACAAGTTTCCCTTTCAAAAAATGAGATTAATTAGGCTTTTAAATGCATAATTGTTCCAATTAGAGGCTTAATTAAGTCCAATTAATTAAGGGACCCAAACATAGTGTGAAAATGTAAAAGAGTACATTTTTCTACAATACATTGCTTATTGCAGTATTGTTGTTGGTTTCTTTTGTTGTTGATGGTTTTTCAAAAAGCAGATGTTGCCATCAATGACAAAGGGGAAGATTGTTGGAAGTTTGGAGATGTTGGAAGCTTGAGTTGTTTGTGAACTATTTGGGTGTTGTAATTGATGTCAACCCCTTTTATGAAGAAAGTGTTGGAAGCTTGGAAATGTTGGTATTGATGTCAGCATAATGTTTCCATTGTTGTCATTGATGTCTTACTTCAGTATAGTTGTAGAGGTTGTTGGCTTGACTTGTGTTGGGGGAGATTCTTGATGTTGGAAAGTGTTGCACTATGGTGTGGTGTTTCCATCAATGTTTTCATTGATGTATGTGATAAGTGTTGTTGATGCAGTTGGTTCACTTGGTTTCCAAGTACTTTTGAGAAAATTTGAATGAGAGAGTTCAGTGTGACAAAGTGGTGTTCAATTTTTTGCTCTGCATTTCTTCATGGTTGAAGAGATGCTCATGTGGTTTGGAAATGATGAGTAGTTGGTGTTGTCATCGATGTTAAAAGGCTTGTGTTTGTGTTGTTATTGATTTCAACCGGTTCATATTGTTTGTGATTTTTGGAAGACTATGTTATTTCATTGATGGGTTTATGGTGATGCTTTGATTAGTTTCATTATGTTGCTATCAATAAGTGTTACTAGTGTCAACCTCTAGTATTTCTTTGATAAGATTTTTTTGAGTTGGTTGGTTGTATTAATGTGTTGCAGTGGGTTTGGTGGTGTTGATTAAGTGTTGAAGATAAGGAGAATGTCTTTTTGGTGCTTGGTTTCCAAGTCCTTTTGAGAAAATTTGAATAAAAAAGGAAATAGTGTGTTGTAGAGGTGTCATGGCATATAGAGTGGTGTTTTGGTTTTTCTTTGCATTTCTTTTGTGTTGAAGATCTGCTTGTGCAGTTTGGATATGTTGATAAAAGGTGTTCTATGGTGTTATATCCATATTTTCTTTTTTTGGATCATTGTGCAGTGAAAGTTATGTTCACCAATGTGTGAACTATGTATTGCAGTGTTGTCTGGGAGAAATGGTTTTGCTCTACATTTCTCTACAATTATTTTTTTGGTCTTGCAGTTCTAGAAGTATGTTGATAAGGTTCATATCTACCTTTGGTTGAAGTTGTTCATAGTTTGGAGCTTTGCAAGTTAGTTTCTTGAGTTATAGTATGAAAAAGGTTAACTAGGTGTATAGGATAGGTTTTTTCTTTAGGTGAAAGTTGTTGTGAAGGAATTTGTTGGATTTCAGGGTGTTTGTGGAATATTCCAGATTGTGGTCAAGTCATTTTTTCCATGAGTTGTCTCAAGATTAAAGGAAGCGTGTACTTAATTATTTAATGGTGTTTACACTAGTTCGGTTGACCATGGGTGTTTACACTAATTGTGAATGTTCTTTGGTGTTTGTGGATGCATGGAGTGGCGTGTATGTGTGGATTTAGGTCTGATTTAAGGTGTGATGTGGTTTTCCTTCATTCTTTTCCACCACGGGAATGCTTTGGTTTCAACCTAATTTGAATTTGCATGGTAGGTGCATAACCAACTTTGGATACTGCTTTCAAGGTTGAAGAAGGTATAAATAAGTGTTGTGTTGATGGAGAATGAGTGTGTAGTGTGTAGTGTGCAATGTGAATTGAAAAGTTTTGAAGTGTGAATTTGAGAAGTGTAATGCAAGATTTAATGAGTTAGACTATTGGAAGTAATGAGCAGAAGGTGTCTACAATCTTCAGGAAGGCTGAAAATGTGTTGGTGATGTTATGGTGGAAATTTATGTTGCATTAAGATGGATTTCTCATTGTAACAATCTTCTTTCTTCTTTTTTGTAATCCGACAGTGAGCCATTGGAAGTGAGCCCTTCTTACTTTTAGGCAGTGAGCCTATTATATTTGGTGTTGCAATTACTTTATATTGTGAGCTAATCCTCACCGTGGTTTTTCCCTTGGTTTTTCCACATAAATCTAGTGTTCTATTGTGCATGGTGTTGATGTGTTTCAGTTTTTGTTATTTTCTTTCATGCTAAATCATTCTATCAAATTAAAGGCTAATAAAGTTGATGTGGATCTAAATGTTAATGAGGGTTTTGATGTTTTAATGTACAACTAATTCACCCCCCCTTTCAGTTGTCTTGTGCATTCAACAATTGGTATCAGAGCAAGGTTTCTTGGAAGAAAGCTTAATCGTTTGAAGTAGATCTAGGATGGCACGCATGAGAGATGCTCCTCTATTTGATGGATCAGATTATGCATTCTAGAAGACAAGGATGGAAGGTTTTTTGGTATCCCTTGGATACGGAGTTTGGAAGTCTATTGTGACTAAATACACTATGCCTACAAATGGTCTGAGTATTGATTATGAGATCAAGGCCTATGAAAACAATGGTAAATCAAGGTATGCTCTTTTAAGTGGTCTTTCTAATACTGAACTTGTGAAAGTTATGAATCTTAAGACTGCTAAAGAGATTTGGACAAAGTTGGAAAGCATTTATGAAGGAGATGATAAGGTCAAGCAAGCTGAGATGCAGAATCTAAAGATCATATTTAAGAACATACGGATGTCAAAAGATGAAAACATTACAAGCTACATGCATAAGGTGGATGAGACTATCAACTCCATTAGAGGCCTTGGTGGAAAGATTGAAGAAGAAGTGATAAAGAAGGTACTGAGAACTCTTCCTAAATCTTATAGTCATAAAGATTATGCTCTTGAGGAAGCTCGGGATTTAAGCAAATATAATAGAGATTAGTTGTATGGTGCTTTATTTGCTTTTGAAATGAGAGAATTTGGTCCAAGTAATGTAAAATTTGAGACTACTTTTAAGGCCAGTAAATCATATAAGACTGAGGAATCAAATCAAGGGGATCTTGATGTTGTTGAAGCAAACTTTGTGAGAAGAATGAAAAAGCGTATTAGAAAATACAGAGGTAAGTTACCTTTCAAATTTTTTAGTTGTGGAAAGATAGGTTATTATACTTAAGATGTTCAAAAGAAGCCTTAATTGACAAGAACAAGGAAAACAAATGTGAAGCAATTAAGAAACATTATTATGTTAGAGAAGATGCCAGTATATCTGATGATGAATCTAACTATGGAGATAATGAGGATAGTGAATGCTTGTTCATGGTTGAATCTAACTTTGCTAACTCTAAGAAATGTATAAAATAAAATGCTCCTGAAGTAGGGCATAATGTTGAAGGAACTATGGTGACTGTTTTTCATGCTAGAGAGGAGAACTACTAGATCATTGATAGTAGATGCTCAAATCATATGACCAGTGACAAAAGAGTTTGTTAAACATGAGAAATATAAAGGAAGTCTAGTTAAGTTTAGTGATGATACATCTGCTAAGATATGTGGAAAAATTTAAATCAGTTTTGATGGAAAGCATAATATACATGATGTTATTTATGTTAATGGTTTGTGGTATAATCTCTTAAGTGTTGGAAAAATGTGTAGGAAAGGATATAATCTTATGTTTCAGGATGATGGATGTGAGATCAAAAAAAATCTCTAGAATTGTGGTTGTTGTTGGAAGAAGAACAAATGGAAATGTTTATCGGATTAAAGGGGTTGATGACCATTGCTTTATGACTTAGATTAATTAAATTTGGATATGGAATAGAAGAATGTGTCACTTCAATTTTTATAGCCTAGTTGGTGCAGTCACAGTAGGAGGGTTCCAAAAGGAACAGTCTGAACCGTGCAACAATGAGTCAACACAGTGGAATGCTTACATGCAAAATTGGCCACAAGGGTGAATTACAAGGGCTCACTGGCCTTGCCACAAGGGCTTCCATAATACAATTGGCCAGTAGGCCTTATTACATGTCCCTAAGGGGTTTTGTGAAAAATATATTGAATCTAAATCTTGTCAAAAACTGTTAATCTAGAACTTATAACTGATCTACAATGAATTATAATGCTTTTAAGTACATGCTTCTTGAGCTCCAAGATAGGTCTGCGTCAGCCACAAGGGTTAATAACTCGATGAATGTTCATATATGAATGTCGGCCTCAAGATATGAAGAATTAGCTCCACATGAAATGAGTTAACTTTTGAATCTTCAAGATAGGTCCCAACGAACCCAAGATGCTTGTATGATGTCCCATTAAGCTCTGCATGATTTTGAATAGGTTCACACTAAGAAAACTAGACCAGGTCAGCTCCAAATGCTCTGACTAGTAACACAGTGAAATTTTGAGAGTAATAACTTTCAACAGACAACTACAAATGATGTGAAATCTGGATATGTGATAGATGTCGATGTGTAGGTACTATATCTTGCTCTTCGAGTTGAGAAACAATGATGTGGTAAAATGTGGAATGAACTAATAAAACTACTATTGAATGTAATGCAAGAAAATAATTGTTTTTGGTTGATACATGATTTCTTTATAACCAGGGATGCTCCTGCATCAGGCACTCAGGGTTGGAAGAAAAGTGAGTCCCTCACTTTTCAAGACTAAGAGGGAAACCAAGACAGTCCACCTCATCCTAAGAAATCCATGATGAATCCTCCACTGATCTTCCTTTCCACTTCACAAGATATTCTTTGTACTACCTGCTCCTAGTGCTTCTTCCAATTTCGGTATCTAAAATATACTAAACCTCCTCTGGTTCCTGATGAGGTAACTGCTCCTTCAAATTAGCTTCATGATTACTGTCACTTGATTCTCCTTTATGAAACTCATATATTTCTATAACATTGAAAATAGGTGATATACCCAATGTCTCTGGTAACTCTACTTCATATGCATTTCCCAAATCAAACTTTCTAAGTATCTTACATGGTCCAAACTTCCTCATCTTCAACTTATTGTATGTACTAATTGGAAATATCTCCTTCCTCAAATATACCATTATGTCATCTCCAAAAAAAAAATCTTTATATCTCAGATGCTCATTTTCCTTCTCCTTATACTTACTATTCATTCCCTACAAATGCTTTTTGACTTGATTATGCAACGTCTCCATGTAATCTGCAAACTCTTTTTCCTCTGCACTCCTTTTGTTTTCCATACTGATGTCCCTTAATTATGCAACTCCTTTAGGATTCACTCTGATAACAACCTAAAATGGTGTCTTCCTTGTACTCCAGTTTACTGAATTATTATATGCAAACTCTACCTATGGTAAAACTATATCCAAACTTCCTACCTTACCTCCAACTAGACATCTCAACAAATTACCCAAACTTATGTTCACTACCTCTATCTGTCCATCTATCTGTGGGTGATATGTTGCACTAAACTTCAAATTTGTCTTCATCTTCTTCCACAATGTCCTCCAAAAGTATCCAATGAATTAGGTGTCTTTGTCTAAAACAATACTCTTAGGTAACCCATGCAATCTCACAATCTCTTTGAAAAATAAGTCAGCAACATGGACAACATCATTGGTATTCTTGCAAGGAATAAAATGTGCCATTTTAGAAAATCTATCCACTACAACCATGATACAATCATAACCTCTTTGTGTGCTTGGTAATCCCAAAATGAAATCCATTCTCAAATATTCCCAAGGTCTCTCTGGTGCTATCAAAGGCTTGTACAATCCAGTATTTTGACTACTCCCTTTTGCAACTTGAAAAATTCTGCAAACTTGAACATACTTCCTTACATCCTTATGTATCTATATCCAAAAATAATGTTCACTCACCAAGGCTATAGGCTTATCCACTTCAAAATTTCTTGTTAATCCTCCACTATGATTTTCCTTGATCAAATTCTCCCTCGTTGAACTCCTCGGTATACACAATTGATTTTCTCTTAATAGAATACCTTCTTGAATGAAATAATCCAACCGTTGGATTTGATCTATCACTATTGGTTCTTTACATGCTCTCCATGCTTCCCTGAAATCTGCATCATCTTCATACATATGTTTTAGTTCCTCAAATCCCAATACTTGTACTCTCATCTCTATCAACAAATTCCTCCTTCTACTCAATGCATCTGCAACTTTGTTTGACTTGCCACTCCTATGCTTCAGCATGAATTTATAACTCTGCAAGAACTCAACCCATCTCATATGTCTCTGATTCAACTTTCCTTGGCTATTCAAATGTTGCAAAGCTTGATGATCTGTATACAACACAAACTCCTTAGGAAGCAAATAATGTATCCACTTCTTCAAGGCTTGAATTATGGCATAGAATTCCTTATCATTAACTGATTATATTCTTTTGGTATCATTCAACTTCTCACTAAAATAAGCTACTTGTCTTCCTTCTTCACTCAATACTGCTCCAATTGCATTTCCACTCACATCACAATCAACTTGAAATACTTTGTCAAAATCCAGTAATGCTAACATTGGATGCTCTGTCATCTTGTATTTCAATAATTCAAAACTTTTTTGTGCTCTGGATGCCCACCTAAAATTCTTCTTGTCTCCTCTCATTGTCTTTTTCATAGGGTTACAAACACTACTGAAACTTCTTATAAACTTTTGGTAGAAACTAGCTAATCCATGGAATGATCTTACTTCTCAAATGTTCACCATTGTAGGTCATATTGGAAACACAAGGGCAGAAAACTAAGAGGGGGGGTGAATCAGTTGTCACAGAAATTCAATACTTATTCCACTTATTAACCTTATTCTCAGATCTAATTATTAACCATGAAAACATAAATCATCAACACATCAGAAACACACAAACAATACTTTTTACATGGAAACCCTGTTAGGGGAAAAACCACAGTGGAGGTCAGTCCACAAGATTATACCCTGTTAAAAGTATAATGAAAATGAAATATGGGGAATGCACATGCATTCAGACACACTTCCTAGAGCTCACTGCTCAATTAAAAAGGAAGACACACTGTCTTACAAAGAGATTTGGATTACAGCCATCCAGATTTTGAACTGAGAAAATAGCATCTACTAATACCTGATTATAGTTCCAATTAAGCACATAAATAATTCTTCACTCTTCTGCACACTTCTTCACACTTTGCTCTCCCTTCGAATGATTTGAAAAATATTTGCACACACATAGAAGCACACCCTTTTGCACTCTACACAATTCAATTTGAATAAACAATCACTCTTATATATGCGCAATAAGAAATTTCATCACTACAAGTCGGCCATAAATAAATAATTAAATGAATATAAACTGTCAGCCCAAAACATTAAAGATTAACAATGTGAATCAAAAGGTTAGCCACAGCTTAGTGAGGACCCAAATCAACATCTCCAGTATGAAAACACTTCAATTAATTTCTCCTTGAAGATCCACAACACGCTACAAACACTATGCCGGCCAAGAACAAGAAAAACATGAACACGCAAGAGAAAATCACCAACCACAAGCATAACAATCAATGTGGATGTGCAACAAAGATAGAGCATGATATAGAAACATCCACAAGTATCAAGAATCACAAGAGAAGCATCTACAATAACTGAACTAACCAAAATAGCATCATCTTCAATTAGGAACACCTACTGAAGAAACATAAAAACTATCAGAATCAAAATCTTCATAACTCGATCAAATCTTCACACGGATCTCTGAAACTCGACATGGATAAACTAGATACACTCATAAACAAACCCTTTAGTCCACAACCTCTGATCATCAATGTACATAAATAACCGACATACTAAACTTCACTTCACCACTGGCAACCTGCAACTCATTTAATACAATTTTCTCAATATCCTCGACATATACAGCTTTAAATGCATTAATGCTAATAGTGTTGACATCAATGACAACCACATATTAGCAACACAAACACAACATCCAATATGTCAATGTAAAATTTCTTTCACTTTCCCCAGATCCATCTTCAATCCTTCAATAGAAATAACAAATCCAAGGTACACCAACTCTATCTTCATGAAACTACACTTCTTGACATTAATCAACAACTTCTCTTCGTTCAACCTCTGTAATACTTTCCGAATGTGTCACAAATGCTCTTCTCTAGTCCTACTGAAAAATTAGAATATCATCCAATTAAACAATGACAAATTTAACCAGGAATTTCTTGAATACCTCATACATCAATCTCATGAAAGTGCTCAGTGCATTGGTCAATCCAAAAGGTGTCACTAACCACTCATATAATTGCTCATTTTTTTTAAATGCAGTCTTCCATTCATCTCCTTCTCTGATCTTGATTTGATGATATCCACTCTTGAGATCAATCTTCGTAAAATACTTTGCTCCACTCAAACAATCCATAATGTCATCCATCCTTGGCAATGGGAATCTATACTTGACAGTGATCTTATTGATTGCTTTTGAATCTGTACACATTCTCCACTCTCCATCTTTCTTTAATGCAAGTACAACAGGTACTACACACGGGCTCAAACTTTCTCTAATCAATCCTCTCATCAACAAATCTTGTATTTTCTGGTTCAAATATGCATTCTCTACTCGTGTCATTCTATGTGATGCTTTGTTTGGAAAACTTGTTCTCGATATAATATATATATATATATACTCTGGATTGGTGGAAATCCCTCTGGTACATTTTTTTGGATGTTGTGGATGTTTTTTTGATATGTGGTTGTCATTGATGTCAACACTATTATAATTTGGTGTATCAGAGGTTGTATATGTCGAGGATATTGAGAAAATTGTAAAAGAAAGTGTTCTAGGTTCCCAGTGGAACTGTGTAGGTCATGAAGGCGTCTTGTTCTTTACGTTGAATTTCAGTTGTTGTGGACTAAAGGGTTTATTTTTTAGAGTATCTAGATCATCTACCAGAAGTTTCAAAGGTTTGCATATAGATTTGATCATGTTGTGGTTTGACAATTTTTTTGTGATCTATGTCAGTGTTCCTGAGTGAAGTTTGTGTGATTCTGGAAATCTCAATTGTTGTGGATGTTTCTCTGTTGTTTCTTGATGTTTTTGAATGTCTCTAGATCATGCTCTATCTTTGTAGTATGTCCACATTAATCGGTGTGCTCATGGTCAAATATCTTTTCTTGCACATGTTCGATTTTTCATGTTCCTGGCCGGCATGATGATGGTAGCGTGTTGTGGATCTTCGAGGTGAAATTAATTGAAGTCTTTTTGTGTTGGAGATGTTAATTTGGGTCTCCACTATGTTGTGGCTGACCTTGGTGGATTCGCATTAAAAAATTATTTATAAATTTGAGCCGACCTTGCAAATATGTTTTATTTTCCTGGTTGACTAAGTTGTTGACGAAATCTCATGTAGCGGATATATAAGAGCAATTGCCTCATCGGTACAAAGTGTGCTTCATGTGTTGGGTGTGCTCCTATGTGTGTATGTGTGAATATCATTTGATTACAGATCAAAGTGTGAAAAATATCGAGCCAAGTGTGAAGTAGTTTGAGTGAAAAGAGAAGGAATTCTTTGTGCTTAATTGGAACTATAAGTAGGCTTGTGCAGAAGATTTTTTCTCAATTCATACCCTCTGGATTTTAATCCTGTTATGTATTGTTGTGTAGTGAGCCCCTTATGTAATTGAGCAGTGAGCTCTAGGCAGTGTGCCTAAATGCATGTGCATTCCCCTTTATTGATTTCATTATACTTTTAACAGGGTATAATCTTGTGGACTAACATCCACCGTGGTTTTTCCCCTAACAAGGTTTCCACGAAAAAAATTCTTGGTGTTCTTTGTCTCTCTGATGTGTTAATTGCTTATGGTTAATTGTTGAGAATTAAGTAAAAGTTTGAGAAGTTTATTATTTTGTGACAACTGATTCACCCCCCCTCTCAGTTGTTTGTCCTTGTTTTGCTAACAATTGGTATCAGAGCAGGTTCCTCTAAAGAAGTCTAAAAGCTTGAGGTGATCTGATATGGCAACATTCAAGAAGGACAGTCTAAGATTTGATGGAACTAACTACTCATTGTGGAAAGTCAGGATGCAATGTCACCTAAGGTGTATTGGTGAAGCCTACTAGAAGATTACAAAAGATCCATATGTTATTCCTCAGAATGGTCCCTCCACTGTTGATGAGATCAAAGATGTTGAAAACAATATCAGGGCTATTGAAGGCTTTGGTGAGTGCTCTAACAAATTCAGAGATGGAAAATGTGGTAGGACTAAAGATAGCTCATGAGATTTGGAAAAAGTTGGAAACTTTGTATGAAGGAGATGCACAAGTGAAGATGGCTAAGCTACAAAGTTTAAAAGGAAAGTATGAGAATTTGAAGATGGGTGAAGATGAAAATATCACTTCTTTTATGCAATGAGTAAATGAAATAGTGATGGGTATTACATGTGTCGACGGTTCCTTGGATGAGAATGAAATTGTAGCTAAGATACTCAGATCCTTTCCTTCCTCCTACAAAGTGAAGGATCATGCCATTGAAGAGCTCAGATCAGTAACAAAAATGTCAAGAGACACGCTGGTTGGTAAGCTTGTTGCTTTTGAATTAAGTGAATTTGGTGAATCTGTTCTAAAAATTGAATCTGCATTCAAGGCTACTATATCTGGAAGTAACAAGAAAAGATATGGTTCGAGAGAATGCTCTAGAAAGATATCCAAGTATGATGAAGAACTAAAACAACTTGAAGATAAAGAAAGAGAGGTACAAGAATTGGAAGCATTGATTGTAAAGAATGCAGAGGAAAAGGTAAGTATGAAGGAGTGTTACCTATTAAATGTTTTTCTTGCAGTAAAATAGGTCATTTTGCATCAAGATGTCCTGAAAGAGTTCCTAGATCTAAGCCTAATAATTCTAGATTTCAAAATAAATGTTACTTTGTTGAAGGAGTGATTGATGATGAGTCTGATAAAGATAATGTAAATGAAGATGAATGGGTTTTCATTGCTACTGTTGAAAATAGTCATGTGGCTACTGAATCTACTAAAGATGAGAAAGCTCTCACAACCCGAGTTGAAGAAAAGGATGAGTGGGTTATTGACAATGGATGCTCACATCATATGACTGGCGATAAAAACAAATTTGTAAGTCTAGAGAAGTATGATGGTGGTGTTGTAAGATTTGGAGACAACAATGCTGGTGTGATTCGTGGCAGAGGTTCTATTTTCCTTGGTGGTAAGGATAGCACTAATGATGTTCTTTATGTTGAAGGCCTGAAGCACAATCTTTTGAGTGTTGAAAAGATGGTGTACAAAGGCTATGATCTACAATTCAAAGATGGAAGATGCAAGATACATGGAAGTTCTGGCAATATGATTGCTACAGGTAGAAAGACAAAAGGTAATATTTTTCACCTAAATACTGCTAGTGAGAGTTGTTTAATTGCTCAAGTAGATGAAAGTTGGTTGTGGCATAGGAGGTTGTGTCATGTAAATTTTGATAACATTGTCAAGGTAAGTTCCACTCAAGCAGTAAGAGATCTACCTAAGTTAGTGAAGCCTACTAACACAATTTGTAAGGAGTGTCAAATGGGTAAGCAGACTAGAGTCTCCTTCCGAAGAAAATAGTTTCATTCAAATGATTTGCTAGAGCTACTACATACTGACCTCTGTGGTCCCTCCAGAGTCAAAAGTATTCGTGGAGAAAGGTACTTTATGTTGATTATTGATTATTACTCTAGAATGATATGGGTTTCCTTCTTAAGAGAAAAATGTGGAGCACTAGAAAAGTTCAAAAGTTTCAAGGCTATGGTAGAGAATGAAAAAGGTCTGAAAGTCAAGTGTCTGAGATCTAACAGAGGTGGTGAGTTCACCTCCAGGGAGTTCAACTCTTTTTGTGAAGAACATGGAATCAGAAGACATTTATCTACTCCCCAAACCCCTCAACAGAATGGAGTTGCAGAAAGAAAGAATATAACAATTTTGGATGTTGCTAGAACAATGATGATAGAAGGAAATGTACCCCATATCTATTGGAGTGAAGTTGTAAGCACTGTTGTGTATACTTTAAACCGGGTAAATGTTAATGTTAATTCTAGTAAGATCCCTTTTGAGCTATGGTTTGGTTACAAGCCTACTATTAAATATTTCAAGATCTTTGGAAGCAAATGTTATATCAAGAGAGATGATGATACAGGAAAGATTGATGCAAGAAGTGATGAAGGAATATTTTTAGGTTAATCTACTAAAAGAAAGGCCTACTGATGCTATAACAAAAGACTGAGAAAGATGGTTGAAAGTGCAAATGTCAAAGTTGATGAGGATTCTGCTAAATCATCTAGATATTGTGGATATGATTCAGATGAAGACAATACAAACAAAGGGGAAAATGTTCAGACACCAAATCTACTTTAGATTATTCCATATGTTCCAGTAAAGCAACCTCAATTCGTTTCGGTAAATCAAGTAAGTTAGGAAGCACAAACAAGTGCAAGTGCAAAAGAAAGGTTAGAAGAACCAGAAGCTCGAGAAAATCCTAAAACTCTGAGGTATGTAAAGCTAAATCATTCTTAAAATCAAATTATAGGAGATAAGAATAAAGGAGTGCAAACTAGAAGAAAGATTGTAGAAGAGTATTGCTTGATTTCCAAAATTGAACCTAAAAATGTCACTAAATCTTGCCAAGATGAACACTGGATGGAAGCTATGAAGGAAGAGCTGACACAAATTGAAAAGAATGACACGTGGATACTGGTTCCCAGACCTAAAGACAAAAATGTGATTGGTACTAAATGGGTGTTTCAAAACAAGTTGAGTGAACAAGGTGAAGTGGTCCAGAATAAAGCAAGACTAGTGTGTAAAGGGTATTCTCAGATGGAAGGTGTTGATTTTGAAGAAACATTTTCCCCTATTTCCATAATCGAAGTTGTTAGATTATTTCTTGCTTATGCTGCATACAAAAACTATAAAGTCTATCAAATGGATGTGAAGTCAGAATTTTTGAATGGAGAACTAGAAGAAGTATGCATTGAATAGCCAGATGGATTTCAGCTAACTGACAAGGAAGATATGGTTTGCCGCTTGAAGAAAGCTCTATATGGACTTAAGCAAGCCCCCAGAGCCTAGTATGCTAGATTGGACAAATACTTACTGAAGCTTGGATTCACTAAAGGTACTACTGATAGCAACTTATATTTCAAATTGGATCATGATAAAGAGTTAATTATAGAAGTCTTTGTTGATGACATCATTTTTGGAGGAGATGACAATCTATGTATGAAGTTTGCTGATGAGATGAAGGATGAATTTGAGATGAGTATGATTAGAGAGATGAAGTTCTTTCTAGGATTACAAGTGACCTAGTTAGACAAGGGAATTTTCATATCTCAGTCCAAATATGTGAGAGAGCTACTGAAGAAATTTGGGATGGAAGAATCAAAGCATGTTGGTACTCCCATGGTGATTGGAAGCAAGCTAACATAGAATGATGATTCTCCTAAGGAGAATCAAAATAGATACAGTTCAATGATCAGTGGATTGCTTTATTTAACCCAAACTAGACCAGATATTATGAATGTTGTATGTATGGTTGCTAGATTTCAAGCTGATCCAAAAGAATCACATGTGACTGTTGTTGAGAGAATCTTCAGATATTTGAAAGGAACAATTGACTTTGGACTTTGGTATCCTAAGGATGATAATCTCACTTTGAGTGCATATACTGATGCGAATTGGGCTGGAGATGTAGATGACAAGAAAAGTACTAGTGGTGGTTCTTTCTTCCTAGGGAAGAATTTGGTGTCCTGGTTGAGCAAAAAAAAGAATTCCATTTCTCTATCTACTACTGAAGCAGAATTTATTGTTGTTGCAAATAATTGTACTAAAGTAATATGGATGAAACAAATGTTGAAAGATATCAGGGTGATATATGAAGAGCCTATTTCCATATACTGTGACAATTCAAGTGTAATAAATATTTCAAAGAATCTAGTGTTGCACTCTAAGACTAAACATTTATCAATCAAGTTTCACTTCTTGAGGGAGAAAGTGAATGAGAAAGAAGTCAAAATGGAGTATGTGCCTACCAAAGAACAGATTGCAGACATCTTTACTAAGTCATTGTCGAAGGATACTTTTGAGTATCTTAGAGGAATGCTAGGGGTAATTACCCCTCCTGATAAAAACTAAAAAGATGCATTCACTTGCATCAATACGTGAGCTACATTTCTATATTCTAATCTAGATTGATGTTTTAGTGGTTGCTACTCATGGGGCGTAGTCAGATGTGCATATATGTGGTTCAGAGTGTGTATATGGAAAGGTCATGGTTACCTTTTCCATTGATGTCAAAGGGGGAAAAGTGCAATGTGAAAAATCCTTTTAAGGGAGAAGAGCAATTGAGGAGGAGTCAGAACCAAAGGGTAAGCAAGTGTGTTGGGTTGATGGTATTTTTCACATCATGTGTTGCCATCAATGCCAAAGGGGGAGATTGTTAGATGTTGTGGATGTGTTGTTGATATGTGGTTGTCATTGATGTCAACACTATTAGAATTTGGTGTATCAAAGGCTGTATATGTTGAGGATATTGAGAAAATTGTAAGAGAAAGTGTTCCAGGTTCCCAGTGGAACTGTGCAGGTCATGAAGGCATCTTGTTCTTTACATTGAAGTTCAGCTGCTATGGACTAAAGGGTTTATTTTTTAGAGTATCTAGATCATCTACCAGAAGTTTCAAAGGTTCACGTATAGATTAATCATGTTGTGGTCTGACAGTATTTTGTGATCTTTGTCAATGTTCCTAAGTTAAGTTTGTGTGATTTTTGAAATCTCAGTTGTTGCGGATGTTTCTCTATTGTTTCTTGATGTTTTGGATGTCTCTAGATCGTGCTCTATCTTTGTAGTACGTCCACATTAATCGATGTGCTCATGGTCAAAGATCTTTTCTTGCACATGTTCATTTTTTCATGTTCTTGGCCAGCATGATGATGGTAGTGTGTTGTGGATCTTCGAGGTGAAATTAATTGAAGTCTTTTTGTGTTGGAGATGTTAATTTGGGTCTCCACTATGTTGTGGCCGACCTTGGTGGATTCGCATTAAAAATTTATTTATAAATTTGAGCCGACCTTGCAAATATGTTTTATTTTCCTGGTTGACTAAGTTGTTGATGAAATCTCATGTAGCGGATATATAAGAGCAATTGCCTCATCGGTGCAAAGTGTGCTTCATGTGTTGGGTGTGCTCCTATGTGTGTATGTGTGAATATCATTTGATTACAGATCAAAGTGTGAAAAATATCGAGCCAAGTGTGAAGTAGTTTGAGTGAAAAGAGAAGGAATTCTTTGTGCTTAATTGGAACTATAATCAGGCTTGTGCAAAAGCTATTTTCTCAATTCATACCCTCCGGATTTTAATCCTATTCTGTATTGTTGGGAAGTGAGCCCCTTCTGTATTTGAGAAATGAGCTCTAGGCAGTGTGCCTGAATGCATGGGAATTCCCCTTTATTGATTTCATTATACTTTTAACAGGGTATAATCTTGTGGACTAACATCCACCATGGCTTTTCCCCTAACAGGGTTTCCACGAAAAAAAATTCTTGGTGTTCTTTGTCTCTCTTATGTGTTAATTGCTTATGGTTAATTATTGAGATTAAATTAAGTAAAATTTTGAGAAGTTTATTATTTTTGTGACAATTGATTCACCCCCCCTCTAAGTTGTTTGTCCTTGTTTTTCCAACACATTCTTTGACATGATATCTTCATACTCTGTCAACAGCTTTGCTACTTCTTCATTCTTCGCGGTAGGTTTCTCTACCTCTGGTTTACTGCCAGTTGTCAGAATCAATGCATAACACATGTTCTCATGTCGTAATCCATCAATAAATTTCCTTCAATCTACCAAACATAGTCTAGCAGTACCATAAAATTTGGTCTTCTCCTCTTCCTCCAAAGGTACCAGCTTGATTCTCTTCCCATTTGATATCATAGTATAAGTATTCATTCTTCCATCATGTCTTTCTTTCTTATCATATTTGCATGATCTTCCTAATAATAAATAGCATGTATCCATAGGCATAATATCACACAATACTTCATCCCTATATGAACCAATATAAAATTTCACCAACATTGCTCATGCACCAATATCTTATGCTCATCTTGAATCCATGTTATCCTATAAGGGTTTGGATGTTTCAATCTCTTCAAATTCAACTTTGTTACCATCTCCTCTGAAACTATATTATCAATACTACCACTATCAATGATAACTTTACATACCTTTCCTTCAGACTTACATTTGGTTCTAAATAGATTTTTCGTTTGTGGTGGTTCTTCATGCATCAAAGCTCTTCTCATCACCAATGATTCACCTTTCTTAGGTTTTCCAACTGAATTAGGGAATCCAACATGTTCTTCATCCACATAAGTTGTTCTTCTTGTATGCTTAGGTTTATTTCTGGTACTTCCTCAACGACACTCAAATGCTCTATGTCCTTCACCTCCACACTTAAAATAGGTTCCTCTGAATGGCCTTATTTCAGATCTTCCTTCATCTCTCTGAAATACATCATTGTGGTAAGAATTATGACCTCCTCTATTATTGGGGGAGAAATTTCCATCTTTTCTTCCTCTTCGGCATGAATTAGCATCCTTATCTTCACTCCAATAGGGTTTTGGATTTTTGTTCTACTCCACATATGGTCTTCTTTCTCCGAACTGGGGTCCACTCTTCTGAAATCTTCCTCTTGGACTTCTTTTCTTTTGTTCAAATTTCTTATTCAGCTTCTCTTTTACTTTTAATGCAAATTGGTATACTTCTTCGACAAATGTCATTTTTACAAGGCTCAATTCTTCTTGAATATTTGTTCTCAGTCCATTGATGTATCTAGAAACCTTTTCTTTACTTGCTTCACTATGGTTGGTTCTAATTATCATCTTGTAGAATTCTTCAGTGTACTTCACAGATCTTTCTTTTTGTCTCAAGTTCTGCAATCTCTTCAACAAATCAAGTTCATAATCTGTTGGTATGAATTGATTCTTCAATTTTGTCACCATTCTATCCCATTTGATTATTCTTTCTTTTCCTCTTCTACTTCTATCCAATTGAACTTCTTTCCACCATAATGTAGCATGTCCTTTCAACTTTGTTTTCGTAAATCTGACTATTTCTAGATCTTCAATTTCTTCATATTTGAATTATTATTCCATTTCATTTATCAAATCAATCAACTCTTCAAGATTTAGATTTCCTACGTAATTTTGAATTTCAACTCTAGATCACTTTCCAATCTTTGAGATCTCTTTCAACAATTTGAATTGATATTATTTGATTCGCATGTTCTGTTTCATCATCACTTTCATCATTTTTCCTAGGGTTTAGGTCTCGCCTTCGATCTTTTTCAACATCTAACCTAACTCGCATCTTACGCATCATTTCTAGCACTTCATCCATTCTTCCAACAACATTCGCTAAAGTAGGCACTCCCCTTGGCGGTATATCTCCCCTCGAATCGGTAGAACTACCTCAATTCGGCGATCTGGCTACAATTGTTCCAACTGCCTCAAAATCGATGATCAGTTGAAAAAAAATGTAGTCTGCCTCAAGTTGGAAATCTATTCACCTCAATTAATTCCTTCAGGAATCGAAAAATCACTCTAATACCACTTGGTGCAGTTGCGGTAGGAGGGCTCCAGAAGGAACAGTTTGAACCATGTAGCAATGAGTCAACACAACGGAAACAACACATAAAATTGATATGTGAACATGAATTTTCATTAATATGGAATGTTTATATGCAACATTGGCCACAAGGGTGAATTACAAGGTCTCATTGGCCTTACCACAAGGGCTTCCACAATACAACTACCCAAGATACCTTATTACATGTCCCCGAAGGGTTTTGTGTGAAATATATTGAATCTGAATCTTATTGAAATTTGTTGATCTAGAACTTATAATTGATCTACAATGAATTACAATGCTTATAAGTATGCTTCTCAAGCTCCAAGATACATCTATGTCAACCACAACAGTTAATAATCCAATGAATGATCATATATAAATATTGGCCTCAAGATATGAAGAATTAGCTCCATGTGAAATGAGTTAACTTGTGAATCTTCAAGATAGGTCCCAACGAACCCAAGATGCTTATATGATGTCCCATTAAGCTTTGCATGATCTAGAATAGGTCCGCACTAAGCAATTTGGATCAAGTCGGCCCCAAATGCTCTAACAGGTAACACAGTGAAATTTTGAGAGCGATAACTTTCAACAAACGACTGCAAATGATGTGAAATCTAGATATGTGGTAGATGTCGATATGTAGGTGTTATATCCTACTTTGCGAGATGAGAAACAATGATGTGGTAAAATGCAGAATGAACTACTAAAACTGCTATTGAATGTAATGCAAGAAAAGAACTATTTTTTTTTGATACAAGATTGCTTTACAACCAGGGATGCTCCTACATCACTAGTAAGGATCAGTTCAATTCAAGCTATGAGATATTTTCCAAAGATTACAAAGCCCATCAATGTTGTCTATAAGGAATTTCAGATTGGGAAGCAAGCAAGAAGAAGTTTTAAATTCAAAGAAAATTCTACTACTAGACTGTTGGAGCTAGTGGATATAGATCTTTGTGGTCCTACTAGAGTAAGAAGTCTTCAAGGTGATAGGTATTTCATGCTATTAATTGTTGATTTCTCTAGAATGACATGGGTTAATTTTCTCAAAGAAAAATCAGAAGCTCTAGATAAGTTTAAAGCATTCAAAGTTATGGTTGAGAATAAAATGGATATGAAAATTAAATGTTTTAGGTTTGGCAGAGCTGGAGAGTTCACCTCCGATGAGTTTAATAGCTTTTGTGAGAATCATGGAATAAAGAGGGATTTATCTGCCCCTAGGACTCCTCAACAAAATGGAGTGGTTGAAAGAAAGAATAGGACTATTTAGGAATGTACAAGAACCATGATTAAAGAAGAAAACCTACTAGAATTCTACTAGAGATAAGCAATTCACACTACAATCTACATACTTCATATAGTACAAGTGATCCAAGGGGATACTTTTTCAATGAAAATTGAAGTGTCTCGATTGCTCCAGAATTCTACACCAAGTCGAAGAGCTCTGAAATATGAGTCCAACGTAACTTGAACAAACTCAAAAGGAGTTTGTACACCCAAGATATGGCCAGTCAAAGTACAGGTCAAACAGACACCTAAGGCCATCCAAAAAGGAAAAAAGATTCATTATCTCAAAATTCAAAGAAATCGGCGCCAAATTGAAGAGCTCATTGATATGAACCCAACGCCACTTGTTTCGTCAAAGTTTGAGCTCGTACACGCAATTTATGCCAAGTCAAAGATTGCAAGCACTAAGGTTGACCAGTTGTACGGACGATGATGTCAACATGTTGACGTGGAAATCCATATTGTACAGAAGATGAGGTGGACCAACCATATGCTGACACATGGTAGACTGTACGACCGTATAGATTACGTGGCAAGTATAGGTGGCAGTTGACGTGGCTTTTGTACAGTGACTAGATAGTTGTGTGGCGGACACATGGCAGTTGACGTGTCTCTGGCGAGCGAATAAGTTGTTGCCACGTGGCCCAACCAGATGGCACCACATGGCACTTCTCCTCCATCCTTTGGTGCAGGTGTTCAACTATTTATTAAAAAATGTGGGGGGATTCGATCCCCCCACCTCACACATAACAATTCAACCACCTACCAATGCGCCACAAAATCTGCACTTAACTATACTCAACCACCAGTTCGTTTTGATGTTTAAAAATATTGCATTTGGTTTAAAAAATGGACGGTGGTGGGGGTCGACCTCCCGACCACCTTTCCACCAAAATAGCTATCTGTTGGTGAGCCATTGTATGGCTTTGAACATATAGTGGCATTGATTAGTTTTGATGAAGGATTAAACCCAATTGCCCCCTATTTCAAACAAACACCCTCTATATTTAAAAATGAAAAATCTCATAATCTTTTAAAAAGATTAAAATAAATCTTCTAAATCCCAAGATACTAATTAAAAGGGATTGTAATATTTACATTAAAGATTATGAAGATTATTAAAAGGAGATATTATGAGCGAGTTAGTGATTTGTATATGTAAATAGGGGGGAATGGTTTAAATTTTTACTTTTAAAGGGAGATAGGCTAGATTCTTGTAAATCATATGGTTAGTAACCATTTTGGGAAAAAAAATTGTATAAAAAGGGTGGATTGGGCTTGTGAGGGGTAATGGAAAATAGGTGAATTTTGGGAACTTAGGGGGAATTGTAAACTCTTTGTGCAAGCAGTTAGGGAAATTATGCCAAAATGTTTGTACTTGAAGGAGAGGAGTTATCTTCATTTTCCTCGTTGATCGAGAAGGCTTTGTAAAGATTTCTTGGAGCAGAATTGAAGGATTGGTCACTCCGTTGGAGAGGGACCCAAAGATGTATCTAGTTGGCGAACTCCGTTATCAATTTGGTGTCTTGTCTTCTCTTTCTCGTTTCTCAAATTACATTATTTCCTTTATTCATTTAAAATTCTTTTCAAACATTTGAAATTAAGCATTTCAATTATGTTAACTCTATTTTAAAACCTTAATTGATTGTTGTAATAGTTAAAGAGAAAATAGTGCAAAGACTCCCTATGAGTTGTGGTATGGAAGGATTCCTACTATCAAATATTTCGGAGTGTTTGGAAGAAAATGTTATATCAGAAGAGATGAAGAGAACTTAGGAAATTTTGATACAAGATCTGATAAAGGTATCTTTTTTGGATGTTCTACAAGAAGCAAAGCTTACTAGTGCTACAACAAGAGATTGAAGAAGATTGTTGAGAGTGCAAGTGTCAAAGTGGATGAATACTTATAGAAGAACTCGATGGTGATAGATGGATATGAATTAGATGAGTCCTCTTGCAGAGAAAATGACAGAGATGAAGGTAAGGAAAAAGTTCATATTGAAGGGGAAGAAGCTCCAAAAAGGATCCCTATGACTCCTAATTATGTGTAGAAGAATCATTTTGAAGTTCAGATCATTGGTGAAAAAAGAAAAGGTGTTGACAAGAAGAAAAGTTGCAATGACAGAAGAATAGGTAAATCTATGTTTGCTTTCTAAAGTTGAACCTAAAACAATGATTAAATCATGCAAAGATGAATATTGGATCAAGGCTATAGAAAAAGAACTAATGCAAATTGAGAAAAATCTAACTTGGGAACTTGTCCCAAGACTAGCAAACAAGAATGTAATTGGAACTAAGTGGGTATTCCAGAACAAACTGAATGAGAATGGAGAAATAGTGAGAAATAAGGCAAGGCTTGAGTGTAAAGGCTACTCACAATTAGAAGAAATAGATTTTTAGGAGACATTTTATCTGGTAGCAAGAATGGAAGCAATTAGGATGTTTTTGGCTTTTGCAACACACAATAATTTCAAAGTTTATCAAATGTATGTGAAGTTTGCATTTCTGAATGGTGAGTTGGAAGAAGAGGTATACATTGAACAACCGGAAGGATTTCAATTATCAAACAAACCAAATATGGTTTGTAAATTGAAGAAGGCACTTTATGGATTGAAGCAAGCTCCCAGAGCTTGGTATGCAAGGTTGGACAAGTACTTGATACAACAAGGATTCAATAAAGGTATTGTAGATAGTAATATTTATTTCAAAGTTGAAAAATATCAAATCTTGATTGTAGTTGTGTATGTTGATGATATAATTTTTGGAGGAAATGAAGCTATGTGTAAGAGATTTACATAAGAGATGTAGAAAGAGTTTGAGATGTCTATTTTTTGGGAGATGAATTTCTTCCTTGAACTACAAATCAATTAGATAGAAAAAGGTATATTCATTTCACAATCAAATTATGTCAAGGAAATGTTGAAGAAGTTTGGAATGGAAGATTCTAAACTTGTATGTACTCCTATGGTTACTAGTTGCAATCTGAGTAAGAATGATGAATCTCCTAAGGTTGATCAGAGCAAGTACAAATCAATGATTGGAGGACTACTATATCTAACTGCTAAAAGACCGGATATCATGCATGTAGTTTGTCTTGTGGCTATATTTCAAGAAGATCCTAGAGAGTCACATGTTGCAGCAGTAAAGAGGATATTCAGATACTTGAAAGGTACTCCAAAACATGG
Organism: Sequoia sempervirens; assembly: GCA_007258455.2. Classification (NCBI taxonomy): domain Eukaryota; kingdom Viridiplantae; phylum Streptophyta; class Pinopsida; order Cupressales; family Cupressaceae; genus Sequoia; species Sequoia sempervirens. Next base: position 21,689,999 of record VDFB02000008.1, on the reverse strand, counting down.
TTTATGGTATCCAAAGGATACTAATTTTTCTCTAAGTGCTTATACAAATGCAGATTGGGTAGGTTGTGTGGATGATAGAAAAAGTACAAGTGGTGGTGCATTGTTTATTAGATGTAGATTGGTGTTTTGGTCAAGAAAGAAGCAAGATTCAATGCTTGTATCTACTACAGAGACATAAAACATTGTAGCAACATCTTGTTGCACACATGTGTTGTGGATGAGACAAACCTTAAAGGATATCAAAGTGGTATATGATGAACCAATTTCTATCTTCTATGAGAATACAAGTGTTATTAACATTTCAAAGAATCCGGTAATGCACTCAAGAACAAAACATATCTCAATCCAATATCACTTTTTGAGAGAGAAGGTTGCATAGAATAAGGTGAAGCTAGAGTATGTGCCTACAAAGGATTAGGTTGTTGATATATTTACTAAGGCTCTTCCTAAGGATATTTTTGAGTATCTATGGGAGAAGTTAGGGGTTATTACCCCTCCTTTGAACTAGATGCATAAGGTTATGCATCAGTCTAGTGGATCTCAAGATTCATTCTTTGTGTTGGACTAATGTTGGAGGCTACCTCTCAGGGGGAGTAGGTAGTGGCATTGTTGGTTGTTGCAGTCAGGGGGAGTAAGTGTTGTTGTAGGTTGGTGTTTCTCTTTGTTAGCTAGGTCAAAGTATATGTGTAGTGGTTGTTGGTTGGTGTATTATGTTGTGTACTCCTAAAGGGGAGTGTGTGGAGAAGTGGAAAGTGTAGGTATGCAAAGCAGGTACAAGTATGATTGATGTCAAAGGGGGGAAGAGATGCAAATGTGTTTCCCTTTTCCATTGATGTCAAAGGGGGAGAGAGAATAATGTGAAAAAGGAAAGAGTCGGTTGAGAAAGGGAGAGAGTAAAGTGAATAGAGAGAATATGATGTAAGGGGGAGAAGGAAAAATAGTTGGTATGGAGTAATATGTTGGTGATCAAAGTTGTTATGTTTGTTATTGATGGTTTTTCATATCATGTATTTCTATCAATGACAAAGGACGAGATTGTTGTTAGTATGAGTAGTTGGTGTTGCAATTGATGTCAATAGGCTTATGTTTGTGTTGTCATTGATGTCAACTGGTTCATATTGTTGGTGATTGTTGGAAGACTTTGTTATTGTATTGATGAGTTTGTGGTGATGCTTTGATTAGTTTCATTATGTTGCTATTAGTAAGTGTTACTGGTGTCAACCTCTAGTGTTGCTTTTATAAGCTTTTGTTTAGTTGTTTGGTTGTATTTTTGTGTTGCAATAGGTTTGGTGGTGTTGAGGAAGTTTTGAAGATAATGAGAATGTGCTTATGGTGCTTGGTTTCCAAGTGCTTTTGAGAAAAATTGAATAAAATAGGAAACAGTGTGTTGTAGAGGTGTTTTGGCATACAAAGTGGTGTTCTCGTTTTTCTCCAAATTTATTTTGTGTTGAAGATCTGCTTGTGCGGTTTGGATATGTTGATCAGAGGTGTTTTGTGGTGTTTCTTGTTCTGGATTGTTGTGCAATGAAAGTTGTGTTCACCAATGTGTGAATTGTGTATTGCAGTGTTGTTTGGGAGAAATGGTTTTGCTCTACATTTCTCTGCAGTTTATTTTTTGGTCTTGCGGTTCTGGAAGTATGTTGATAAGGTTCATATCTACCTTCGGTTGAATTTTTTTATAGTTTGGATCCCTACAAGTTATTTTCTTGAGTTACAATATGAAAAAGGTTAACTAGGTGTATAGGATAAGTTTTTTCTTTAGGTGAAAGTTGTTGTGAAGGAATTTGTTAGATTTTAGGGTGTTTGTGGAATATTCTAGATTGTGTTCAAGTGATTTTTTCCACAAGTTGTCTCAAGATTAAAGGAAGCATGTACTTAATTGTTTAATGGTGTTTACACGGGTTCAACTGACCTTAGGTGTTTACACTAATTGTGAATTTGTTTCAATGTTTGTGGATGCATGGTGTGGCATGTATGAGTGGATTTAGGTCCGAGTTAAGGTGTGATGTGGTTCACCTTCATTCCTTCCCACCATGGGAATGCTTTGGTGCTGACCTAATTTGAATTTGCATAGTTGAGGTGCATGCCAACCTTGGAGATTGCTTTCAAGGTTCAAGAAGGTATAAATAAGTGTTGTGTTGATCGAGGATGTGTGTGTATTGTGTAATGTAAATTGCAAAGTTGTGAATTGTGAATTTGAGAAGTGCAGTGTGAGCTTTAATGAGTTAGAATACTGGAAGCAGTGAGCAAAAGGTGCCTACAATCTTTAGAAAGGCTACGAATGTGTTTGTGATGTTGTGGTGGAATTTTTAGTTGCATTGAGATGGATTTCTCATTGTAACAATCTTCTTTATTCTTTTATGTAATCTGACAGTGAGCCCTTCTTACTTTTGGGCAGTGAGCCCTTCGGCAATGAGCCTATTATATTCGATGTTTCAATTACTTTATATTGTGAGCTAATCATCACTGTGTTTTTTCCTTTCTTGGGTTTTCCACGTAAATCTAGTGTTCTAGTTTGCATGGTGTTGATGTGTTTCAGTTTTTGTTATTTGCTTTCATGCTAAATCATTCTAACAGATTAAATGCTAATAAAGTTGATGTGGATATGAATGTTAATGAGGGTTTTGATGTTCTAATGTACAACTGATTCATCCCCCTCTCAATTGCCTTGTGCATTCAACAAGGTGGGGTTTTAGCTTACTCAATGAACTTGTGAAACCAAGGGTTCATGGTGTTTGTTTTGGTTAGGCTTTGGAATACACACAAAATACTTGTTAGAGGACTACAATTTAAAATATTTATATGTTTCCCCTTTGGTTTGGTTTAAAGTGGGGAGGGTTACCTAAATTTTTTACAAATGAAGACACAAAATACACACCAACAATCCTATCTAATCAAGAAGGTTTGTCATTCTTTACAGGCTCATAGATATACCACCTTTGAGGATGTGGGTGGCCTCAAGCTACAAGGACCAAGGCCTCACCCACAACCTAGCATGTAGCAGGACTAAAATGCATGTACCTATAGCCTACTAATGTCACTTTCCATGGGTATGATATGAGTAACTTCACAGGGCTAATTGCCTATAAATGCACTACTAGAAAATAAAATTGAGTGAATGCCTAAGATGTACAAGGCCTACTATGGGTGTCCTCTATATCCCAAATTTATGCAATGCCCAAGTCTATGAATGAAAGTGTTGTTGAAAGTGTGATTGAGGTCAAATACCTACTCACTTCACTTTTCCTCTAGAACAAAGTTGCACCAAAAATGACAACTCCTTTGAGGTGATTATTTTAATTCACAATCCCCCATTTGTATGCCCCACTAAAAACATATGGCTTCATCTTGTCCTACTAGGTGATAAAATCCTAGTATAAGCCCACTAAAAACTAAAAAAAAAATTAGATACTTATATTTCCCAAGATCGTAATTACACACAAGGGAAGAGCATATGTATCTAGCTTCTAAGGTAAAAGAGTGAATTGGATCACCTTTGATCCTCAATATCACCTAAAAGGAATGAGAGGAGAGCATGCATGAATCCAACCACCAAAAGACATAATTCAAACAAACAAAGCAAATAAGATAGTTTAAGAAACCCAAAAACCAAATGTGTGATAGTTTTAAACTAAAGTCTTTGGCAAGTGGTGCTACATGAAACAAGTTGGTAGTTTTCAAAGCATTCTTCAACAAATGTCCTGAATTTGAAAAGTGTTAGTAATTTTTTTTTAGTTTTCTTATTTGCTTTGATTTTTGACTTGGACAAGTGACTACCTTAAGGGATTCTTTTTCAAATGGAAATTAAAGGAAATGTGCTTGTCAATTGTTCTTTGGATTTGGTTATTGCTAAAGCTAAATTCACTCCCTTAAAAAAGTGCCTCTATTAAGCCTAGCTACAACATCCCCCAATTTAATCCTCCACCAATGCTTTAGACCATTCGTCGAGACACCTAATAAATGGTCAAATTGTTGAGATATTGTTGAATTTGGAGGCCAACAAAATTGACTTGTGCAACCTTACAATTGATTAAAAATTTTGCCTACCCAATGTGTGAGATATACATGTCCAAACCATTATATAAGGCAGATAGAAAGGGGTGTGTGGAAACTATTTCCACATAATCTCTCAATTTCCTAAGTAATTATATAACTTGCAAAAGCTTTCTACAATAGCCACTTAGATTGATTAAATATTAAATAGTTTAGCGAAAGGGGTAGGTCCCACTATGGTCACCAAATTATAAGTGTAAGAATCAACACAAAAGAAAAAATTCAATAAATGAAATGAAAATTTCAAGTTGAATTAAACACTAACCTCTAATAGAGTGAAAAAATGAATTTGTATAAACATGAATGAATTGAAAACATAATGCAATTCCTCTTGAAAAATGGATGTGCTTTGTGTTAGCAAATGGATTGGCCCTTAATAAATATGCAAAAATTATCAACTCTCCTGCCCGTAATGCACTAGGGTCAAGCCGCTAACAACTCTGGAAATGTCACAATTGCATTTGTGACTTTCCTCTAAATTTTGGAGGTACAGCTCCCTCGTATGATTTAATGGATAATTAATGTGCTTTTAACCAGAAAGCAATAAAGGTGATAAACATCAGCCCATGAAAATGTTGCTAATGCGAAGTGAATCTTAATGGGTCATTAATCAACTAGCACACAGACTAAAATGACTAATGACTAATGTGAATGAAATAGAGCAGCTTCATAATTGTAATAAATGAAATAAATGTAGTAGGAAAGATTTCACATAGAAAATATAACCCTAAATTACGCACATGATACACAGGTCAGTACGATCAACATTACATTCATTCTCACAGCTCATAGATTATGAGCTATTACAATCATAAATGAATGGAATTCAAAGCAGAATAAAAATTTTCCTCCCTTGACTACAACACAATGCACTCTCTAGGAATCCGACCCTCACTGAATTGTTCTCCACCCAAATATAGGGGTCTTCCTCCTTTCTTGACAGTAACTAATCAATTGCAAACGTAGTAACACTTTCTTTCCGCTTAACTATTCATCTTGAAAACCGATGACTGGGAAATAATGTATGGTTGGAATGATTACATCACCAATGATATGACTTAGGCGATAACCAAACATTTCTTGCTTTGATTCCTGCTCTGTGGTCATCAATTCTTGTGCAGTTAGCATGCTTCACAAACTAAGCATTAAAAAACTATTGCAAAAGTGCAATGGAGTCGCACGTGCAAGTTGTCCAACCGAAAGATCAATTGGGAATATAAATTAGATCTTGGTCATATCAACAATTAATTCTGACCACATTGACATCCTATCACCTCAATCAATCCTCAGCTCAAATGTCTTGCCAACCTTCTATAAATTCAACATATACCACCACACTTCGCCATCCTGAAATATCAAACATGGCGAGTGCTCAGAGCAATGGAGTGTCTATGAATGACTTCATCGTTACTGAGGAGATCAAATGTAGTCCCCTTTTCAGGTGATTTTCTAACCAACTAAAAGAAGTATTCATCATCCAGAGTGAGGTAGAAGAGGAGGTGTTGCACAGTATATTGGGAACATCGTTCCTGAATCAAGTACATGTGCATAAGCTACGCTCCTGGAGCGTTTTGTGTACACTGTTATTCGCACCTTTGGACGTTGTGATTGGGGTATGAGAGCCATGGAGCACCTAGTTCGACCCGATTTTCTCCACATAGTTAATGTTGCTATTTTCGGTATCAGCAACTACCCATGAAGCAGACTAGTTGATGATGCCATCTACATCACGACTGCAACTCAAAATGAAACCACTGAGGAAGCAGTGAACCTTCTTTGTGCAAGGCTGGTGAGGAACGACATGGGGTTGTTTTCCCAATTCCTGCAGTCTCATGAGAACCTGTTATCACTGGCCTGGATAGAGCGCCTCCAGATGGTGGTGGAAGCAATCTGTGTGCTCATGTTTTCCCTATGTGCTTGAAGAAATTGTCGTCTTGATATTACCCAACTTTTTATAAACGAACAATGAGTTTTGTAACAAGTCATCAGTATATATATATAATAGAATATAGCATTTTATAACTCTAGTGTTGGTCCTCTTTCATGAGCAATTATGTCTTTTATTTTGATTTCCTTTATTGCATCTGAATGGCATCTAGTATTTGCTTCTATATCGATGGGCTTGTCATTTTAAAACTGGAATGCACCTTAATAAAGTGAACTGCATTGTTTTTCCCTTAATGTCTTTTGAAAAATGCCCCTGGGTGGTAAAATGTGAAGTTCACAAAACCAAACAAAACACCGCCGATAGTTTAGAACCCACTTAAACTCCCGCTCAACTTGAAAGACTTTGAAACTTTTCGTCGATGGTCTTTTTTATTAGTTCATGAACCTTGAGTACAGACCGCCAACCTCCCAAATTGAAGACTTAGAATATTCAAGAAGTTACACCAATGCCATAAAACACCACCCATGAGAAAATAGAGAAGCAAAATAACGAAGGGAAGTAAGAGGGAGACTTAGATGAACTAATGAAAACACTGCCTGAGTTAGCAATACTTCACAAAACACTACCCAGCTTGAGACTTAACCAAAATTTTGAAATGGGGATGTCAATTTTAAGAGCGAAGACCGAAATTAGGGTAACACTTTGCAAATGATAAAATGCTTATTGCTCAGTTTGACAGCATATGGTTGCTCAAAATCGAGAAAAAATGATGGATTTGATCTCAATTTATAGATTTTTTTTATTAGATGGATGAATGGCTAGGATTTGATTTTGGATCATGAGTTTAAACCCATTAAAGGTGGAGTGGATGTGGAGAAATGGTAGGTTTTTAGATAGTTAGTCCATTTATTTATTTAATAAAATTATTTAACTATTTTGATCAATGAGTTAACTTATTTGATTTGTTACCTAATTTAATTGATTTGTTAACTAAATTGATTGATTTGTTAATTGACTTGATTTGATGAGTTGATGTATCATTATTTTTATTAAATTATTTGTAGTTAATATATTTATTCTAATTTGAATATTTTTGGAAAAATGATTTATGCAAATTAATTAAATAATAAATATTATTTAATCAATTTGATTTTGATAAAGTGGATTTTAAGGAGTGGACGTTATTAGGTGTTGAGATGGGGATGGTGGTATGAAGATAAGTATATGCAATATTTTAGTGTCTACAAAGGGTATCATCAAGTCAAAATTCAAGCCGAGGACACATGGAAGACAACTTTCCAAACCAACATGGGTCGTTTTGAATGGTTAGTGATACCTTTTGGCCTCATCAATACATTTGACATGTCCATGCAACTTATTAATGTACTTAGAGATTGTCTTGACAATGTTTTAACCATTTATTTAGATGATTTTTTTATATATTCTCACACTTGAAAAGTATATCACCAACACCTAGATCATGTTTTGTGCATACTTCAAAAAAAATGTATGCAAACCTTATCCAAATGCTTTTTTGGTCGATGTTTATCTATTACTTGGGTTTTGTCATCAACAAGAAAGGAATTCAACTAGATTATGCAAAAGTGGATGTTCTTCATTGACCAACTCCTAAAATCACACAATTGAGAAGTTTCCTTTATCTTGTGAACTTCCATTGCAAGTTGATTCTTGGGTACTCTACAATTGCTTCACCTTTGCATCTTTTCAATGGACCAAAAATCATACCCAAGTTCTCCCCATGTTGATTTTGCAACTATTTTGGCATTACAAGAAATTTTATAGCCTTTTGAGCTTGATATTGATGTCTCTCAATTCACTCTTGGTGTAGTTTTGAAAAAAATGATCACCCATTGCCCTATCATTTTCAAAAGTTTTCTACAACAAAACAACACTACCCCACCTATGAAAGAATTGTATGCCTTAGTACAATCTGTAAACATTGGAGATATTATATGCTTAGCAAGGAAAATAATGTAAATACATATAACTTGCCTCTTCAATTTCTCTACTCAAAATAAAATTGAAAAAGCATGATATATGAAATGGCATCATATCTACAATTCTATTTGGTCATCAAATACAAAAATAGCATTACCAACACTATTGTTGATCGCCCTCCAACTCAAACATTGACTATTGTAACCACTTCATATCTTGGGTTTTAGGCTTGGATTCACAATATGTAGATGATCTTGATTTTAGTCAAGTCTACACTAGTCTTCAACATTTGACTTTTTCCCAATTTAGTAGCTTTTTAATGTCAGGGATTGTTGTATAAGTTTGTCAAAATGTGTTCCTCACAATCACTACATTTCTCTTCCCAAAGTATCACACCCTACTCTATATAGTGTTCATTCAACAAGCACAAGATTCTTCATCATTTACAATAGTTCTTTTAGTGGCCTCACATGCAACATGATTTTATTTCTTGAGGTGTTTAATTTGTTGGCATTCAAAAACCCATGGAAAAAAATTGGGCTAGAGTATTCTTTTGTCTATACCATTCCATCCTTGGGAAAGGATTTCCATTGATCTAGTAAGTGGTTTTCCTATGATAGTGCAATGACATGATTGTGTTTTTTGTGGTTGTAGATTACTTCAACAAGATGGCTAAATTCAACCATGCCACAAGACTAGTTCCACTTATAGCCTACTTGTTCTTTGACTTTGTTATGGTGTTCTTTTGGTGTTCCAACTAGCATTGTTTATGACCCTAACTCTTGTTTTGCGGGCCATCTATGGAATTCTTTGTAAAATATATTGGGGGTCTCTCTCAACTTCTCCATTGCCTTTCATCCACACTTAGATGGAAAAACCAAAGTGATCAACCACACACTTGTACAAAGTCCACATTTTTCACTCTACATCTCCAACTAAGTGGGATTTGAATCTCACTCACATTGAGTATGCAAGCAACCAAGCAATACTCTTTAACAAGTCATTGAACTTTTGAGGCCTACCTTGTTTGCATCCCTTGGCTCCTTATAAGCTACCTTTATACTTGCCTCTTCCAACTACATGACATGTTCATGAATAGCAAGATAAGGCTTACTCCTACATTTAACACTTGCATTCTTTGTAGTCCAAAGTGGCTCAAGTTTTCAAGAGACTCGAGAAAAGTAGATACAACTCATGGATCATTGTCATATTCCACGAGTTTCAAGTTTGCAACAAAGTTTGGTTATACTTGGACAAACATCATTTTCAAGAGTAGACATGTAGCAAAGTCAAATATCTTCAATATGGACCTTATACTATTCTCTAGCAGATATTCAAGAACACATTTCACTTAAATCTTTCAACACAATTGGACATTAATGTTTTGTGCATATTGATCTCCTCAAGCATTACTATGAATCCACATTGAAATTAGATCTTCCTCGCAATCGTCCTATAGACAATATTTTTATTTTCAACCTAATGTTGATCAACTTTTTCACACCAAAACTTGCCAAACTCGACATGGTTCTAACACTTCATGCCTTGTGAAACAAGATTGATTTCCACATAGGCTCAACGAATTTCATATGAGTAGATGTCTTAGAATTTTCCTTCTCTCTTAAGAGCATTGAAACCAATGTTTATATTGTTGAAAGTAATAACAAAGATTCACATAAGGTATATACGGTATGTAGTACATAGTACTTAGGTTAATTATATTTCTTATAATTTTTATTTTCTCTTATGTAATTATAGAGAAATTAGAATATTGCATATTCCACCTCACTTATAGTCTCTTAGTTTGATATTTTAGTATATCCACCTCACCTGGATAGTTGCAGTCTCCTAATTTGAGATTTATGCATTCCCACCTCATCTAGCTAGTTACAATCTTCTCATTTAAGATATTTTCAAAAATAAGTTAAGTCACCTCAACATTTGTCATGGTTGGCTGACACTTATAAGAATGTTCACAATTTAGATTCTTCAATTTTTACCCACATTCCAAAAGCAACTATAAAACAAATTTAGACTTTGTAGCAATTTAAAGCAACTATGTATTAATGTACATTTATGTGTGCAAGCTTTATTATGTTAATTGTTATTATATAATATAATCACTTTAGGTTTGGTTGTCAAGATTTATAGCTTTTTATTGAATATATCTATCACATATCATAGTGTAGACCTCTACTAGTTATGTTTTGTGTGGTTTCTCTATTAATATACATGGCCATCACTTGGAGAAGAATAACAACATTTCTCTCTACTTTAAAAAACAGATGCTTTGTATTGATGTCTATATGCCAACTAGTGCCTCTATGTAAAGTATGTTTCATACATATCAATCAAATGACATTGCTTGTTAAGAAACACATAGTAACAAATTTGACTTATTTTTTTACTCGCATCACACATTATATATCTTAGTTGTGCTCCTTAGTAGTTGTTGATACTTTTCAATTTTAGATGCCCAATATTTGTTGTCTTTTATTAAGGTAGACACTTTTGACCAAAGCTATGAACCGGGAACAAGCTTTGAGAGGACCCCAAAACCTTTTGCAGCAAGATCAACAACAAAGATCATGGATCAACTAACAACAAAGGAATGGACCTAAAAAAGACCCCCAAAAAATAGACAATAGGTTTGTGGACAATGAAACTAAAGAGGAGGGATTTCAAACCAAGAATTAAGGCAATTTGAATCCAAATCTCACCAAAGGGCTCTAAAGAGGAGCGGGACCAAAATGGATAGTCCAACCTTTTTTCAAAAAAGTACTAGTCTCAATCGAAGGGCTCTCAATCACAACTTCAAGTTTTCTTTTTTCCTTGCATGGGGATCCACTGTCCACACCAATGAGATCCTCCACTATGGTTTCCAACACCTTCCCATTGTACGAAGATGGACACAACTCAATAGGTGTCTTGTCCATAAAGGAATTCCCAAGTGTATCTAGAACCTTTCCTTCTTGCCTCATCCTAGAGTGCACTTTAACCAACGAAGAGGACTTGTAATGAATTTTCTACTCCCAAAAACCTAGCTTGAAGCACAATTTGATATTTCTTAGAAAAACCTTAATAGCTTTTGAACAAACACAAAATTTGGCAAAGATGAAACTATTTCGATATTTTGTAACATTGCCAATTGCAACACACTAGCTAATAGCAATAACTTGAATGATACTTCCATCCCAAAATCCTGACAGGAGCTCAAGGAGCATAGCCCAAATAGAAACTGTGTTAACCTTGGTAGCATCAAAGCCAATAGCCCATCTTTTTAAATGAAGATATGCCTTACCAAGAAACCAAGGACCTCCATATGGAACACTAAAACAATCCTCCATGGACTAAAAGGAGAATAAGAGGAAATTGTTTAACAAGGCCGCAACACAAAGTTGACCTAAAACATTCCAACATTTGGATGCCCAACAAAGAATTACATCAATGTTTGGTCGGAAACCAAAGAATCCCCCAATAAGGGACCAATAAAAGCTCTATGCACCAAAACATTTGGAATCCTAAAAGTGCCACAAGAAACATCATCAAGACTAGGAGGCATGGACAAAACCAAGTTCTACACGAGAGGAACTGAAATGGGAACTTGGGGCACCTCATTAAAGGTGGCATCCCCATCACCACTATCCTACATCACACCTAGAGAAGGAGAAGGCACACACAACTCATCCCCATCAAGACACCTACCAAAGAGTACCTCATCCTTTTCAACCTAAGTAACCTCCTGGGGAAGGAACTCCTTACACAAGCCAATGTCTAAACTGAGAGAAGGCTCACCAACTATCACCCTTGAACACATAGCCAAACCAAATCCAAGACAATGAGGCATAAGATTTGAGTCATGCACAAGGGGAAATGAAACAAGGTGTAAAACATTTGTATTTTGGACATGGGGAGCATTAATGACAACCCCATCATTGCATTTATGCAAAAACCATGTGGACCATGGAGGAGAACACAACGTAAACCTAGCAAGGCTCCAACAAGACAAGAACCCATCCTTGACAAACACCTAAGCAATCAATGCAACCGGAAGTGAAATAGAGGCCACCACCTAGGGAAGAAACCCCTTACACAAGTTGAAATATAAACTAAAGGAAAGCTCCACTGACACCAACACTTGCCTAGGAGCCTCGAGGGAGACAAACAAACACCCAACAACCAAGCCTCAAGCAGAAGGTCTAGCAATTGCTAATCCTCATCAATAACGTCCCATGAAATATCCTCATCCTCATCCTCGGAATCCACTTCTTCATCTCCCTAGTCCCCATTGGATTTGAAACCAATGCCTCTACTCCAATTCCCACTCATTTTTCCCCAATATTTGTTAGTGTTGATGCTAATATGTCAATACCTGAATAGTTGATACTTATTATTAATCATTGGTGACTTTTGGTTAGGAGTAGTAATGTGAGAATTATGTAAATATTTCATTTTATATGATAATGTAGTTAAAATTCTTCTAGACTTTGTGAAATAGTAAATTGTGTAAGTTCTTTTATGATTATTCTAGTTCATACTATGTAGAATATGGCCAAATGTCAATCCTTTGATGGTTTTAGGAAGCTGATCTATCAATTTCCTTGTTATTTGCATTCATATTTATTATGATTGTTGATTCATCTATACAATCACAAGAGATTAACTTGCCAAAAAATGAAATTGTCAGTTGCATTCATCTATGCATGGTAATAATCAACAAACTAGACTCGCAATATTCAAACAATGATTACTATGTGAATAGAAACCAGACTTTCTAACTTGAGAGTCTTGGATCACTTTTTACCTTTGTCCCATTTAATTCTGATAATGCTTCCTTTTATCCCTAAAATAGTTTTCCATTAAAGCTTCAGACTTAAGTTATCTATGATCACATTAATTCGAGGATCATTCATGATCTTAACCTTTTTGAACTATTATCTACCTTGCTAGCTGTTTGCATAGAGTTTGGAGTGTATGATCCTTGGTATATTAACCTACATGTTTGGTATCAGTCCATAGCCATGATTGGTTGTGCTTCCTCTCTATTTAAAACAAGTCATACCTATCAAAGTTTCGAAATACACATTTTTGTTTCTCATTAAAGTTGCACATATCCTTGTTTCTCCTAAAAGATGTCTTTCGATATGTGACATTTCAAGTGCTAGTAGAAGACCATGATCTTCATTTAAATGTTAGTATCAAAAATAACTTATTCCTTCCAAGCTAAACCGTTCATAGAATGGCAATGGAGAAGTAAAATTTTCTGAAATTTTCCTATCAAGGCAATATTTTTTACTTAACACAGTATGAAATAGCCATAAGTAGAATATGCTGTAAATATATCAATGGACATTTACCAACAACCAAATACCTCAATGAATGATTGCCCTGATATCCATTTCCACGTGCTCTAAAAACTGTTGAAATTGTATCCACACCATAAAAAAGTTTAAATTGTCTATGAAAGATTCACCCATGAACCATTATATTGAATAAGACCTTTATTTTAACTGGTTTTTAATAGACATTTTTGACATCTAGGGTCAGGCTTTCTGTGAAACCATTTGAATTGATATTTGAGATCTAGGCGAACTATTTGTCACCAAAAGAACAGAAGAGAGATATCTCAAAGCCACAAAAGAATCAATAACAAAAAATGTCACAATTGACCAAGAAAACGACTTTACCTAAGGTATTTTACAAAAGCAATTAGTTGCTTCCCAAATTCTATCCAAACATAATATTTAAAATAAGTACACTACATTATTGTAGTAAATTGTAAGACAATGATCATCCATAAAATGCCAAAAACAATGCACTCAAAAAATGCAAATGAACGGATGGGGAAAAAAAAAGTTGCATATAGTTCATGAAAATATTATCCCAAAATTCAAATTCATTAAAACTAGCTAGTCTGATGAAACGTCCATCTCCCCACTGTATCTCTTTGGTCTGGGATCAAATGGAGGTAACTGAAGAACTGCTTGTTCAGTTTCTATTGGATCAGCTCGCAGAAGCTGAGATACATTTGTTAAGGGTGAATTTTAAATAAAAGAAAAAAACTGACCACTCATTCAATCCAAAGAAGCAAAAACATAAATGTAGCTGCAAAACAAGAAAACGCCATATTCAAAGAATGCAAAACAGTATGGTTTCTTACATTCAACCACATCAAATTTGCAAATTTAAATTTATGGATACAGGATCTTTTAAAACAGGTTTTGAATCATCTTCAACAATTCTGAACTTTGTTTTTGTCAAAAAATGCCCATCTTTAAAGTTTGTTCCATCCTTACTTTTGTCCATAATCCCTGCAATTCATGAAAAGTAAGTGGTTAAAAGGCAAAAACATAAATATGTATGATTGATAAAATAGAAAAATAATTTTCTTTAATGCTGTATCATCATGCTTGGCAGTTAAGATTCTTATATTTGTAACTTTTGCAATTCCAGTGTCTTCCATTTAAAGCACATCTACAGTGAGCACTTTTCCAGAAATAGCAGATCATGCACTGTCATGGAAGTTGTTAAAACAGATTCACACGCATTAAAGAACAGACATTTAGATGGGGTTACCACACCACTACAGAAGACAATCTATTGATAGTTCAACCTGGAATTTCCTTCTACTGTTTTTTATTATGGAAAACGCTTTTGACCAGAGCTATGAACCGGAAGGGCCAAGCCCTTACAAAGAAACGAGTAAAACACCCTACACCAACCTAGAACAACAAGAAACACCAAGAGTCTTAATACAAAGTCAAGCCATGACACCCCATGCAAAGGGACGACAAAGCAAGGGCAAGGAGCCATCAAAGAACTGGATCACCACCTACAATGGTTTAAATCAAAAGGCTTTAGAAAGCTTTGTTTGATTTAGCTTTACAATTCTTTTCTGAAACAGACCCCTTCTGGATGGGATTAGAAAGGTCCCCTGAACACAAAAGAGGATAAACCATTTTTCTTGCTAGGGGGCAAGGAGCCAAGAGAAGGAACACAAACTGTATCCTCAACTAAACCATTACATTTCTCATTCAAAGAAGAGAGATCCTCAGAAGACTTCTTGTCCACAACAAGACAACCCACATCACGCAACCCAAATGAGGAGACACTAGGGATGGAAGGAACCTACTGAACTTTAGAATGTCTACGGTCACCCATGGAAAAACCACACACAGCATTGTCATGTCCTGTCTTGTGACAATTGCAGCATCACAAGGGACCCCTCATAATCAATCTATTGAACCAAATCTCCAAGCTTTGAAGAAAGAGTAATTGAAGAAGAGAGTGACAAAATTTAGCAAAAAGGAAATGCTTTCTAGATCTAGTCACATCATCAAACATAATGAGATCACCCAAAAAGCAAGCTATGGTAGTCCACACTTCTTTGTCCCAATACTCCAACGGTAGTCCAAGAATTTTGACCCACATTGGGACTTGTTCAATGCCAACTTTGTTGAGATCCAACCCAGGTTCCCACTTCATAAGGAAGAGGCACGATTTGCCAAGAAACTACAAGCCACCCTTCAGGGATTGAAGACAGTCATCAAGAAGAGAGAAAGAGATGATGAAGAATCCATTAGATAAAACAGCAATCTCTAGTGCCCCTTTGGTTTTCCACTTCCTCCTCGCCCAAGATCTGAAATTGTCCATACTTGACCTAGCACCCAAAAACTTCCCCACGAGAGCATTCACTCACTTGGAGGCCGAACTACCAATAATCTTGTCCGGTATTTTAAAGCATCTTACCTTTTCAAAGACTGAACGAACAATGCTACGAGGAGAGACTGTCCCCAGGGACAAGTGGACAAAAGTCCAACCGTAGTAGAAGCCAATAAGAGCATATGTGAACGCCCAACCTTAGACGCACCTGAGGCAACTGAGTCCAACCCCCTAGAATTGCTACCGCTAGAAGAGGAGCCACAACAAGAGCAGATAGAGGCAACATGCCCCCAACGGTACGCAAACCCTACTCACACAGAACATTTCCAATAGTAGGGCACCGTGAGAGGAGGAAGCCTCTCTTAAGGCTCTTACCAAACGAGCCAAAAGAGACTTGAGATTCACCCATCAAAGTCTTCAATGACTCCCAACTACACACATCTATGGGTTTCTTGGAAGAAGTGGTAAAGCCTACACTTTTGCATGCATCTAACCAAAGGTCAAGCAGTTTGATATCCTCATCAACAACTAGAGGATCTCCCCAAACATCTGGATCAAAATCTTTGTCATCTCCATCCTCATCGTCCCCTCCATTCGAGCTCCCCTCACTCCCACTCACCACCCTTTCAAACTGTAATATCCCCATTTTGAGCGAAATTGATTTGTGAGCATTTAGCTCAGTTTCCGAGAAGCTTATGGTGAGTTGGAGAGAACTCTAAACTTCTTCGAGTGCTTTGGATTGGTTAGTAGTGACTTTGGATCTAGGAAATGAGCTTAGTAGGCAATATCGATCATTATGCCACTTTTTGAAGTGATTTCTGACTTTTGGTGGCTTCTCCAAACTTCTTGGAAAAGTAGTCTATTTTTAGAAAGTCACCTAGTTGGCTTTGATCATCATCCCAAGTCTTCAGTAATATGATAGTATGATCAGAGTTTGATTCCGATATTGTTTCAATGCTTTCCACAACTTGGATTAATTATTGAGCTATTAATTAAATATTCACTTAAATAATAAAAGGACAAGTTAGCTTAATAGCTCATTGAAAAGGTGTTAAGTGGTGTTTTAAGTTGGACACCTAGGCTTGGGGGTCTTTTCTCATGAAAAGTAATATTAGTTCTCCTAAAAGGTCTTTGTGAGGGAAAAAAGGAATTATTAATTTATTATATTTTTAAATTGAATATATCCCTCCATAAAGCTATATAAGGAGGATGTGGGCTCATTTGGAAGGGGACTTGTGAATTTGATATGTTATGCTGCTGGAATGAACCTGAGTTCTACCAAGGCTTCTTGAGGATGAAAACCCTCTTGAAGTAACTAGTTTCAAAGACGAAAACCCCCCTTGCTGGTCTTGGTAATTCCATTGAAGGATTACAGTTGTGCTTCAAATCGAAGTTTCAATTGTTCGTTTTGCAAAGATGGAGAAATTTGATGTGTTTTGAATAGGTTTGCTACTGCTAATCTTCAGGTGATTGACTCGTGTGATTTCAGTGAATTATTGATGACTTCCTAGACAGGTCATACACTTGCAGGCATGCCATATTCACTCTCCTGGCCATACCCTTGTGGATGTCTTATTGCTGGTATGAAATACATTGTTTCTATTGTTTTGAGATGATAATGATTATAGAATTATAGGCCGTACAGCTAATGATTGCAGATTTGGTTGCATTGCTGGGCCGTACCTTATGTAAGGAGGCATGGGAATGTGGTGATTGGAACACTTTAGTTTTTTGTGCTCTTTTCTCCCTCATTGGAGGTGCCTAGTGTGCCAATGATGTTTCCATATCATGTTTTAGCGGGAAAAAGATTATGATAGGGGTTTGTTGTGTTTGTTTTCTGCTGTTCTAACACTAGCAGCAGCTCTAAATGCTGATACAGTCCAGAGTATGACTGATTTACATCTTCAGCTTGTTTATCAACCTTTATATTGCATTTTGGTGTGTGTAGAAGAAGTTTACGTGAAGTTTATTGAGTATTATGAAGTTTGGATTTGTTGGGGTGTGTTAGTGTGACCATTTCCAGAGTTTTCAGAGCTTCTTCAGCAGTGTTTTCAGACTGGTTTATCCACAACACAGCAGCAAGCAAGTGTCAACAAACCGGCATCAGTGCATTCCATCATCATTCAAGGTATTGGTTGTTGTGTTTCCAAGCTAGGTGGACTTGTTCAAGATATTTGGCACTTATTGGGGTGTTACAGCAGTTTCTTTTTCATCAGCACTTATTATCAGCAACTAATACTTTTTTTAAGATGTTTTTGATGCAAATGTACTAAAATTGTAATGCTTTGAATAGTCGTACCGCCAAAAGCTCTCTTTTCATGCATTCTAAATTGTAACACTGGATGGTAGTACAACTAGTGAGTTTATTATTGGTTTATTGTTGATACTTACCCCACTGAATAAGTGGTTTATTGTAATCATTCACCGTTGAAAAGTGGAAGAGCTGTTATTCATGTTTGTACTCGCTCACCACTGTATAAGTGGAAGAAGCTTGAGTTTCATTTTCAGTATTGCATATGCTTTCCCACTAAAAAGTGGAAATGCCATTGTAGTTCCCACTAAATAAGTGGTATTGATTGGCTTGCCGCCTAATGCTTTCCTTTCAATTGCTGCTTTCTGTAAGATACCCAACTCAAAATGGATCGAAATTTTTGCGATTTTTCCTCAGTTTGACAATGTAAACATTTTGCAAACAATTGTCTTAATATTGATAGGATAGTTTGATTCAAAAGTTTTCTCAAAGGATAGAAACTTTAATGAATAAAAGGAGTTAAGATCGATATTCAGAATCTACTAATTCCATATAGAGAGAAACACAGAAAATAAGACTATTTTATGCCAAATTAATATAGCTATTCATCACAAAATATACACAATGCTGAAGCAATATTATATTCAAATCTTTATATTTTCTGACCTGGAAATGAATATATAGGCGTCCTTCAAATCTACATTCCTTTGCATATACGTTGATTATCTCTTGGAGAATAGTTGCCGCACCCTCTTTACTTGATTCGACTCCTTCCTTTGCTGTTTCCAAACTAGGCAACTCCCTTTGACCTGCGGATCAGCTGATGAGTCCTCCTCATCACCCCCAATTGTCTCCAAATTCTTTATCATATCTCTTCTCAAAATTCCACACCACATAGTTCTCAGACATCTCATAACAAATAAGGCGCCATCATGAATAGGCACGAGTCTTTAAAGGAACGGCTCCTTATGAACAAGCAGCTGCAATGTGCACAGG
The DNA here is from genome assembly GCA_007258455.2 of Sequoia sempervirens. Classification (NCBI taxonomy): domain Eukaryota; kingdom Viridiplantae; phylum Streptophyta; class Pinopsida; order Cupressales; family Cupressaceae; genus Sequoia; species Sequoia sempervirens. Next base: position 21,671,190 of record VDFB02000008.1, on the reverse strand, counting down.
TCCGCATAATTCTCCTTCCCATAACTCCTGCGCAGCAGTATTTATAGCCCCCCGGTACATGAAGACAATGAGTGTCTTGGAGTCTCACGTCCCCATTCGACCTGTCCACGATTTATCTAGACTTGCACCACTTAAAGAATATGCTATCTCCCTCCAATATATGCATCGAGCCTTCCTCAAATGGAAAATTTGGGCTAGTATTAAAAACCATGGTGTAATGTCCCCTTTTTGGGATTGCCCTAAATCTTGCCCTAGAATCAAAAATTTAATGTAGTTAGGGTTATAACTAACCAATTAGATGCTTGAAGCAATATAAAACTTGGCTTAGGTCCTGCAATCATGTTAGACAATATTGGAAATATAATTCATATGATCAAAACTTATGTAATGAATGTCTTATCTATTTAAACCATGTAAAGATACATAACTATTTCAAAACTATATAAACTACACAATATCCATAATGCCTGGTGGAAGTTTAATCATAATAGGATTTGGATGAGAAACACAATAAGTCCGCCCAAAGCTATCCATGCTAAGCCCAAGAGCGGATATACCATCCCTCTTGGCCACAAGTGGAAGACACACAGTCATCCAACATGGAGTGGCGTACTTAGTGAATAAACTTGTACCTACTTTCCCTATCTATGTTATCTTATCCTTCTTATGATTGAGACTCCTTGAATCCATCCCAACAACCAATCCATGTAGAGATTGGGGAAAAGCTACAATAGGAGGCCCATAGATTCCCCTTTCTAAGCCCAAGGCCGACACTCATCCACTTGGCTCCTGTTGATGTGATTTTCGTGACCGCACCAACGCAAAATAAAGTTGCCAACGGCTACCCTATTCTCTCTTGATCAAAGTATCCAGCACGCTAAGATTGTGAGAGAGTTCGTGCGTTCAACTCCAAGGTTCTTTCAATGCGAATAGTCTCAGCTGGCTCAATGTGATTTTGCTAGTATTTCAAGGGGACTTACGCAATTGTTCGGCAGTTGACAGCAGACAGCGGATTAAGGGCTTTCATGTAATTTGGATGATTTGGCAGGTAACTGCAATTTTCCTAACGCTAACCAGAAATGAACTGAATTTAAAATGAGTGTAAGGCCTACGAAGTTTATGTTCTATCTAAGGACGGGACGTGGGATCAATCTCGACAGGCTTCGACCAGACTCTGCTCCGCCTCACGTTGGACAACTTACACAAAGTCGGTGCAATCTTCAAGGGAGTGACGAGAGGTTTTCAAATTATAACTCAACATGTAAGTACCATCAAAACGACGCATACAAACACCTAAATCACAATCGAAGTTAAGTTTGTAATGTTTTCCAGTTGACCACACAAGGCAAACTTGTCGTCAGCAAGCCGCTAGTGGTATGGATAAAAATGAAGTTGTCTCGATTGACACCACAAATCCACAGCTAACATCTACTTGCATGAAAATGAAAACTACTCTACTTTACGCTACTTGAAGTCGAAGGGATGAAGAAATCTTGCTAGCTACTCATAACAAAGATGAATTCACCATTCAATGAAAGATCTTTTATTACAATAGTTTTTTGCAACAATCTCTTACAAAGTTTTCAAAGGAAAACTTTCCTTCTCCTTCAAACTACGCTATGCTAAGATATTACAACTAAAGTGTCTCCGCTCTACTCTCTAGTCTGATCTCTAAGCTCTACTTCTAACTAGTACAAATGAGGGGGGATGCCCCTTTATATAGCTGGCCAAGTCCAACGGACGGCTCAAATTACAATCGGCTGGATGGCCCAGATCATGCCACCTCAGCCCTAAACAAGATTCACCCTAAAAACTGCCACAAAGAGGAGTGGGGCAATAAATGAGCAATTAATGGCCACCATCTTCTAGAAGATTCATGTCTGGAAACGCGTTCACACTATTCTTCTTTCTGACTGCAAACTGGATGGGTCTGGTGGCCACTGCTTCAACTTCTTAGACTAGTAAGGCAGGCACGTTCTCATTATGAAGCTTCAAGTCTGCAACTTCTTTCTCTTGCTTGACGACGATTTTCCTCCTTGATGTTGTTCTTCAACTTCGAAGTACTTTGCTTGGGTTTCCATTTTTTCTCCATCTTGAGCTTTGAAAACATTTATTCTTTGCCACTTGGGTTGGGCACATACTAGGTCCCAACACTTAGCCGTTTCTTGCAATTTTTTTCTTCCTTCGAGGTTGAAATGTAGTCTTGGAGTACTTGCTTCATCGCTTCGAGTCATCGTGCTCCGGTCCTGGCATTCATCTTGCAAAACAGACAAAAGGAAGAGCATCAAAACACTTCAGGATGTAAATTTACCTCACTTGATTTTCATGCTTTGACTCCCAAGGGTTCATTGTTTTTCTCTAGCACAACCATTTCCTTTAAATTCCTCACGCCTTAGAATATTTCCGCATTATCATTCACCCCCTTAGAGCGCATCTGGAGACTTGAGCTTCCGTTTTCATTTCACCAACTGAGGCGTTCACTCTGACATTTCATCCAACTATGGCTCGAGAAAAAAAATGCTTTCATCAGGAACTTGATCAAAAATCATCTAGTCATTCAATTTCAAATTCATCACTTAAGGCATTTTATCTTCAAAACATCATTTATTCCTTGCCTTAGAAATTTTTTAAATTTTCCCCTTAGAAAATCCATTGTTTAAGTGCCCATCAAAAATCTCCATCTCGAAGGCCTTGGCGAAGTGTGGAAGACTTTAAGATCCATTCCCCATCACAGACGTCCAATACCCAGAAGAAAATTTCCTTTAGAAAGCATCGAATTCATGTGTCTCCAAACGAAGGGGTGCATTTAATTTTTTCGAATTTTTAACCTTAGAAAAATATTTTGCCAACAATTTTATTCTTATTCTTCATCTCTGGGCTTATTTTCTTGCTTGGCCTTGAAAACTTTATCAACCTCATGAAGCCGACACATTCTAACGTATCCACTGCCAATTCATCCATGCCTGAACAAATTTCATCATCCTCTCAAGTCTGGGCGTACTTTCTCTAGAGGTGAAATTTTGATACTTAGAAAATTTTTGGACATGTCATCACCAGCTTGAGCGCATTTGAGTTTTTCTCCTGCCATTAGCAAACACTTAGAATAATTTTCTCACCTCTTCTTTAGCTTGGGCACATTTTCAGGGTCATACTTCCATTTTAGACACTTAGAAACCTTGTTGGAGTCACATCAGAGCTAGGGCGCATTTGACCCTTTATGCTTCAAGTTTCAATTACTTAGAAAAAAATTTAAAGTCATCTCACCACTTGGGCGCACTTTGGGAGTCAAGCTTTTAGTTTCCAAACTTAGAAAATTTCTTACCCTCACCATGGTGACTTGGGCGCATTTCCACCCCTGTACATTCAATCCACTTACCTTAGAGAAAATTCAAGTCTCCTTTAGCTTCTTAAGGCGCATTTGGCAGGTGGAGCTTCCAGCTTTAGGGACTTAGTCAATTTTCAAGCCTCTTTCTTTCACTTTGGGCGCATTTCTACCCTTGAGATTCCAATTCTCCATACTTAGAAATTTTCCCACCAACCTTAAGTTGCTAGGGCGCATATAGGGGTCTCTTCCTTCAATTTTCAAGACTTAGTCAACTTTTTACTCCCTTCTCTTCTCTTAGGCACATTTGGAGGGGCTTGCTTCAAGTTTTGAACACTTAGAACATTTTCCAACTCCTCCCACTAGTCAAGGGCGCATTCAAGAGGTCATGCTTCAAATTTAAAACACTTAGAAACTTTCAAGGCCCTCCTGCAAGTTTAGGCGCATTTGGGGTAGGGAGCCCCAAATTTGTAACACTTAGTGAAATTTTTACTCCATCTTCCACCCTAGGCGCATTTGAGGTAGGGAGCCCCAAATTTGTAACACTTAGTGAAATTGTTACTCCATCTTCCACCCTAGGCGCATTTCAAGGGTCAAGCTTCAAGTTTTGAGGACTTAGTAAATTTTCATCTCCTTCTCCTCAGGCTAGGGCGCATCTGGGGTCTTCTACTTCCAATTTAGCAGTCTTAAACAAATTTCAAGGCCTCCTCTTCTCCTTGGGCGCATATGAGGCCTTGAGCTTCAAATTTTCAATACTTAGATTTTTTATCAACTCTTCTCCAAGTCAAGGCGCATCTAGGGGCTGATGCTTCAAATTTGAAGGACTTGGAGACTTTCAATCACCTCTTCAACTTCAAGGGCGCATTTTCATGCTGGAGCTTTCAATTTCACAGGCTTAGAAAATTTTCAAGGCTCTTCAAGCTCTTGGGCGGACTTTGATGCTGGAGCTTCCATTTTATCAAACTTAGATGAACTTTAGCTTTCTGCGAGCTTGAGGGCGCATTTTGAGGTATGAGCAGGATGAACTCCAGACTTAGGCATTTTCCCTCATCTTCACCAGCTTCTCCATGTCCTGCTATTTATAGTAAGTCCTTAAATTTTCACACTTCTGAAGCTCGGACCGATTTGAAATTTTGAACACAGGACCTTCATGACCTTGTCAGCCTGTTCACACTACCATTCTGAGCTGACCTGCTAAAAATAGCACATTTCTGAAGGTGGTAACTGCTCGTTTCTAAGACCTCCACAACTCCGTTTGACTTGAAATTTGAATGACGTGCTCCTCATCGGATGACTTGCCCGTTCACACTGGCGCCTGCTGCTGGTTTACTATTTTTAGCCTATTTCTAGAATGCCTTACTATAAATAGTAAGTGTTCCGATTGCCTTCAAATTTTACCAGTGGATAGCTTGAAAGATGCTGATCGCAGTGGGCTACACTGGTTTTCGAAAATTCTGGCATTTTACCCCTCATTTTGGGTCCCGAAGATGGAAACCCTAATTTGACTTGCATGCCTATCAAATGACCTCCGTTTGACCTCGTTTTTGTTGCATTGCGCCCTGTTTGTGATTCTGATGCGCTGGGAGGGGGCTGCCAGAGTGGATCTGCCAAAAATAGTAAGTTGTTGAAAAAGTGATCATCTTCGTTTGCATGTCACATCACTGCGTAGCTCTTGAAAAACCCATAAAGAAACACTCGACATGCGCCGAAAACTCAGACATGCAAACCCTAGAAATAGCCTCTGAAGATGGCTCCTAAAAAAGTTAATCCTGGCTTGCATGTTACACAGTTGCGAAGCCCTCGAAAAACCCACAAGGAATGTCCAGACATGCAAAGAAAATCTCAACATGCAAACCCTAAAAATAGCCTCTGAAGGCTGAATTATGAAAGTCATCGTCTCATTTTGCATGTTATATCACTGCATAGGTTTCAGAAAACCCAGAAGGAATCTCCAGACATGCATTGAAGAACTTCACATATAAACCCTAAAATCTGCTCTGGAAGCTAAATTTGCTAAAAATAGACAGTTGTCTGTTCTGGCTCAAAACTTGCAGACGAGCAGCTTGACATGTTTTGGATGCAGTGTGACGATCGAAACTTCAAAAGTGCTGAGAAAACGCCCTGAATTGAACACTTACTAAAAATAGTAAGTTGTCGGAATTCGATGAAACTTAGCTGGGAACCTGCTGGAAGCATACTGACTGCAACGCCAAGGTTAGATTTCAACTTGATTATTTCATTTGACCTCAAATTGACCAGAGAAAGTGTAAACCCTAATTCTACAGACTTAGCCAAAATTTCAATTCAAGCTCGAAGACGGGCACATCCCGGAAAGGAAAATAGCAGAAAAGGGACAGAAGGAGAGAGAGAGACAACAGGAAAACTAACTAAAATCAAGCCAAAAGTTCGAAACGAAGCAAAAATTAGGGGGTCCCCATTTGCAATGGGGTGATGTGCGAAAAAGGTCACAACAGCTCCAAGTGGCCAACTTGGAGTGGCGTACTTAGAAAGAAATCTAGTATCTGCCCACCCTACTGGTATTTCCCCACTCCTCCTCATGGTTTCTTGATGAGAATTACAAACACTAAATAAATCCAGATTCATAGAGATTATACATTAATAGATATATCATCACTCACAATAATCAAACAATACTTGCTAAAATATAAGACCACGATATTCTAAGGTGCAAAGATATTAACAAATGCTGACTTCTGCCCTTGTCTGCTAAGTGCAGATAATTATGTTTGATCTGCTCCAATTGCCTTGTTGTTTGGTCTACATTTAATATTCAGAAGATATTGCTTTATAAGAATCAATGATCCATATTTATATTAAAGAATCATAATTATTTACAAGGCTCAATAATTGCTGCAAGCATCATTATTGCATAATCATATATAACATATATATTATATATTTCATATAAATAGATATAAATAATGATTCCTAATTAATTTCAACTTACAATAATTACCTTGCATGAATATATATGTATGTATAGATATATATTTTATATATACATTTATAATTATATTTAGACTTACTTCCCAGATATATTTCTCCTAATAATCATTTTAAACCAAAAGATCTCTTATAATTGCTGATCCTTAGTCCTAGGTTTCAATCTGCTTTCCAAATCATATTCCCTTCCTTCATTCCCCCCTTCTCTTTCACAAATGAAGTGTGCTCCCTTTATATCCTATTTGGGGGGAGAGTCACCTCCTTTCACTAACATCCTTACATTTGTAAGGGGACATCCCTTCCAACACAAGTGCTGTTTTCCCTTAATTATATTCTTTCCCAAACACTGCCTTAATCCCTTGCTAAATATACCTTTATGTTATCGCTGCCCAAGATTTTCTTTGCCTATTATTAATCGATGTCCTTCTTAAATAATGTTTTTTGCTTCCTTTGATAATCGCTGCCTATGGACATGCAAGCATAAGGTAATCGCTGCCCATTAACATTAATATTGATGCCAAAGGAGTCAAAGTGGGAATAAGACAAGAAATGTTGGGAGTGGAAAGTAAGAGCTAGCCGTAGCGATTTGTAGAGGTGCCGCATCATAGGGAGGTGGCGGAATGCTCAGTTATTTCCTTCTGTGGGTCGAAGCATTCCTATGTGAAGCCGTATAGACTATTGTGGCACCCATAATCATTGTGAAAGGAACACATCACTCCAAGGTCGATTTGTTTTTATGTAAGACACCAACTGGGAGTAAGGAATACCATAACATAGACATCCCTCTTATCTGGTTCGCTGCACCTATGAAATATCCCCATTAGTTTTTTTTTTAATTTTAGCAAACAACAATGCACCCGTTAAGGTTAGCCCAATAATCAAACCAGCTGAAATGGAACCCTACACTTTCTGATCACCAAGATCCCGATGTGGGCGAGGTGAGAGCACACGGTGCAAGGAAATCATTAGCAATAAACTGGAAATGAAATTACAATGCTGTAGGCGGCTAGCCGACCATTCTGAAAGTAAAATGCTGGAAATGTAAATGTAGGCAGATGACCGACCATGAAGCTCTACCACTTATTCAGCGGGAGCGATTATTACAATTATTTAAATTAAAATACTCAACCACTTATTTAGTGGTAGTAAAGCAAAACTGATATATAAAAACTCAACCATTTATTCAGCGGGAGCGATTATTACAATTATTTAAATTAAAATACTCAACCACTTATTCAGTGGTAGTAAAGCAAAACTGATATATAAAAACTCAACCACTTATTCAACGGGAGTAAATAATAAAAAAAAGAAACATGCAGGAAGTAAAAAGGCTGATTTTAATACTACTAAAACCAGCAATTACAATATGCTTCTTTTACAATGATTTTTCAATGAATTTTGCTCCAACTTCAATACAATGATTTCACAATATTCCTTATTACAAATATGAGTGAGAACCTCAAAGGAATATAGCATTTAACTAGAATAACCAAGTCTGATATGAAAAACCAGCAAACTAAAAATGCAAACCAGCAACTATGATCACACTAAAATGCTCAAAACTTCAAACACACATCACCAAATCAAATGAAACTGAAAGCAAGGGAAAAGCATTGCTAGGCACCCAAGAACACTAGAAATTCACCCCCAAAACACTACAAAATGGAAGGCACAAACTCCAAGAACAGCCACAAGATGGTGCAGCCTCCTTGAGGGGGTCGACATTGTCTAGTAAATTCAAAGCTGCCTCAAAAATTCTGAAAACTTGCACAAAGCATCGCCCAAAGCATAGGAACATAGAGAGCTAATACCCAGGATGAGAATAAAATCACACAATGAGCTATGATTGAAAATCACCTACAGCCATGCATGAACCAGCAACAACAAAACTGAAAAATAACATCAAAACTCTCAACTATGAAGCTCAATCTGCAATCTTTGGATGAAAAGCAGTCTCAATTCAGCTAGGTGTTATCTTTCAAACACAAAACTGAATACTTGCTAGGAGGTATGCATTCCTCAAAGCCAAAAGCCTGAAATCAATTCGGCAACACTTCGTTAAGATAAGCAATGGATACCAAATGAATGAGCAAAGGCCTTCTTAAACAAGACTTGAGGTGACTTTTTGAATTTCATCTTTTCCCTCCAAAAGGGACGCCCAAGGCACATTTGAAATATTTGATTTTAAAAAATACTTATTCCTCCTCCATTCTAGGCGTCCAAGGCACAAGGACCAATAATTAACCTTTGAAATATTAAAATACCTCTTAATGAGGCGTCCACCCTCAAGAGCCACCTTTTAGAACAACATTAAGTCATAACACTAGGCCAAGGGGGCCAATATGAAAATAGAATATTAAATGACTTAAATAATTCATTTCACCAAAATGAACCTCAAAATACTGAAAGCCACATATACCCAAACTACCTTTCCCGAAATAGAAAGCACACTGAGCTGCTATCAACTAGAGCATTGCCAGAAATAGAACTTACTAAAAATAGTAAGTTCGGAAAAGTTGTCCAATGCATTTGCATGTCATACCACTGCAAAGCTGTCTAAAAACCCGAAAAGAATCCAAAATCCAAATCTCAAAACTCCAACATGTAAACCCCTGAAAACACCAAAAACCTCCAAACAACTGAAAACCCTCATTTTACCTCTGACGAGCCTACGAGCATCCGGAATAGGTTGACGGGCCACTGTACTACTTACTGTTGAGAAGGTGACATTACAGTCCGCCCTCCTCAAGATTGCTTGTCCTCAAGCAACCGCAAGTCTAGATACTGCAAAATGTGCTCACCTTCCCATGTAGCATCCTTGAGTTCCTCCATTTCACTAAGTACTCTTTGATTGTCCTCCTCAAAGAGTGCTCCCTAACATCAATGATTTCCTCAGGAATCAACACCAACTATCCTTCTTCATCTAAGGGAGGTAACTCTGAAGTAGCAACCACATTGTGCCCAAGCGCCTTCTTGAAGTGTGACACATGAAAAACATTGTGCATCTTGCTACTAGTTGGAAGCTCCAACTCATAAGCCACTTCACTGATCCGCCTGATGATTCTGAAAGGGCCATAGAATCGTGGCTTAAGCTCTTCTGCTTCACTCTTCTTAAGAGTAGACTGTCTATAGGGTTGAAGCCTCAAATATACCATATCTCCCACCTAAAATGAACGCTCAACACGTTGCTGGTCAGCATATAGCTTCTGCTGATTTTGAGCATGGTGAAGGTTATCCTTCAACAATCTCAAGATGTCTTGACTTTGCTGCAACATATCCTTCGCTTGAGGGGCTCTACTATCACCAAACACCAAATCTACGAAGTTAGGAGCTTCATAGCCATAGAGAGCCATGAATGAAGACATCTTTATTGACATATGATAAATGAAGCCATTTTACCTATGTTTTTTGCTGCCCCGATACATAGTTGTTAAGGTAGCCTTCCAACCTTTTATTTACTATCTCTAATTGGCCATCCGTTTGTGGGTGATAACTAGTACTTGGAGTGAGCACTGTACCACTCAATCTGAATATTTCTTGCCAAAAAGCACTTAGGAACTTGTCCCTATCACTCACAATATTCCATGGTAGCCCATGCAAACAAAGCACTTCTCTAAAGAACAACTCAGCTACTTGAGCTGCTGTAAATGCACTAGTGATGGCAAAGAAATGAGAAAATTTTGTCAATCTATCCACCACAACAAACAAAGTCTAATGAGACCTTTTGTTTTTCTATCCAATATATCCTAGTTATCTTGTTTCATTGCAATGGGTTTGCATTTGGAAACAACAGCCAATAGATCTACAAGCATATCCTCCATCTCAAGCTTCCATAGCTCAGAGTTAGCACTTGCGAATCTCTCCATCTCTATCCTTTAAGTGTTGGCCATTTTTCCTACAACAAGATTTCCTTTCACGCAAAATCCCACTCAATCAAAGATTAGTACAAAAAACTCTATCCCCAACACCTAGAATCTAAGATGATCAAGCTCTAATACCAAATGAAAGGAAGCAATGGTGTGGATACACTTCCCACATTAAACTTTGAGGGGAGGTATGTGAAAAAACAAAATATCTTATAGTTACAAAAAATAATACACAAAGAGATTATACAATAACAAGATGTTTTACATGGAGAAAACCCTTTCGGGAGGAAGCACCCAATGAAATGGAGGATATGGCTCGAGTCCCTTACACTAGTATTGTTGGGAGTTTGATGTATGCTACATGGTTTGTGCAAGACCAAAAATAGTCCAAGCCGTGGGAGTCCTTAGTTGTTTTATAGCTAATCCTGGATGAGATCATTGGGATGCAATTAAGAGGGCCTTCAAATATTTGCTGAGTACCTCCAAGTACACTATTTTTTATCATCGTGATTCTAGAGGGGGCTAGCACTTGATGGATATTCATGGATTTGTGGATTCAGATTGGGTAGGTGATGTCAAGAGAAAAAGATCCACAGGTGGTTATGTTTTCAATTTATTTGGTGGAGCTATCAATTGGATGATTAAGCGGCAAGATGTGGTTTCTTTGTCCACTACAAAGGCTAAGTACATGGTAGCTACTCATACTTGTAAGGAAACCATCTGGATTAAGAGAAAAAATTAGATATGATGTTGAGTCAAAGATCTATAAATGTTCTTTGTGATAGTCAAAGTGTCATATGTCTGGTAAAGAATCTAACCTTTCATGCAAAGGCAAAGCACATTGATGTCCAATACCATTTTGTCCATGATATGGTAGAGGATGGGAGGCTGATGTTGGAGAAGGTTGAAACTTTGGTGAATGTTGCACATACATTGATGAAGCCCATGAGCATAGAAAAGTTCTAAGTGGTGTAGTGAGTCTATGGACCTCACAGCCCCTAGCAATTAGTTGATACTTGATAGACATGTTGGTGTTTTGCTTTGCTCTTTCAAGGTATACGACAAGTACGAGAATCTTGGGATAGGTGTGTCATACACCATGCAATTCCAATGTTTGAAATTAATTTATTTAATATTGTTTTTATTTATTATTTATGAGATGGTTGGTGATACCCTTGTAAAGGCATAGCCTACAATTTGTATTGTAACCTCATAGTTGTTGAAAAATACGGTTTTGCTTTGGAGTGTGGGGTTTTTCTCTCAAAAGGGTTTTCCCCACATAAATCATCTTGTTTGATATAATCTCTTTGTGTATTCATTTTTGTAGTTGTAAGATCTTTCATTTTTACACATACCTCCACTCAAACTTTAGTCTAGTAAGCATATTCTGCACCATTGTTTTCTTTCATCATGGGTAGTAATGGAATGGCTAAGATATCCTAGATCAATAGTAAAAGGAAACTCATTTATTTCTTTCATTTATGGCTATATATGTGTAGAGAATTGGTAATTGACTAATTGTTTCTTTATGGCCCCATGCAATAGCCATGCTGGCAATTTCAGTTCTAGGATGGCTGGAAACTCATAAAGAACAAATGGGCATATTTACCACCAATGGGCCTTCTCTATAGATCAAAAGACTCAATTGGAAAAATGGGAGAATAAAATTACTAGGTCGGATTCTCAACTTTGATGAGGAACTAAATAGTGAGGACCTTGGATGAGAATAAATAGGTCCCAAGATATAGTTGTGCTTAGAATGCATTGTTTACCATGGTCACAGAATCAAATATCCTAGAAAGTTTAGTCGAGTCTTAGCGAGGATGGAAAAATATATCCACCTACATTTAAAGCATATAGGGTCAAATGTGGAAAACGGAAATGACGGGCACTCAAATTAAAGATGTCTTAGGTGAGCCATCATTGGTAAACAATGGCAATGAAAGCTATAGTGCCTTTCTTCAATAAAACCTTGAGTGACTATGTAAGCCGATAATAGAGGATTCTTTTTAGGCCACTCAGAGTATTTTGTAACTAGAACATTGTACTTTTATCCCTCAAATTGATCCCTCTCCCAAAGGATCAAGATAAACAGCAAAAGGGACCCCAAATACAGCCTTTCAAGCAAATCTAGTCGTTTGCTGGCAAAAACCTAGTGTTGTGATCAGATATTGAAATTTGTAACACATTGTGCACAAATTTGAATCAACCTTACTTTGACGAACTTTAATTTTAAGGAGGATCTACATGGTATGTGTGAGAAGATATAACAAAGATTTGAGTAGTGTCTTATTTTTTTCCAGAATTAACACTGCTAACGCAAGGGAGAGGGGGGGCAACCTTGGAATGAAAGCTAATTCTTAAGGCATATATAAATAGGCAGAAAAATCTAATTGTGTCAAGACACCTGATGGATCCGTACAATTAAACCATAACAAAATTTGCAGCAGAAAATAGCATTGAAATTACACATACTATTAATAGAAAAACTGAAAGATTCTCTTCATTCATCAATATTTAAGAATGCACAACAAATTTGTCCTAATTCTTCTCAATTACAATGTCTTACAAAGCATCTTCAAATATCTGTTTCAAAGAGTGAAATTTCCATTGTGAAGCTTGCAACAACTCCTATCATATGCACCTGGCCTATGACAACTATACAAATATACAGAATTTCCACTAGAAGCTTCTCCTTTGATTCATCATTTTACTGCTACCTAAAATGGAGAATAAGAATGAAAGAAAATTACTCAAAGATCACAAAGGAAAATAATATGTAACTGAAGTAACTCAATTCTAAATGATTGCCTTAGTGAACTAATAATAAGTATAGATGATGATCTATCCTATTTGTTTGAGTAGATCTGACTGCATTAATTTGACAGTTCATCTTAGGTTAAACATAACCACATTTGTATAGGTGGCCTTCAAACTTATCGATCTGACATTCCATTTCAACAGCTTGCACACAAGGATAGGAAAATGACCCCTATCAAGAGTATAAATGCCGCCTTTCAACTTCTAGTGGTATGAATGCTCGCAAATAGGTCGAGCATGGGACCATATTTTTACCATGTCTTATATAACATTAGCAAATATTTGGGAGAATTTGAAAAGAGCATTACATAAATAAACACGTGATTTAAATTTGTAAATCATGGTGAACCTAGTTTTCCTACTATTTAGTTCACACTACACTTTGTTTTTTGAATAGAGAATTACAATGATAAATACATGATTTATCAAAATTTCTAAATCATGGTGAACCTAGTTTTTTTTATATTTGGTTCACACTACACTTTGTTCATTATGTCCATTACTTGGAAGTACGAGGCTACTTCATATAAGCCATTACAATAGGAAAAATCAGCGGAAAAGGCTGCTGAGCAAGAGCTTGTGAACCTGGAGGAATTTTGACTACGCACATTCCAGACTAAAACTTTTGAGAAGGCAAGATTGATGTTATTATCTTTCTGGATTCAAGGTTTGAATCTCTTCTAGAACAATTTTTACAGCATTAAGCTCCTTATGTACTCCATCTACTTCTATGACCCTACCTCTCACAGACTCTTCTGTTCTTGTCACTCCCTTCTTAATCAGCTCCAGTATGTCATTTGATCTCTGTCATTTTATTTGTTACCTCTTTGGCCTTCTTTAGAGATATGTCCTAATGCCAAGAACTCAAAAGACTCCTTAATCAACTCATTAATTCTTTCGTGCACCCAATTCGCCTTTGCATCAGCCACTACTTAGCATTTTTTAATTGCTTCTTCCTTTTTCTGATAGGTCTTGGCATCACAAATGATGGTTGATTTTAAACTTCCATGAACTTCTGACGAGTAACCCTTGAAAACATGGCAGATATTCCAAATACATCTATGTGTAGATCAAGGAGACTACAACTCTCAATTTATTAGCTCTGGACTTCGTTTGTGGATGACATGACAAACGTTGATCACTTTGCATGGTCCCCAAGTCAAAGAATTGACACTTCAAACAAATGGCATAGGCATTGAGCTTATTGACAAACTTTTGGCTTTTCTTTTTCAATTAATTCAAGCTTTATTCAAGCTTTATTCAAGCCTCAGATAGAGTGGCTGCAATTTTTGGGTCTACCACTTCTAAATAGTGATTTTTGTTGGATTGTCTTTAAAGCATTTTAACCCTTTCCTCATCTGATTTCAAGTCTTCTCTGAAGTCCTGCATCTCCTTTTCAAGCTCCCCCACTTTCATCTTGAGCTTTTCTTGTTCGGTGTGTATCTACATTTGCATAGTAGATGCTGCCTTCTATATGACATCTTGAAATTTAGCTACCCAGGCCAGGGGTGCAATTTTTAAAGATGATTCTCCACTAGCAAGGGCAACTTCCTTACTCATTACCTTCATTTCTCAGAGTATTTTATTACCCTCAGCAGTCATCTACTTGATAGCAATGCAAGAATCATCAAAAGTAGCTTTTTTGTTTTCCCAAGATTTCAATTTGTTGGAATGGCTGCTTCATGGTGCTTATGTATATACCTTAAAATGGCTTTACTGACATTTTTCTTTATTGAAACTTCTTGGTGCATTAACTTCCCATACATGGGATTAGGGTGGTTTGGTTTAAGTATCATATCAGGAGATGTGTTGTTGTTCATTGCCTTCCTTAGTTGCTTTTCTAGGAGCACCCATATGATGGTCTAGCACTCCATCCACATGCAATTTGCATCTTATCCTCTCGACAACCTCCTAAAAGCCCCATTTTCACCTCAAGACATAAATATCCTTACAAGGCCTTTTAGACCCTTCATAAACTCGATCACAACAAAAAACTATTTGGTCAATATCACCATCCATGAGCAGTGATGTTCATTTTGACATCACAATCTATGGGTGACAATATTCAAATTGCATTGCTAACATCACCATCCATGGTTGGTGATGTCAACAATTTTGGAAAAGTTTAGGATTAAGAACCATATATAGGCCTTCTAACACCATTTTCACAAGTAAAATTGAACAATCTACTTTGCTCTTCTGTGAGCTCACACTAAGCATGCTTCTCTTAGGGGATTCTAAAGTTTTTGGGTAAGAATTACTTCACCAAAGGAAGACAAGTACGAGGCCTTAAAGATTCAAGAATAATGGATATCAAGTCTTGGAGTCCCCTATTGTGACCTACTAGGGTTTGTTCTATCCATCATAATTTGACCTACAACCACCTCTTGACAAGTGCTTAAGCCAGGGAAAGTTAAAAAACTTGCAAGTCAACCCAATTAATTATCTTTTTTCCCTACTTTGTTTATTATGCATGTTTGGTTTGTATACTTTGTTACTCTATATTACTATCTTGTATGTGAAAGGAAATTGAATTGATAATCTAATAGGATAAGCTATGCTAAACATATTTGAATCAAAACTACAATAGAATAAAGCAAAGAACTCACATGTGAAACACCAAATATACCCTGGGAAACCCTTTTAGGAAAACAAGGGCAAGATCACAACACCACTCAATATATTATCAACAAGAAGATGATTACAATACAATTGGTGAACTGATGTCTTCAATCCTATGTCTAATCCAATTCTAGAAGCATGCACCTATCACCAAAAACCATGTCCAAGCACAAGGCAAACAAGAAAAAAGAAGTGGTTTTCAAAATCATGAGCCCAAACCTTGATCAGCGTCATCCAATCAAATCCATGAACCCCACCTCATGAATGAGGTGCAAGACTCCATGAGATTCCTTTGACCCTATAATCAAGGAGTCCAACCTACTAAACCAAGCACTCCATTTGGAGTATTCAACTGCTCATACAAGATGCTCTTACACAATGCTATGTGAAAGGAAATGAATTGATAATCTAATAGGATAAGCTATGCTAAACAGATTTGAATCAAAACTACAATAGAATAAAGCAAAGAACTCACATGTGAAACACCAAATATACCCTGGGAAACCCTTTTAGGAAAACAAGGGCAAGATCACAACACCACTCAATATATTATCAACAAGAAGATGATTACAATACAATTGGTGAACTGATGTCTTCAATCCTATGTCTAATCCAATTCTAGAAGCATGCACCTATCACCAAAAACCATGTCCAAGCACAAGGCAAACAAGAAAAAAGAAGTGGTTTTCAAAATCATGAGCCCAAACCTTGATCAGCGTCGTCCAATCAAATCCATGAACCCCACCTCATGAATGAGGTGATTCCTTTGACCCTATAATCAAGGAGTCCAACCTACTAAACCAAGCACTCCATTTGGAGTATTCAACTGCTCATACAAGATGCTCTTACACAATGCTATTTTTAGCCAGTCAAAAATGCTCCATCAATGTATCTCAGTAACCATCAAAGTAATTGCTCTTGCAATGTAATTCCTCTTATGCATCATGGATGACAATCCAAGTGGTGGGATCAATCTTACAAGGGAAATCCCAAGATTCCTCTCCAATGTTGCATGCAAGGACCACAATTTCAACAATATTAAAATATTGTCTGTGCAAGGTGTACAACACACCTTCTTAACAATCTTCCACTTGTGTACATTGCATGGGAGTAAACAAACAAGAACAAACTAATAGTTGGGGACAGAAATACACATAAATTTATTGCACCAACAAAATTCTTAGTGCTCACTAACTTCATCAGAGAGTGCAACAATCTCCAAGTTGTCAAACTTTTTTATCAACACCTTGTCTTCCACCATGTCATGAATAAAATGATACTAGACATCAATGTTCTTTTTCCAAGAATGAATCTAACTACTTGAACTCTAATTGTCATAATCTATCCGTACAATCATCTAGACAAGTCCAACTTCTGAACACAGTATCTTAAACCACAATACTTCATTACAAGCATGAGTAGCTGCCTTTTACTCTACAATTCAAGCATGAGTAGTTGAAAGAGAAACATTTGCTTGCCTATCGACAATTCAATTAACTACTCTGCCAAACATGGAAAACAAATATCCATTATTGGATCTCCTACTAGAGTATCTCCAACCCAATCAACATTAACAAAGCCCTACATATTTACTATCCTACCCATCACAAACCTCCCATGGTAGCATATAGACTAGTATGAAGTGACACGTATTATGTATTTGATGACCCTCTTAAGTGCAATCCAATGTGCTTTCCCTAGATTAGACATATACCTACTCAAAATTCCCATTGCATGGGCAACGTTTGGTCTAATTCAAACCATAGCATAAATGAGGCTTCAAACTACACTAACAATAGGGAACATGACTCATATCCTCAACATCCTCCCATGTCTTATGACATTATTTCACTAACAACTTTGTACCAACAAAAATAGGGGTATTCACTAGTTTGCAATCTTGCATCATGAATCTCTACAAAATGTAATCAACATATTTCATTTTGACACAACCAGAGTTTTATATTAGCATGATCTCTTCTAATTTCCATGACTAGTATAAACTTTGCAGCACCTAGATCCTTCATATCAAACTATAAGTTCTTAAACATATTATTATTGTTTCCAATAAGTAACATTTCATCAACATATAAAACAATGATAACAAACAAATCACCAATCTACTTCAAATACACACAATGATAAAATTTACTATGATCAATTTTTGCAGCTAGGGCATCTATTGTACGAAAAGAAGTCATTTTAGCAACTAAAGCAAAGGTTTTCAATACGTTCAATGCCTTTTATTTGTGAGAAACCTCTAAACATCAAACTTTCCTTTGCTTTTCAATAGCTACATTTGATGTGAATGTCATTTTGTAGGCCCATTCGCAACCAATCAATTTTTTGTCTTTTGGAAGAGTTTCCAATTCCCAAGTATCATTTGTCATTAGAGTGTTGTACTCATCTTGCATAGTTGCCTCCTATTCAACTTTTCCTTTCACTTCCTCATATGTGACTAGAGTGTCAACCTACATCACTCAAATCATAAGAGCATAGCCAGCAAAATGATGTTTATTATTAGTAGATTTCTTGAAAACTTCTTATCTTTCCTATATCTCCATCATCACTTTCACTTGATGCCACAACTTAAGTTCATTCTTGCCCTATAGAGGATGTCATATCTTTCATCTAAATCATTGACATTAGTAGGCTCATGATCATCCTCTTCAATGAAGATTGGAAAAGACGGTGTTTTAGTGGAATCATTATTGCTAGTGACAACATCTTCATCAAATAATACATTCATTTTAGTATGAATTTCTTTGGTTTTGAAGTTGTACAACCCGTATGCTTTTGAATCCTCACTATATCCAATCATAATGTATTCTTATCTAACTTTTTCTTCTCAAAGATATGAGCATAGGCATTACAGCCAAAATCTCAAAAATGAGACAGTGGACTTTCTACCACTCCATGCCCCTTCTAGACTTATGTTCGTAACAGCCTACTCAAAATATATACAATAGTATGAATTGCTTAAGCCCTAGTTTTGGCTTCTATATATCTAGAGTATAACATACGCCTAGCCATTTCCATGATCATTCTATTATTTCTTTCTACAACTCCATTTTGTTAGGGGGGTGTAAAAAATAGTAGATTCCCCCTTTGTGCCGTGTTGTTTACAAAAGTTTAAGAAAGCTTTATTCATATATTCATTACCCTATTTGTCTATATTATCCTTAGAAATCTTCCACTTTGTTTTTCAAACAATACCGTGAACTCTTTAAATTTACAAACACTCCATCCTTTGTAGAAAATATACCCATTATCTTCTACTATAGTCATCTATGAAAGTGAGCTCATACCTTGATCCCACAAATGATGAAGCTTTAAAAGGACCACTTATGTCACTATGAACCAAATGCAAGGGAACTTTGGCTCTCCATGATTTTCCTTGTGGGAATCTTTCCACGTGCTGACCTCCTACTCAGACCTTGTGCCTTAGCAAGAATTTAGGAAGTCCATGTACTATGTTCAACTTCTCCATAACCTTGAGACTTTGACAGTTGACATGCCTCATACGCTCATACAATAATTTTCCCATGTCATTATACTCTACAATACTGCAGATGTGCTTATCTTCACACTTAGAAGAACTTTTGAAATTTATATAGTCCATTTTCACCTTTCCCAATGGTAGTGACCCTATAGTTATTATTGAGATCTTGAATTAGACATTTGTCATCGTAAATTTCTATGTTATATCTTTGATTTGCAATTTGAAACATAAAATGAAGATTTGTTTTTAAATCTAAAACTCCCTTTACATTTTTAAACATATCATTGTCAACTTTAACATTTCCAAACCCTTTTACTTGCAAGATGCTACTTGTTCCCAAGAAAATTTTCTAGTTGGTATTATCATTACTCAATGATTCAAATTGTTGTTCATTGTGGGACATGTGTAATGTAGTAACAAAATCAATAACCCAATCATCCTTAATAAGAATTATTTGCTTTAAGAGGAACACAATGCATTACTTTTGGAATCAAAGGTTTTTGAAAACTTACCTAATCTCTTTTCTATATCATTGATCCTCTTAAAACATGTTAGCATTTTAATTTGTCTCTTTCAAGACAACTCAAACAAGAAGAATATGTGAGGTAAAACCTCGCTTAAAATTATAAGGGGAAGTTCTCTAAGATCTAAAACTACCCTAAACACTAAGATATAGACAAAATATACAATTATAAACACTATACAATATTCTCTTTAGGGGGTTTTGCATAAATGAAATAACAAACTTTCCACCTATCTTTTTGCCTCAGGTATGAGCACAAAACTAGAAACAGCTTGTCTCACAAATGAAATTTTGAGATATTATAAATGAAAGCAACTAATATGAACACAAACAAACACAACTACTTCCTACTAGATAGAACAAAGATCAATATGCAAACAAGATTTGAAAGGAATAAAAAACTTTGACACAAAACAACACGTGAGTTCAGGAACTAAACAACTAAGTTGCATGCAAAGTTACTTCTTAGAGGAACATACAACATCGATACAAAGTTCAATGCTAGCAATTTGTTCTAGCCTAATCAATGAAATCACAAATACAGTAAAGCAAACACAAAGATAACATATAGAATGATATTTTAGCAGCATAAGCATAGCATCAACTCCCATTAAAAATGTCTTGTGCGCAAAGCACTTATTTGTAGGTTACAAGATGTCCAACTTTGGGACTTAGGATAATCATCATTTAATCCCAAAAATCAATGTCTAAAACACAAACACTTAAAGCTTCCAAAAAGAAAGAAAGAAAGTACTTTAATATAAAAACTAATCCTAAAGAAAGAATAAAATAAACTCTAACTAAAGAGACCTGAAAATAGGCCATGATCCTTTGTCCAGAAATAGAACCATTGAAAACAACTACCATAAACAACCACAACCAAAATTAGCAAATTCAAGCATGAAACTTCCTTCTGCTTCTAAAGAGCTCTTACCCTAAAACCTATCAAATTCTAAAGAATACTGAAACCCTAACCATCAATCAATGACAACTTCGCCAAATCAACTTTAGTGCTCAAATCTGGGGTCTTGAAAAGACTGAAAATTGAAGTTGAAACCCTAGAATGATGATATGATCAAAACCCTCAAACGGTTGCATTTTCTTGTTGTTATACCCTCTTCTATAATCCTGAAAACTTAGGTTTTCACCCTTAAGCCCGCATCACAAAATATGAACCCTAGGGATTTCATTCAACCAAAGTGGGAAGTTGTCAAGACTGAAAACCCTAAGCGGCTGCATGGCACGCTGATTGAAGCCTGCCTCAAAATGCTGTTGTTCTGAACACCCATCCACTGATATATGTTTGGAAATGAAGATGTGGTTAAGAGTGGAAACTGCTATCATACATAATTGCAGCACCGCTATCAGATGTGACTAAAACAGGTGTTTTGCTGCTGTAAAGGGTGCAAAACCTGCTGAAACCAAGTCAAGCTCTTGTCAAGATAGTATTTTTCACTCAAAATAATTGCTAGGCACCTCTTCAGGTCTGATCTGCCACATAAATTCTCCACAAGGCTGATCAATGCACACCTTTCCACCTGATTTATCACTTAAACCTTGCTATTCAACACATGGGTGCCTATTTTTGTTCATCTTGCCACTAAAGAGGTCTATTCTCACCTCAAGCGCCTATTCCACCCTTCATGCCATTAAACTCAGTCTCCCAAGCAGCAGTTGTGTTTTCCAAGTACCTTTGTCACTTAACTTGCATCTAGGTGCCCTTCTCTAGCATGGTTTGAAGATTCCAAATTTTGATGAAGTTTTAAAATCATTGCAATTGATGGTCATATAATTTTTTTGTTGATTTATCAATTATTTTGTTGGAGAGTTTAATATCTTTGAAGGCCATACCCTTTCTGGGGAAAATTGCATTTACATAAATGATAAATCAAATCCTAGTTGTACCCCTCCAGCAGACCTTATTATAGCATTTGAAATGTATGAATTTATTGCAGGTGAAATACTTTGGATTGGGCATTGAAAATTGTTGGTGAATATTTCTGATTCAGGCCGTACATCCATACTGGTTGTCCTCTCTATGCTGGGCCTTACCAAATTCAAATTAGCTTAACCATACATCATTTGGGGGAAGTGGCATCTGGGTTTTCTGATCTATTTACAGCCTTCTATTTGACCCATTTTGATCCATATAATTTGAGGAAGTATAATGTAGGTTTCAGCAAATGTTACTGCCCCTTTTTGCCATCCTCACTCTTCATTGCAGCAAGTCAAACCAACTCACCACAGGCCATATCATTTTCAGACCAGTTCATATCACCTTTGGATTGTCAAATCAATCAAGTTGTTCATCTATCTGGAGCTGCATGTTGTTATGATCAGTATATATTTGTTTATAGTCAATCACATCATTCTTGTAGGTATCATTTTATATTTTGATTATCATCGTGTAAGTCTAAAACCAGTATTTTCAGTTTGAGTGAAGTTTCCAATGATTTCCAGTTATTATCATTAAGCTGATGTAATTACTTCAATCAAAAATACTTGATCTCAGAACTCTGATTTCACTATGTAATATTGGATGGTTTACCACCAGTAGTTTTGATTACTATTGTTATAGATCTTGAACAGTTCATCACTAGATCCATGCTTTCATTGTAATAAGATCCTAGTTGGTTTATCTGTTGGATCCATTTTATTTTGCATCATTATCCACCAATTTGGCATGCATCAAAATCGGATGATATAGACTGCCATTTTGATATTGATGCATTTCTGCTTGTTTCTATCAGTTTGGCATGATCAGAATTTGCATATCATTATTTATCATTTTGGCATTGATTGATTCTATGAGTTTAATATTGATGTAATTTGATTGGCTATTGTCAACATTCTAGTCTCTATATACTCTCACCTTGCCAACATCGAGAACTTGGTGATCAGAAAGAGCTAGAACTTAAGTTAATTGTAAGAAAAATTTGTGGGTTTGGGTAAACCATTTTGCCAGGGACATTACACAAAAGAAGAGAGTGATGCTTCAAAGGAGAAGAGAATCCCTACATAAGAAACTAGTGAGGGTTTTCCAAAAATTTTAAGTTGTCTGCAAGTCGTAATTTGTGTTTGTAGTGCTTGGATGAGTAAGAAATTAATTTTATTTTGAAATTTTTGAAGGCTATTTTCTCTAAGCAAAAATTTAAAGATAATTGTTTGTTCTCATCTTAAAAAGAGGGAACACAATGGAGTCTAGTGGGTATTCACTTCCCTGAAATTAAATTAAATGGAAAATTATTATGATTGAATGTTTCATATGGAGATTTTTCTAACCCTTAAAGAATTTCTATAAGCTTGCTATTGGTGTGGGAAAACCCTCAAGCCTTGGAACAAAGCAAGAAAATTGGAACAGATGAGATAAATTACAGGGCAGCAAACCATATCAGATCTAATATATATTTGGTGTTTGCTTGCACAATAGTGGAGTGGGTGTTGTATTTATAGATCTTATATTCTTCTCTAGAAGAGCCTAGAATGGCTAGTAGAAAACTCTAGAGAGGAAGGGTTTAAAAGGGAAGAACTCACATGCTGGAATGTTCTAAATGAAATGTTGGGACAACTTACTACATAAACATTATTTTCCAACAGACTTGCCCAAGGATAATGTTGATTAAAAGCCTCCATGTATGATCATGATTAAAAAAAGCCTTATCAGGAAAGTCTTAGATAGTATCATGAATTGTAATTACAAAACTGGTTGGAAAAGAAAAATGGAGATGTCCAAGCGATTGTTGGGTGAAAATAAGGGGAACACTTGTAAGGGCATTGCAGGTTCAGATCTCTCACTGCATTAAAGGAATACTGTAACACTTGCAGATATATGGCAAAGTTGTGGTTTAACGAACAGGAAATGTGGCCCAGCTTACCCACAATTAAAGCTGCCCATAAGATATTAAAAAACAGATTTCGAGATAGAGTACCAAAAACCCAAGTCAAAAACTGGCAAGCTAGTTCAATGATATGCTTGCAATAACGAATGACTTACATATCAAATTCCACATCCTAAATTACAGTGTATGATAACTCTTCTCAAGAAAGAAATATCTGATTAAGAAATTTTAAAATAAGATCAAATTTGCTTTGGTTCAGCATTAAAGTTTGTTGTTTTAGTCAGAGGTTTTAATGTCAATTCAGATAGTTTTAACCTTTTGCAATTCGACGTGAAAGCATAAACTTAAATTGCTACCTCTACAACTAAAAACCAGGAACTAAAAAGCATTCGTTCCAATTAAAGTAGCCATTCCATAAAAAAACTAATAGATATTCATTCCACCAAAAATTAAGTCTTTGAACAGAAGAAAATATTCAAATGAAAATATATACATCCAGAACATGGATATGGTAGATTCAGCACCGGATATCCGAACGCGTACTCAAACTTACTTTATTTTAGGCAGTGTTTCTGGTGCGCGTAATGCCTGAAAACTACCTCTTTCTAACAGTATTATTGGGCTAGGCTTCAATTTATTCGCCACTCAACTTAACTCAATCCAGTTAGGGAATTGGACCTGAGGTTAATTTGTAAACGTACAAAAACTTCACCTAAAACATAAAAGAAAGGAATGCGAAAAGAAACAACCGTGAAATTTATGATACAGGAAGAAGGCTTACCCTTGAGTTGATGATGCTAATTTCCTGGTTTAATTCGCCACTCCAAATTGCCAAAAATATTCTAAACTAATGTCACCATACAGCTTAAATATGTTTCTTCTCTCCTCTCATGCTGTCATATAAGGGGAGGGCCCCATGGTGGTGCGGTCTACAGTCCTAGCCAAATTGTTAACAAAATATGGGTAAGTTATACACAAAGAACAGTCTATTTTTTAATAAGATGAAAACAAACGTATCTATTAATTCAGGTAAAGGTTCCCATTAATGTTTGGCTAATAATTGTCAATTTTTTCAAATATAGATGATCGTGAGTAAATATTTATATTTTTAATATAAAATCAATTTTATAAAAATTGTAATATGATATGAATAGTTAGAGTTTACATTTCAACTATGTTTGATATGACATTTGTTCAACTTGCAAATATATATGACAAGATTATAAATTTAAATATTCCACTTATCAACCTTGCTTGAACAACCTCATGTTCCATCATGCCTAAGTGCTCCCTCATTCACTCCACATAAACTCTACAATCACTAAAAAGTTGTTCTTAGGCTCACCATTATCGATTATAAAACAATATAACCATAAAAAATATTATAAACACATTTGAATTCATAATGATACGTGCTATTTACTTTTTGGATGGTAAAAAATGCATTCCACTACATTCAAATCCAACCCAATTTAAATCTTCATATAACACCTTTCAAACTAGACATATAAATGCTACTCATTTCACATTTCAAATCACTTCTACCATTAATTCACATGCCAACCCCATTCAAACATTCATACAACGCGTCTGAAATCAAAATGATATGTGGTATTCAAATTAGATTGCATATCACTTATGTCATTAATTTCATATGCCTAATAGGAATTCCCTCCATGAATTCAAATCCTTCTACTTGTTCCACATATTACCTAATCAAATGTATTTAATTTAATACTAACCAATGAGATGCAACCACACAAATCAAGACAACAAAACATAACCAAATAAATAACAAATAAAATACTCAAATGACTATCATGCCTATAAATACAAGTTATATTCTACATTATAGATTTCACACTTTTTAACATCTATCGCAGCTTCAAACACACCTGTTATAGCTTCAAACACAATTGTTGCAACTTCAAACACACCTTTTGTAGCTTCAAACATAATTGTTGCAACTTCAAACATATGTATCTTTGCAATCATTCATATATACAAGTGCATGACCAAGTTTTACAAAATGGATATATGTTTATGCTTCATATATTACATCTTTTTATAGAGAAAGTTATATACAATTTATATGAAATACAACAAATTTGAGTTTTAAACAATATATACATACAGCAAAGTGAGTATATTTTATTGTTGGATATATGTTTAGATTCATATATGTCATTTTTTTCAGAAATATAAGTACACATACATTTCTTACCAGGTATCAATCTGATTTGAGAGTTGTGAGAATGTTTAAATTGGAATGGATAGAAATAATTGGTAGAATTGATTTGAAATCTGATTTTAATACCATGGCCCATTATTGTTTATATTGTATACATAAACTAAATAAGCATGTTCTACTATTAGATATTGTAGATACCTGAAATTGTCCTAGCCTACGAAAAAGCATTTTAACACTAATATTCATCTTTTCTTAATGATTAAATAATATTCAATTATTTAATTATTATCTAAAATCATATTTTCACTATTAATTAAATGACTTTATGCTATTTAATTAAATTATTTTAATTAATCTTCTTGATTAAATCATATTTATTTAATTATATCGTTAATTCATTTCAATTAATCTTCTTGATTAAATAAATAAATTGTATTTGCCGGTAGTGGCATGGTGTGATGGTTTATAGGTGGCATTGTTGTTCTTGCCACCAAGGTTCAAACCCCGTTGGGGTGGTATTGTTGAATGGTTGTATCTGGTTCATAGCTCCGATCAAAAAGCGTTTACCCTTGAATAAAATAAATAAATAAATAAATTGTATTTATTTAACTATATCTTTAATTCTTTGATCTTCTTGATTAAAGAAATAAATCTTATTTATTTAATTATGTCACTAACTTAACTTACTCTTCTACTTTAATTAAATAGTTATCAATTAATTATTTAATTAAAAAATCAATCCCCCCTCATAAATTAAATAATATTAAATATTATTTAATCATCTTTCAACTTCTACATTAAATAATTATTTTAATTATTTAATCTCACCTTTTCCAAATTAAATTTAATTCACTCAACATCATCTATTTAATAAATAATCTTGTATTCATTAAAAACAATTCAACTTGCACATTCCTCTTAATTTTAATTTATTTATTTAAATTAATTAATTACTTTCCCCACATGGACTAATTCTTCTTTCAGTTGACTAAACAATCTATTTAGTTATCTCTTCAATTAATTCTCTTAACTCACACTCTCTCTCAATCAACTAAGATTGACTATCCAATCTATCCAGTGAACTATTCAATCTAAATCAGTTCACTACCTCTAACCTTGCCTATTCTTCTAATTAATTAAATTATTATCGTTAATTATTTAATTAAATAACTTTCCCCTTTCCAAATTAAATTATTTAAATCATTCAACATCATCCATTTAATAAATAGTCAAATCTATTTAGTTAACTATTCAATCAATTCTATTAACTATCCAATCTATTTGGTTTAATGATCAATCAAATCTCTTAATTAATACTCTCTCCCAGTCAATTGAGATTGACTATTCAATCTATCTAGTAAACTATTTAATCCAAATTAGTTCACTCTCACTCACTCCTAGTCTTCTAATCAATCAATAGAGTCAACTCCTCAATCAATATCTCAAGCAGTTGGTTAACTAATCAATCTAAATCCTCCCAACGGTTCTCAACCATTAATCGTGAGCTTGCATTGTCGAATCTCCATCGTTCATCTAAAAACTTGAAATTTATATAACAACCTCATCCCTTCTCAAAAAAGAATTAGTCTATGCAACGAAGTAATACTAAATTCAAATTCAAATTTCTTGAGAGCTTTTCACTTCTTTGGTCACCATTAACACGCATTGAAGCTTTTACAAACATCAAAATGGAGGTTTCGCATTGATTCAA
The DNA here is from genome assembly GCA_007258455.2 of Sequoia sempervirens. Lineage (NCBI taxonomy): Eukaryota > Viridiplantae > Streptophyta > Pinopsida > Cupressales > Cupressaceae > Sequoia > Sequoia sempervirens. Next base: position 21,643,830 of record VDFB02000008.1, on the reverse strand, counting down.
ACGCAATCCAACACCACTACGAACATAACTTCGACATGGGATCTGGTAACGCTTTGATTTTATGAGTTCAATTTTATATTATTATTATTATGATTGCATTGTTTGTTTGATTTCATAGTTTAAAGCTTCATTTCATGAGTATGGGTTTTGGAATTCTCTCTTGTGTGAATTGATTAGTTTGATTCATATGTTGTTTTCCTATTCACGAATTTCCCCCTTACATAAATTGGCATGCTCAGTTAATCTTTTGAGTGTTTTTTAAGAATTTTGCATGTTACAATCAAGAATTCAATTAAAACCCGTCATTTATTTTAATCATAAAAAAATGAACGCATGGAATTTTGCAAAACCATTTCTGGGTTTTGTAGATCTCACTCTTAGCTTTCTATATCTTTTTACAGTTTTTAATTTCATGAAAAAATAAAAAAATTGTCGCAATTTTACTATATTGTGTTTTTTTTAAATTTATGTTGCTAACCTTTGAAATCCATGTGTTTCATTCATCTCTAATAAATTTTACATATTGAATAAAAAAAAAAGATTTTTGGATTTTGTATATCTCCATTTTTTATTTTCGAACAATTGAAATTTTTAAAATTGATGGAGATTTGAGAAAGTTATGGCTACTTCAAAACGATGTTATAATTGGTAAAAAAGGTAAAAATTGTCAAAAAAAAACTTTTTTTTCTTTCCTTTTTTCAGTAGAATAAAGTTTTTTTGTTACTAATATCTTCATTTTCAGCTTGTGGCTATTAAAGGACTAGCTCTCACATTTCAATTTTTGGTGCTCTTAAAATTGAACAAGTCAAATCTCACATTTCAATTTTTGGTGCTCTTAAAATTGAACAAGCAAATCTCACATTTCAATTTTTGGTGCTCTTAAAATTGAACAAGCAAATCTCACATTTCAATTTTTGGTGCTCTTAAAATTGAACAAGCAACTCTCATATTTCAATTGGTGCTTTTAAAAATGAACAAGACAATCCTCATATTTCACTTTGGTGCTTAAGAATTGAACAAGGCAACTCACACATTTCATTTTGTGTTGCTAAAAAATGAACAAGGAAATCCTCATATTTTGCTTTGGTGCTTAATAATTGAACAAAACAAATCTCAAATTTCATTTGGTGTTGTTAAAATTGAACAAGGAAAAAACTCACACTTTACTTTGGTGTTTATAAAATTGAATCTTTTTTGTTTTGACCAAACGCCTTTCATTTTGTTGATGCATGAATGCCTTTATTTTGTTGACAATCGAGTGCATTTCATTTTGTTGACCACATTAAAACAGACAAGGCAATTAGGAACACTCGAACTTAGGTGCTTAAAAATTGAACAAATTCATTTTTTATTTGCACATTACTATGTTTTTTTACTGGAGTCTCAAAACGATTTCGATTTGGTGCACATAAAACATGAATTGATATATTCACGCATTTCAAATTTAGGATTAAAATCAAATTGCTATGGATTGTATGTCATGTTTTCAATGCTTGGAAAACTAAGTGTCTATCCTCTCCCCTTGCATTTTAGGATGATCTTGGGTGACGAAAAGCACTTTGAGTTTCACATTTTGTCTTTTTATTTTTATCCTTAGGAAAGGGCCTACTAATGAGATACATCTCGCAACGGAGAACTCATACAAGCGACTCTCAATAAGCACATTTACCAGCGGGCTATATAAAGGTTGCGAACCCAAAAGGTAGTAGCTTCAACCTGGGGCAGTAACATAACATACCTAATCCAACTCTAGAGCATAATTCAGGCCGGAAGGGAAGGGTTAAAGAGCCTTAAGTGGCCAATGGATGATAGTATGCACCTTGATGTTCTCAGTTTGTTGTCATTAAAACCCTTTTTGTGTGGAGGCCAACCATTGTTTCCAAAGCGTTATTTGAAAGTGGTGCATCAGAATTTACTTTCGAGAAGTTACTTACCAAGTCCAATTTATGGTTTTCTCCATAAGTTGCATGTAAAATCATCCCTTCGGGCCATGAGGTAAGCCCACCTACAAAAAGCATACCTACTCTCTAGGTATATTTTCTTCTATAAAGTTGCCAAAAATCATCATCAAACTTAGACATCAAATATTTTGCTTGATTTAAAAAGAACACAACAACAAAAAACATTGAACTTGGTTATTAAAATCTCAAACCCTTTGGACTTAGTGTGAATACCTTTGAAAAGAGCCCTATATTTTCACTCTTTAAAAGATATCTTAAACAAATATCTCTAAAGGTTTTTGAATGTTTAGGCTTACATTTCAAGTCACATTTAGACCAAAGTCAACATTGGGAACTATGGTTTTAGGATCTTGGCTTTCACAAACTTTGAGCTTTTGTGGAAGGAAATTTGCTTAAACTATAGACATTTAGAGTCAAAAAAAAATTATTGTTGTGTTGTGTTGTATCACTTTCCAATTCTCAAAACAAATAAGAACAACCAAGACATCAAATTGCAAACTTGTCCAAACTGGAAACAAATCTGCACAAAGTCACTATTGTTGTTATTTCTACTACTATTGACCTAAAACTTGCACACTATTGCTCAGAACGGTCGCTTTTTTTGTTTTTGTTTATGACAGTCAATGACAAGAGAAGGTCACTTTTGAAAAATAGCAATGCTTTTAAGTTAAGCAAAGTTGCTATTGCAAAACATTGTCGCTATTGATCTAAAAACTACTGTTGTTGACTTGAACTTGGTCGCTATTGCTCAAAATTATCACTATCACTATCTTTGGTTTTTTACCAAACAAAGTCACTTTTGCTAAAACTTGATTATTATTGCCAAACAAACCAATCGCTATTGACCTAAAGGATTGCCACTATCACCCTGTTTTCTAGTGCAAATCAGAGACTAATTTGAAAACTAGTTAATCTCTTATCATTTGAGAACAAAACAGTTAGACTTCCAAAACACCTCATATCTGCATCATCCTATATCTATTTGCACAGAAAAATAAAACACCCCAACCTAGTTTTAGGATCCAAAATCAAAACACAACTTGGATTATTCCCTTGATCTTGATTTCTAATATATTAACATTTGCTTGCACCTCAAGGCTAGTTCAAGTAAATCTTCAAACATATCCTCTAGAAAAATGAAGTGAAATATCAATCCAAGTTTTCTACATTTTGGGTCCCAAAATTAGCATCATTTCTGAAACATTCACCAAACATCGCTCACTTTATGACCATTTGGCATCCTACTGCTCCTTTTCAACAACCAGATCTTATGACACCTATTATACAACCAAATCTCATGTAAATTGAAGGTGAACAATCGAACATTATTAGTAGTTTGAGAAATTTCATGTTTTTTAAAAATGAAACACCAACTCAGTGGAGAAACGTGGCTAATATCCTAGACAAAGAAGAATGAATAGCTAATATTGCAACCGGAAGACCAGTATTACCACCTCCTACGTGGCAATAGATAAAACTAGCTTGCAAAAATACCTTTTTAAATAAAAAACCCAAAAAATAAAGCATTAATCCATTCCATAGTTAGAGATCACCAACTTTCCCAAGGTCTTGGAACTTGTTTATGACAACCACAAGATCCCAACACAGAAAAAAGATGGAATCCAACAAGAGTAGCTCAAGTGCACCAAAAAAAAACACTACCAATGAGGAAACTTACTCATGGGGATATAAAACAAGTGACCTTACAACTCCTAAAAGAGAACCCACATTTAAAGCAAACCAGGAACAACACCCTAGTGATGCAGAAGTACTTCTTAGGCATCAAGAAGGAATTGCTAAACAAAATCAAACTCATGATTCTTAAACTTACACCATAGAAGAAGAGGATAGTGATGAGGAACTTACTGAGGAAAGACTCATATAACACTCCCAAAATCCTAAGATGCAAAAGCTTATGGATAAGATGCTTAGGATAAACACAAACCCGTATTTCCTCACACTTACAAAAAGTGGTGCTAAACTACCTATTGACTTCAATGTGGACATGTTAAAAGATCCTAATCTCATTCCACTTGGAGATCAAATGATGGTTAGAAAATTTTTGAAACCAACCACAAATCCCCAACATACCACCATTATTTTCACAAAACAATGATCAAATGCAACCTAAGGATAACCCATTGTTTAGACAACCATCTCAAATTAAACAAGCATTTGTGGCACAACAGTATCAAGGAAATGTAACCTAAAACGTACCACAACATAACACTATGCAAAACATGGGAAACATTCCAATAGACCAACAAGGTAGTGACCCATCATAAGGGAAATACATGCCACAACACACCTCATGCATTGACCCTTCCAACAACTTATAAAATCAACAAGGGAAATTATCACAAAATCCACAACAAGGTATACCAGCAACGCAATACCAAGGTAACCTTCCAAATCAGCAACAAGGTGTACCATCAGTACAATGCCAAGGTAACCTTAAAAATAAACCACAACAAGGTGTACCATCAACACAATACTAAGGTAACCTTCAAAATTAACCACAACAAGGTGTACAATCAATGCAACTTCAAGGTAGCCTTTCATAACACTCACAACAACAAGGTGTACCATCAACTCAATACATAGGTACCCTTCAAAAAAACTCGCAAAAACAAGGCGTACCATCAATGCAATACCCAGGTACCCTTCAACAACATTCACAACAAGGTGTACCATCAATGCAATACCAAGGTACCCTTCAATACAATCCCCAACAACAAGGTTTACCGTCAACGCAACATGAAGGTAGCTTTCAACAAAACCCACATAAACATGGTGTACCACAAATGAACTATCAAAGTACACCCCAAACTCAACAAAAATTTGTTCAACAAACCAAAAATCAAAATCTTCAATAACAACAGCAAGGAGGACCACAAAATCAATACCAAAGAACACCTCAAAGTCAATATCAAGGTACACACCAAGGACCCAACCTACCTTATGCACAACAATGACCCAACATGCCTTATACACAACATGGTCGTCAAGGTCCCTTGAATACACAATATACAGTTTACAACCAAACAAACATCACGGGACAATAAATCTATAGCAACCAAAATCCTCAAGCAAGCACATCAAAAAATGACATAAATGTGCAACTACAAACACTCAATTAGAGGATATCAGATATACAAATTGGAAAGCCTAAAAAGAGCTACACTCTACAAGACATTTGTCCATATCCATTTGATCAAAATATATCCATGGTATATTTCCCCAAAGGCTTCAAAATACCAAAAATTGACAAGTATAGGGGAAAGGAGATCCAATTGAGCATGTGTGTGAGTTTTTCGTATCTTGCATGGAACTACAATGAAATGACACCTACTTGATGAGAATTTTTCCATGGAGTCTCAATGGGACCGTTATAGACTAGTTCTCTTGTCTGCCACCAAGTATCAAGACATTTGATGAATTGTTAAATAAGTTTGTCAACCACTTCTCGTACAACATAGAACATGACATTACGATCACTGACCTCTATAAAAACAAAAAAATTCAAGGTGAATCATTTTCCTCATACCTACAAATATGGAGGCACAAAGCAGGAAAAATCAAGTGGCTCATTCGAAAGAAACAACTTGTCAATGTATTTATCTCCAACGTACATGCAAATATCAATTACAACCTCACAGTACCATGCCCAAGCAATTTCGAGGAAACTATTGAAAAAGGTATACTTATCGAAAGAGCCCTTGTTGCAAGAGGAGTAATCAAACTTTACAACCTAAAAGATCAAACTTCTACTTCAAATAACAAACCCAAGATATGGGTGAAAAACAAGAACGTAACCAATGATGGAGTAGCTGAAGCTAAAGTTGTACAAAATGTGCAAACTCCCAATATGCCACAAAATCATATCCAAATAGCACAACAAGGTTATCAACAAAACAACCAACCCAATTATCAACAAAACAACCAACTCATTTATCCATAGAACAATCAACCAAACAACCAGCAACAAAATCAAGGACATGATAATGAAAGCAGGCCACCAAGACAATCTTTACAACCATGAAGGAAATTTACTCCTTTGGGAGAAACCCTTGAGGTCATTATGCACAAACTAGTCCAAAAGAACCTCATCACGATAAATGACAAAGCAAATTATGAGGAACCCAACTTCAAACCTCCTTGGTATAACGAGAATGACAAATGTAAATTTCACAAAATCAAGGGGCATACCACCAATAATTGCATGAGACTTAAAAACATTGTGCAAGACTTAATCAAAAACGGAGAAGTGGACATCAAACCTCGTCCCAGAAATAAAGACCTAAAGATTTGCAAGGATCCAATTCCTGACCATTCTAGGGGAAACAACAAAGGAAAAGAATAAGATGACCGTAAGGTCGCCTTCTGTTATGGAGAGGATACCATTCTAGGATATATCTCTTGTGATGATCATACCATTTGTATGCTAACCATACAAGGTAGAGATCTTGAATGTAATATGACTACCTAAAGGGGAAGAGTAACCATCAAATGAGCACCAACCCAAGTCAAGGCCACAAGTAAGTCATCAAGTGACTATAGCATTGTGGACCAAATTAAGAAAACTCTTGTCCTAATCTACATCCTTGAGCTCTTAAAATTGTCACCAACACATAAGGAGATATTGGAGAAAGCTCTTGTCGAAACATCAGTCCCAAACAACCTTGACGCTAATCAATTTCAAGCCATGGTTGGAAATACCACGTCCACCCACCATTTAGTCTTTTTTGAGAAAGACCTTCCACAAAAATATTTTCATAATCAAGCCCTTTATTTAGAACTGGGTGTCCACAAACACAAAGTCAAGAGGTTACTCATAGATAATGGTGTGGGTCTAAAAATTTGTACCTTAAAAATTGTGAAACAACTGGGATACTCTGATGATGTAATGGATAAAAACAAGAGCATCACTATCAAAGCTTATGATGACATGGAGCACAATTTAGAAGGCACAATCAGGCTACCTGTTCAAATAGGACCAGTAATAATAGAAACTACTTCTCAAGTACTGAATCTCGAGATTCCATACAACCTTCTCTTAGGTCGACCATGGATCCATGCTTTGAAGGTAGTACCATCTACATTCCATCAATGCCTAAAGTTTCCTCATGAAAATAAGGAAATTACCATATACTTTGACCCCAAACCTTTCCATTACTGTGCTAAGTTGGAGGAAAAATATAAAAAGATTTAGCAAATACCCAGCAATGATATATCTTTTCACTCCTTTTCATATATTGACCCAACATCACTAGGTTCATCCTCCACCACACCATCTTTAATAGAGCTGCCTAAATTTGATACCAAGATCCAAGAACTTAACAAGGGTTGTAGGGAATACCACTTCAACCAATATTTTTGTATTGGAATGCTTCCCCCAACACCTAAAACTTATGGAGGACCAAAAGAAATCAGACATGTTCAAATAGTCACAATGGTAGTCAAACCCACTATTTTTACCAAGTGGGGAGACATGCAAGATGAGGAAGTATGCGAATAAGATTTATCTTCGTGGATCTACAAAGAAGGACAGGAACAACCACTACCTCCCCTTCCTATAGATGAAAACAACAAAGGATATCAACTAGTGAAAAACATGGGATTTACTAGACAAGGTGGCCTTGGTTTACATGGACAAGGTAGAAGAGAACCAATCATTATAGAAAAGTGCCTGAAGAATCCTTAACTAGGTTATGGTTCATCAAATGTGATTATCCCAATTACTGAAAGAACCTCTTGTGAGGAAGGAGCTACTTCTACCATTGATGAGGCATTGGATTCTTGTGAACATCTTGAAGACTATCTGTATATCCAAAACATGTTTGAAAACCTCAATGTAAATACTATCATCACTAAACCTACATTTGAAACCACATCTGACGATGACCATATCGAGATGGATTCCAATGAGTACGAATGGGATTCCTACAACTCTAGTGAATACAACTTAGATACCTTATGGAGCCTTAAAAACACCAATGTCCCTAGCCTAGCAACAAGATCCATAAGATTTTTCGATACCAATGACAAAATATCTTTGCATTATCAATAGTTGATAGATTGGGACCAACAACATCATACTCTAGTTTTGGACACATTCCAGAACAATGAGGCTATTGCAGAGTTCACGGGACTTCAAACCAATATACCGCAGGGAGAACACAAAGCAAGTTTTGTAATGGAACTAGATCAAGGAGCATATTTCAGAGGGGATATTTTGTATTCTAGTTGCAAAAATAAACTACAAAATTTAAAAATCAAAAAGAGGTCCCCTAAAGAAAACCACAATGTGGCTTTATCGAATGTAGAAAAGAGAAAAACAAAGGATGCATCTGAAGGTGAAAACCTCTTTAAGGTGCTCGAAGATGGAACATTCAATCTCCCCACCATAGAATATCAAGAGAAAGCAGCATTCCTAGTTGAAGACGTTGAACCTATCAAATTTGGCACAATAGAAACACCCAAGATTGCATATCAAGTGGCATCACTTGATCCTGAAGAAAAAGTGAACTTCTCAGCATTTATCGATGAAAGAAAAATCAACTTTGATAGACATATGTTGACATGGCAGGGCTAGATCCAACATTGGTCGTACATCACCTGGCCATATTTCCTAGAGCTAAACCCATCAAGAAGAAGCTACAGAAGATGCATCCACAGATAGCACTTTTGGTAAAAATAGAACTTCAGAAACTATTAGATGTGGGCTTCATCAGACCCATCGACTATCTTGAATGGGTGTCTAATCTAGTACCAGTATCAAAGCTCACTAGGGGCATAATAATTTGCACATACTTCCAGGATCTAAACAAGGCTTTCTCAAAGGATGACTTCCCTCTTCCCAGCATCAATATAATCATAGACCTAACTATAGGGCATGAAATGCTATCATTAATGGGCAGATTCTCCGGATACAATCAGATCAAAATATCTCCTAAGAACCAACATAAAATAGCATTCACATGTGCATAAGGAACCTTTTGTTGGAACGTCATGCCATTCAGTCTAAAGAATGCAGGGGCAACCTATCAGCAAGCAATGGCTACCATCTTTCATGATATGTTGCATACCACTATGGAGGATTATGTAGATGATATTCTAGAAAAATCCATCAAAAGAGAAGACCATTTGACCAACCTAGCAAAAGTATTTGACAGGCTAGAACAATACAACTTGAGGGTCAATCCAAAGAAGTGTGTATTCAGAGTAACATCTAGAAAACTGCTAGGGTGCATACTAACAAGAAGAGGCACCGAGGTAGATCCCTCCAAGGTAAAATCTATATTAGAAATGCCTCCTCCAAGGACATTGAAGTAGTTGAGAAGTCTACAAGGGAAACTATAGTCCATCAGGAGATTCATTGCATAGATGGCAGACAAGTGTCATCCTTTCACCCATTTACTACACAAGGACATCACATTCAAGTGGGATGACAAATGTGATCAAGCATTCCAACAAGTCAATGAGTATCTATTCACTCCCCAGTATTAATGCCACCAATTCCAAATAAAGCAATGATCCTATATGTTTCTACAACACCGACAACATTAGGAGCTCTCCTAGCACAACTAGATGACAAAAACAAGGAAAGAGCGGTCTATTATATCAGTCAAACACTCAAGTGGGCTATGAATTGAACTATACACTCCTAGAAACAATGTGTCTATCTTTCATCTTTGTGACATAGAAGTTGAGACACTACATCTTAAATAGACAAGTAAAGTTGATATCAAAGGTGGATCCCCTAAAGTATCTATTGGTGAAAGTAGCTCTAACAGGGAGGATTGCTAAATGGTTAATGATACTAAGTGAGTTTGACATATAGTACATAGACAAAAAAGCTATCAAAGGAAAAATCATAGTAGATCAACTAGAAGAAGCACCAATGGAAGATCATCAGCCTTTAACAACAGAATTCCCAGATGAAAGCATCCTTTTAACTAATTAGTCTAGTCGTTGGACCTTGTACTTTGATGGGTCCCACACTCAACATGACTCAAGATCAAGTATCTTATTTCTCACACCACAAGGAGATAGTATACCTAAGGCTTACAAAATTGCTTTTCCATGTACCAATAACATCTCTCAATATGAAGCGCTAATCACAGGACTAGAGGTGGCCATAGAATGGAGAATAAAGGAACTACAGGTTTCTAAAGACTTCCAACTAATCATCAGGCAGGTAAATGATGAATATAAAATACAGGATGACAAGCTAATGCCATATAAAAGAATGGTAGACAGTTTCAAGCGATACTTTGTCATCATCACCTTTGAACAGGTTCCCCAAATCAACAACAAAGCAACCGATGTCATGGCAACAATAGGTTCGCTCCTCGACATTCCGCAAAACATTCGAAAATGCAAATTCCTTGTGGAGCAACTCCTTATCCCAACATTCAATATCCCATAATCAAAACTAGTTGTGATGTTGTTGGTCCTAACTCACCATGGTACCAAGATACATTTGACTATATCCAACATGGTATCATACCTCCTAACTTAATGGCAAACCAAAAGAAAAAAAAATTCTATAGAACATCTAGATTCACCATCTTAGGAGATACCCTATACAAACGAAGTCTAGAGAAAAAATTACTTCGATGTCTCAATGTGGAAGAAGCACAAACCGCTTTACAGGAAATGCACGAAAGTATTTGTGGGTCTCACGCTAGTGGACCTAATCTAGTAAAAAAATTGTTGAGAACAAGGTACTATTGGCCAGGCCAATGGAACAAGAATGCATCCATTTCTCAAAAATATGTCATCAATGCCAACAACATAGTGATCTGTTCACACACCAACATAGGAACTGAGACCTATAACAACATCATGGTCTTTCTTGCAATGGAGATTAGACTTGATAGGTAAAATCCCTCCCGCTTCATCTAATGGGAACTATGACTGATGACGTAGTATGGGCTAACTACACTTGATCCATGAGGATTTGAAGCATATTTAAGCCACTATGCATCAGTCCCAATAAGATCATTCAATGTAAACCAAACTAAGAATCCATTAAAACTAACATATTAAAATACGAAAGCTTCAAAAACAACTATTCTAATCCATTGAAACTTATCCTATTGGGGGAGTGGTGCCGGATTGATGTGGAATGGCAACCCTTTCCCAATCCCTTGGATAATGAGCTTGTTTCGATCGATTTTATTAAAGAGAATCAACGAAACTATTGAGAGATGTGTATGAAAACATGATTTAAAGCTATTTTACCATGATGAAAGCTATTTTAACATGATCTATGCTAAGATGATTGATATGGGTGTATGTAAAGCTATTATAAATGGAGTTTAAGCTCAAAAGATTAAAAATCTAATTACAAAATATGCTAAATGGATGCACCTATGTTACCATGGAAGCCATTAATGGAAGATAAGCTAATATTATGCAAGAAATTAACCTAAATGCTTTCTAAAGCATGAAATATGCGTGCAAGATGAGAGTGATTTTAATAGAATAAGTTTTCTCTTAAAAGATGGATCCATTTATCTCCAAATAGTGATCTATTTATAGGAGGACAAATGAGAAATAAAGGGCTAAGATTGAAAAAGTTAATCAACGGTCAATATGGAAGGAAGATGGAGGCATGGATCATGGATTCCTACCAAGGGTTGAGGATGTAAGATGATATTTAATCAAGGGATTACATTCATCCAAACAAACACACTTTCAAAACTTACACAAGAAGTCTTCTTGAAAGTTTGTTACAAAAAAGAATATTCCCTTTTTCAAATGAGTGAAGAAAGAGAATATTCTCATGGGTGAGGAAAATTAGATATTTAATTAATTAAAACCAAATTTAATTATGCAAAGGAATATTCCATGGGAATATTCCCTTTTTGGAAGAGTGTGCAAAGGAGGAATATTACCTTGGAATATTCCCTTGCAAGTGGGAGAATTAGATTAATTAGTAATTTGATAATTAAATAAAGTTTCAATTATGCAAATTAGGGGAATTAAGATATTCATTAAATAATTAATTTATTTAATGAAAAGGGGGAAAGTGATATGATATTTAATTAAATAACTTAGGATTATTTAATTAAATAAGAAGACTTTAGGGGTTAAATTAAATTATTCAATTTATTCAATTTAATAGGATGAAATGTTAGCATGAAAGGGGAAGAATTCACCTAATTAGGTCAATTAGGTTAATAGATGCAAATGTTGCAATTAATTAAATAGCTAGGAAAATTTAATTAATTAAGTGAAAAGAAGATGGGTTTCAGGACAAAGTGATGTTAGTATATCTAATTTGAGTGCATGATATCATTCATGACATTTTTAAATGTACATTTTTCCCCTCTTTGAAGCGAGGTACTTGTTACATTGGTTCAAAGACTGACGTTTTTTCAAATTAAAACTACTGCTCAGATCAAAAAATAAAAAAATTCTAATTTTTGGATGCCCTATCGTTGCCCTAGCGGAAGGAATAAGCCGGTTCCCTGCCCCCTTGAGAAATCGGGCATAAATTTTGAATTTTGGGTTGATTTTTCAACAAACATAAGATATAGGTTTAAGTGCAAAAACAAGCCCTAGGATGCCAAAAATGGCCTCAAAAATGCAAAAAATGGTTCAAAGTAGGTTGCATAGGGTGAAAATGGGTTAAACAAGTCAAAACCCTATTTTTTTGGCTTAAATAGGTGATGAAGGGTCACTTTCAATTCATTTGTGCATTCACACCTTAGAGATTTTTTGCCTTTTGAGCTCTAACCTCCTAGTGAAATGAAGCAATGAGTGCTTCCTCTTCACCTTTTGGAGCAGGTTCGAGAGTACCAGCGACGAGCAGACGTAGGACCCCGGATATGCGACTCAAAACTTGCCTTGATTTTCTCATTTAGGTGCATTTAATAGGGGTCAAAATTAGGTTTCTAGGTGTGTCGTTGTATAGCGATGCAATTGGTGCATCAAAAGTGTCGCTATTGATTTTATAGTGACGCACCTTATGTCTAGTGGCGCACCACAATTTTTTGGTTGGGTGCACATTTGATTAGGGAGTCGCTAGGTTAATATAGTGACACAGGCTATTTAGGTTTAGCATCGCTCAAAAGTGGTGGGTGATGCACAAAGCTTTTAGCAACACACCCCAATTTTTTAATAGAGAGACGCATGCAAATGTCAATTCTCTATTGAGCGTAGTGACACACCCCCAAATTGGATACAACAATGCACCCTTAAAAGAGCGACATTGATTTCAACAACGCTTTTGATATTTTGGATGTAAAGTCTCAAATTTTGATCAATTTTTTAACTTTTTTAGCAAATTGACGTTGTATGTGCGATGCGTGCAAGAGGATCCTCTCCCATTGATGTCGCGAGAGCACCAATCCAACATTTTGGCAGTGACATGAGATTTTGATGACATGGAGGTAGAGCGGTTGGGTATGTTGGGGTTAGGTTTCATTGCTTTCTTTCCCAAGGTTCGAACGCATCTTGCAATGATGATGACACTAATCGAGAGGTGGCACAATGAGACCTCTTTGTTTCACCTGCCCACTGGTGATGCCACTGTTACACTAGAGGATGTGTGGTGCATTTTGTGATTTCCTATTCATGGAGAGCATGTCATTTATAATAGAAATGTTGGGAGGGACACATGTCTCTCCCTTCTACACAGATGGCAAATTGTTCTGGTGAGCTCTCAAATTGACCTTGATCTATATTGCGATCAAGTGCCCATTTTTAGATTGTTTATAGTTGCACTAATCTCTAGAGTGTTTTCCCCAAACCGACAGGGCAGAGGTTTCAGTCCTGGCTGGGGAGTAGCATGGGGGGATGATTCGACAGGCCATGATGTATGCATGGGGTCCAGTTCTTCTTGCTTTGTTGTACGACGACATGCATGAGGCTGTCTACTGCGAGGGCAGGAGCATCAGAGTAGGTGTTACACTGCTCTGTATTTGGGCATATGAGCATATTGCAGTTTTGAGGCCCTTGGTGGTTTTGGAAGAAATTCATGAGGATGAGCCTGTAGTCTTTAGGTATAGGGTGTCGTTGACTCTCTAGCACACGAGCCCTAAAATTTTAGCTTATTGGAATCCTGTCATTGATGACATGATCGCGTTTAAATGGAGGTTGTGGCTACAACATCCAACATGGTATGATGATCAGTAACAGTTGTATTTTGCTTGGTAGACCCAATATTTGCAAGGGAGAGAGCACACCATGATAGAGAAGTACCTTCCAGACCGCATTGCTCGATAGTTTAGCGAGGTTCAAGATGTTCTCGCCAATGATTATACAACAGTGTTTGCCAGATCTCAGAGAGAGGTGCAGTGGGGAGCACAAATTGACCTCGTAGTGGTGATCAATGTGTTTAGACAACTTGTTGCACAACCATGGGCTTACAATCAAGGTATACTAGATGCGGGGACCACCCCAAATTATGATGCATGGTTCAAGCCACCTACTCACCTAACAGATCCAATGGGGTATACCCAAGAGGTAGAGGCAGAGGTTGAGGCAGACGCAAAGGCTGAGATGGTGGCAAGGATGAAGGAAATGATGGGGGTCAAGGTAGAGGCCAACAGCTAGAGTAGGACAGGGCCCAAATGCCAAATCAGGGTCACCAGGACCCAGGGCATTAGGATGGGCATGATGGATAGGTTCCAGGGGCACCACCACCTCCTCCACCTGTACAGCCAGATGCTCAGGTGCAGGCATAGATATAGGCTCTCACTGCTGAGAGAGACCAGTTACAGGAAGAGAGGGATTAATTGTATCAATAGCTACAATCCATGACAACTCAGAGAGACCATGAGGTTTAATTGCGGCAGCAACTGGACTTACAACTAGCCCAAGAGATTGGGCAAAGGTAGCAGCTTGAGGCAGTGACAACTGCATCATAAGGACAGACTATGTCTGCTCGTTTGTAAAGAGAGGCAGTTATTCAGGCTGCTTATTGTTGTATGCATTATCATCGTGATGTCCCTCAGGAGATGAGGTAGCTTAATTTTTCACAGCAGAGCAAAGCACCACCTAGAGCTAAGGATCAACCATCAATTAGGGGTGAGTCGAGTAGCCACTAGGGCTAGCCACTTTTGTAGACACTTTTTGATTGTTGGCTCGATCTTATATAGATATACATTCATGGGCTCATTTTTTATAGCCTCATGGATATTTTACTTTTGCTTTGATATTCATACATTGATTCAAATATTGTATCATGACAATCATTTATATATATATATGAGATGATCTAGATTCGATATGTGATGTGCTCTTTATTTCATGCTTTTATGAATGTATGGATGCTATGATATGTAGGTGTTATGCTTATGCAGGATGATATGGATGCATTAATTTTCATGTGCTTTTCTATGCAATTTATGATGTGATGATGGATGCATATGGATATATATATGGATTATGCAAATGATCATGCTTATGATATGATAATGCAATGTATTATTATGCCTAGAATATTAAGATGCTTAGAATAACAAATCTATGTTATCTAAAACAACTTAAATGATGATGTAATGGATTAGGTTTTCCTTTATTATGGTATGTTTTGATGATGCAAGATATATGCATGATGATGATTTTGTGGCTAGAGGATGGATACATGATGTTTTTGTTGACTGTCATGACACCAGGTTAACACGGAAAGAATATAGAAGAATAAAATGAATGATCTGACCATTGATTTTGAGAGTGATAAAAAATCTAATAACTCCTTGATCCACCGAGACTTTATTAGATATGGTGATGAGAGATGATGATAATGATTTTGCTCATATCTTGTGATTGGTATTTTCTATCATTCCCTATGTTTGATATAACACATAGACATGATGCATTAAGGTATTGATAACTAGATGGCATTGTATCTAGTGTAATGGACTTTGAATCTGCAAACAGATAGGATAGTTCTTGTTCACACCTTGACATACAAAAACCTCATTGGAATGTAGTTTAGAAGCTTAGAATATCTCAAACTAAAGCACACACAATAGTCAACAATCTACCCCAAACAACTTCCCTACACACAACTAAGCAAGTATGCACCAAGATTATTGTACAAGAATACCCACAAGCATAACAAATGAAAGATAATGATCGATGCCCCATTCCTTTCTCTCTAAATCATTGAGACATCATCGAGAGGACCTTGGAATGGGTCATTGAGATAAATCAAAAGAAAAGATCAAAGACAAACAGTTAGTGTTATCTATATCTCTTGCCAGTTTAACTTAGCTAAGGTGATTTCTGATGTTGATGTCCATCGCGGGAAGGATGCATCCTAGGACATGTTATCAAATGTTTTGATTAAGATGAGGTGTGTGATAAGCCATTGATACAAGCTCTACTGACTCGTTTCCCTAGGATCTAGACTTTAGATTTTGATACTTAGGTTCTCACTTTACGACTTGTCATACTTGCTTTCTACTTGTTTTACAAAAGTTTGGAATGATGTTTGATTTATTATGGGTGAAGGTTTATTACAAGTGAAAGTGAAATGGGATGGATGATTTTGGATATTCTGGAATATTTCAATATTTTTGGTATTTTTGAAAATGTTTTTAGGTTATTTTTTATCTTTTTACAAGTTTATGTGAATGTTTTTGGTTTTTGATTATTTAAGTTTGTTTAGGGTTTTTCCAGGTTTTCCAATGTTTTTGTGTTTTCTAAGTTTTCTGAATGTTTTTTTGTTTTCTAAGTTTTCTAAATGATTTTGTGTTTTCTAAGTTTTATGAATGTTTTGGGGTTTTTCAATTTTCAATTTTTTTTGGATTTTTCTATTTTTTTGAATATTTAAGGGTTTTTTGAGATTTCGAATGTTTTTGTGTTTTTGAATATTTGAATGTTTAGGGATTTTCTAAATTTTGACCAAGAACCTAACCTAAAAGACTATACTAGGGGCCTTGGAGGCTTATCAAAGATGAGTCTTTCCTACATTATACATGTAGAGACCACATAGTTTGACTGACTTGACTTATTGATGATGAGAAATGAACAGTTGATGGAATGTCAGTTTATTATGACAAAATCCTAAAGGGCTGACCTAGGGTGTCTTAGGGGCACATCAATGATGGCCTTGCCTACGTTCAAGCTTAGAGACTCGTAGTTTGACAAGATACTATTTTTTTATTTTTGATGTTTGACCTTTTTAGGGATTTTGATGTGTTTTGGATGTTTTGGTTTTTTAATTTACAATTTTATGAATATTTTTGGGATTTTTGAGAGAGATTACCAAGTAACCTTAAGATATACAAGAACCCAATATGATACATAACGAATTTCCCCTAGTGTTATGCGATAGACTACCTCGATATAGGCAGGACAAGCTGACCTTAGGAATATGACAAGTAGTACTAAATGGGATATGATACTTCACAATATCAAGCTATGATATAGACGAAGATGGGTGATGGAATAAATAGGATGGATGATGTGATGGATGGATGTGATGCCAAGAATGATAGGATAAAGAGCCAAAGATAGATGGAGGTGCTTTATTTACATGAGGTGCATGTTTGCCAGGTTTTCACCAAGGTACTTTCCCAAAGCGCCACCGAAGTGGTTTTCACTAGAGGACTTTTTTTTTTTCTTTACTTTTTTCAATCCTTTTTCTCATTTTTTTGGATTTTTGATCATTTTTTGATTTTTTTTGTATTTTCATATTTACACCCTTCAAGCTTAGGCATAAAGCTTTTTAAGATGCACACTATTGGTTGGTTCTTGCAAGGTTTCACCTTTAGGTGTTGATAATTGATATGCTCATGATCCATAGCTTGTTGTGATGACAAAGGGACCTAACCAGTTAGGCTCAAACTTTCCTTTTACTGTCCTGATCTGGAAGATTCTTTTGATTTTGCTTTAGAACAAGATCCCCTACCTGGACAGATTGACTCTTGATCTTCTTATTATAACTCATCTTTAGTTTATTTTGATATACTTACAAGTGATTAAGGGTGTCAAGATGACACTCATCCAAGAATACTAGCTCATTTAGCTGAGATACTTTGTATTCTTCATCAGTGATCAGGTTCTACAGTGAGACTCATAGAGATGAAAGCTCAACCTCAATAGGAAAGATGGCTTCTGATCCATAGACCAAGGAGAACAGGGTTGCACCTATAGGCATGCAGATACTAGTTTGATAGGCCTAAAGGGTAGGTTTTAACTGTAAATTCCAGTCACAGACAACTTCATTGACCATTTTCTTTAGGATCTTTAGAATGGTCTTATTTGTAGCCTTAGCTTGACCATTTCCTTAGGGGTAATATGGGGTACAAAATCAATGATGGATGTTGAATTTTTGACATAGCTCCTTCACATCCTAGTTCTTGAAGGGTGTTTCGTTGTTTGAGATAAGGGCTTGTTGAATACCATAACAACAGATAAGGTAATTCAGGATAAATTTGGTGATTTGATTTCCCATTATGTAGGTCATAGGAATGGCTTCCACCCACTTGGTAAAGTACTCAGTGGTTGTGATGTTAAACTTGTGGCTATAAGATGAGGTGGGAATATTTTTTCCTATGAGGTCAAGCCCCCACTGTGAGAAAGGCCAAGGTGTGACAATTGGTTTTAACTCCTAAGCTAGAGCATGAATAAGATCTCCATGTTGTTAACACTGGGCACACTTCTGCACATACTAATGGGCTTCTCTTTCCGTGGTTGGCTAGTAGTACCCCATCCTCAATAGTTTCTTAGATAAAGTCATACCACTAGAATGGGAACCACATATGCCATCATGTACTTTTGTTAAGGCAATCAAGGCTTCCTCTTGGTTAATACATCATAGTAATGTCCCCTCAATGCTTTGGTAGTATAAGGTATCACCTAGGATCACGAATTGGGATGCCTTTTTAACAAAGGTCTTTTAAAGGTTGGAGGTGATATCGAATGGGAGGGTTCCTCTACTAAGGTAGGTGAATATATCATGATACCACAGGGACTAGGACCAACAATGACACACAAATTTAGATTCAGGGATTTCAAAATTTGGTACGAGAAGTTGTTCTACCAAGAATTCACATTGAAGGACATTGTGTGGCATATCTAACAATGATCCAGTTGTTGCCATGGAATCTGCTTCTCAGTTGTTCATGCCAGGAATCTACTCAAAAGTTATATCTATAAAAAGGTCCTTAATACTTTCTACCATCTTCTTGTAAGGAGTAAGCTTATCATCCTTAGTTTGGTAGTTGTCATTGACTTGGTTGATAACTAGCTATGAGTCCCCATAGACTTTCAACTCTTGTATCTTCCATTGAACTACTATCCTTAGACCTGTGATTAGAGATTTGTACTCGACAATGTTGTTAGTACATGGAAATGATAGTTGTTATGACTTCAGAATGAAATCACCTTGAGGGGTAATAAAGAGAATACCCACCCCTAATCCATGTTGGGTAAATGATCCATCGAAGTACATTTTCCATTGATGTATTGCATTGACAAGGAACACTGACTCATCAGGAAATTCAGATATCAAAGGGTTCTCTACATAGATAGGTGTTTTTGCTAGTTGGTTTGTGATCACTTGCCATTTGATTGCCTTGTGCTCCACATACTCTATGTCAAATTCAATCAAGATCATTACCCATTTGGCCATTTTCCCAATGAGGGTTGCTTTGGATAACAAGTATTTTAATGGGTTAATCTTTGCAATAAGCTTGATTTGATGTGATAGCAAGTAATTTCTGAACTTTTGTGAAGCAAAAACCACTACTAGGCATGCTTTCTCAATGGATGGATAGGCCATTTCATAGACCACCAAGGTCTTTCTGATGTAATAGATGGCTCTTTCCTTTCTGTTTTCATCATGTTGTGCTACAAGAGCAGCCAATGTTGTTGATGTTGTTGAGATATACAGGATTAGTGGTTTGTTTGGTATCAATGGCATGAGTATTGGAGGTGTCAATAGGTAGTCCTTGCTCTGTTGGAAAGCTTTAGCACACTTTTCATCCCACTTGTAGGTTATTCCTTTATGGAGAAGATGCGAGAAAGGGTGGATTTTTTCTGATAACTGTGCTATGAACCTTTTGATAGACTGCAATCTTCCTTGTAACCCTTTCATTTATTTCAACATTTGTGGTGGTTCCATGTCTAGGATGGCTTTTACTTTTGTTGGATCAATTTCTATCCCTCTATGATATGATGTAGCCAAGAAGCTTCCCTAATGTAACCCTAAAGACACACTTTTTTGGATTCAACCATACTTTATACTCTTCAAGCTTGTCAAAGATGGGTCCTAAGATTTCTATGTGCTCACTTCTTTTCTTTGATTTTTCCAAAATATCATCCACATAGTCTTTGACTATTTTGTGGATCATGTCATGAGAGATAAGGGACATTTCTCTTTGATAGGTTGCTCCTGCATTCTTCAGCCCAAATGGCATCATGTTCCAACAATATGTTCCCCATGGACAAGTGAATGCAATTTTGTGTTGATCCTCCTTAGCGATCATGATTTGATTGTAGCCTGAAAACCATCCATGAGTGATGACATTTCATGCCCAACTATTAAATCCACGATGATGTCAATGTTGGGAAGAGGGAAATCATCCTTTGGGCATGCCTTGTTTAAGTCTCTGAAATCCATGCATATTTTGATGCCCCCAGTGAGTTTGGAGACTGGTACCAGGTTGGAAACCCACTCAGGATAATCTATTAGTTAGATGAATTCAACGTCAAGAAGATTTTGTAACTCAAGTTTCACCAAGGGTGTTATCTGAGGGTGCATCTTTCTTAACTTCTACTTCACTAGTTTGGCTTCAAGATATACTGCTAAATGATGCACAACCACTTCTAGATCGAGCCTTGGCATATCTATGTATGACCATGCAAAGTTGTCTCTTCACTCTTTTAGGAATGTTGCTAGGTTTTTATGTTTCTCATCCAACAAGGATTCGACATAAAAATTTATATTGGGTGCTTCTTTGGTTCCAACATTGACTAGAGTGGCCTTTTCTACTAGAACTACTGACTTCTCTAGATGCATTGCACTATGGGGGAGATTGAATCCCTCATCCTTGGGTGCCTCAGAGAGGTTTACACCCTCGGATGCATCCTTTCTTTTTACTATTTTAGGATTAGAAAGTGCCACAATGTGGTTTTCACTTAGAGATCTGCATGTTAGTTGCATGTCATCAATTTTGTGACTGAAGGATTCAATCGTCTCCCTGTAGTACACCCCTGTGTCTAGCTCTATATTGAAACTAGCTTTGTGATCTACCCATGGTAAGTTGTCACGAAGTCCCATGAATTGTGAGATTGGTTCATTGTTTTTGAATAAATCTAGAATCGACGGTCCTTGTTGGTCCCAGTCAATGAGTTGTGGGTATACTAGGCTTATTTCAGTGGCTTGGTCATTTGGGATGAAAAATGTTGTGGATATCATGAAGAGAGAGTTATTCTCAAATAGGTCAACAACATCAAGGAGGAAGTTGTCTAGGGTAGTATCGCGTGATGTTGGTAACCAAGAGGAAGCCTCAGCCCCTTTAGCAAAAGTACCTTTTCTAAGAAGGGTACCCTTTCTAGTAGTACATCCCAAGCTGAGATTCTTTGGGTGTTTCTCAATAACGATGGGTTCTAGAAAATTGCTGTCATTTTGTCCTAGTTTATCATTCTTGTTGTACCCCCATCCCTTCATTAGTTGTAAGCCTTTGTTGTCATCTTCCATAGGAAGAGTGGGGATATGCTGTCCATCTTGATATAGTAGTTTAGAGACATCCTCCTCATTGATATCTTTTGTGTTCAAATCCCCCCACTTGGTGAAGGTAGTAGCGTCCATCTTGATTGTTTTAGGTACTTTGTTGCTAGATGTGGGTTTCCCATGAGATTGGGGAGAAAGAGGTAGCTCCCCCAACACAAAATTGTCCTTCGTTAGTTTATAGTTTCCATAACCATCATCCTAAATCACTGCTTTAATGTCGAGAATATTCTACATAATGGGTGTTTTTGCTTTTGAGGTAGATGCAAGGGATGATGGGTCAACAAATGAGGAGGATGGTGTAGTACCTTCATTATTTTTAGGGATCTGGGGTATCTTTTAAAACTTGGGCTCAAGATTCTTGTAGTAGTAAAAAGGCTTAGGATCTTCATGGATGGTAACATCTCTGCCCTCAGAAGGAAACTTTACACATTGATGATAGGTCGAAGCTACAAATTTTAGGGCATGGATCCATGGTTGACCAAGAAATATGTTGTATGGAAGATCAACTTCTAATACTTGGAACATAGTCTCTACAACGACGAGTCCCACTTGGATGGGTAGTGAGATGATGCCTTGTGATACCCACTCTTGATCATTGAATATGCTATGATGGTGGTACTCTTTGCTTTCTCAATAGTATCCTCTAAATAGCCCAAGTTTTTAATCAACTGAAGGGTTCAAATGTTCAGACCAACACCTCCATCTACTAAGACTCTTTTAACCTTGTTCTTATGATTAATAACCTCAAGGTGCAAAGAATAGTTATGAGATGGTTGTGATGGTAGGTCTTGTTTCGAGAAGGTTAGGATATGATTAGTAATATTCCCTACCATAGCTTGAAACTAGTTTGTATCAATATCCTTGAGGATAGATGATGAAGATAAAGCTTTCTATAAGATTTCCCTATGTGCAGGGGATAGTCTCAATAGTTCTAAGATAGAGATCTGTGCGGGGGTCTTCTTAAGTTGATCTAGGAGATTGTACTTGCTAGGATTTGATGTTGGCAAAGTAGGTTGTGCCCTAGATTGAGATGGGACTCCTTGGATGGTGAATTTTCCATGTCGTGTTGTGACTCCACACTCTACACTAGGCCCTTTGATGGCAACGACAGTGATGACACTATCACAAGAAGCGACTACATTGGAATAGGTATGTTGCATATTTGTGTAATCCTTAGCTTTTATAGTGTTGTTCCCTTTGTTATGATCTGGCATAGGGTTCTTGTATATCTTAAGATCTTGGTTGCTAGTTGTACCTCAAAAAATATGTCTACATTCTCAATAAGATCTTGGATAACATTTTTGAGCCTCATACAGTTTGATGTTTTGTGTCCTTTGATTTTATGGAAGTCACAAAGACACTTTTTGTTGTACCAGGGTGGTTTATCATGTGGTTCTTGGTAGTTTTCAAAATTGGGAAGTGTTATTCAGTTTTTCTCTACCAATTTCTTCATGATGGTTTCAATAGGTTCCGAAAACTGTGTGTATTTACATTTTGGATAGTTGTTTTTGTTGGGAGTTCGTTGTTGTTGTGTTTCTGTGTTATTGATATGATTGTTTTGTGATGATGCAGTTTGTTGCACAGTTGGTTGAATGTTACCTATTTGTTTGTTGTTTGGCCTAGGAGCACTTAAGACCACCTTAGCATCTACCATGTCATTATTTGTCATGTTTTTGTTTTTAGCCCAGACATGAGGCTTGTCATTTGAACTAGTTGATGGGCAGTTGTCTTTGTAGGATTGAGTATTTCCCTATGAGATTAGAGCTCTCTCGATGTTAAGGGCTCTAGGGAAAATCTCATCATAAGAGGTAATGCATTGCATCTTCAAGTGGAAGGATAGATTTGGATCAACATTCACTATGATGATGCCTACTTATTGTTCATCGAGAATTGGCCACTTGCTCTTACTAGCCCTTTGTCTCCATCATTGCAAGAAATTGGCAAAAGATTATCCTTTTTTTTATTTGAGAGTGTACAACTCTTATAGGCTTACATCCATGTCAAGATTAAAGGAGAAGTGATCTATGAATTTATCAATGATTTATTGGAAGGTTTTGATACCTGGAGGCAACTGAGAAAACCAGTCGATGGCTAGGCCTGTCAAGCTTCATGGTAAGATGCACATGAAAATGGACTCATTATAGGCGACCTCCATACACATGATGTTAAAATCTTTGACATGGTCCACAAGACTTCCTCTCGCTTTGTATTTATTGAATTTGGGGACTTTAAAACCAAGGGAATGGTACTATTGCGATGTTTCGATTGAATGGATATGGGCATAGGTTTTGTGTATGGGGCTTCTTCATTTTTCCCATCTGAATATCCTGCATTTCTTGTGTTAATGCCTTAAGTTGCGATGCTACATCATCTTATAGGTTTGGTGGAGGAACATATGTTGCATATTGTGGGATGGCAGATGGATTGTACATGGGAGTTTGGTATGATGGGGTGTTGTATGGTGTATATGGTGGTGTAGGATATTGTGAAGGTGATTGTGGTTGAGGCGTATATGTTCCTAACATGTTTGTATTGACAATGTTTTGTTGAGGGTTATAGTTGGAACCTTCTTTTTGTTGCTATTGTTTGGCATATTGTTGAGCTAGTAAGTCTTGTTGTTGTTGTTGGGCCACGAAGGCTGCTTTTTGTGCTTGTTGTTGTTGTTGAGCCACTAGGGCTTGTTGTTGGTCTTTCTATTATTGTTGCGTCATGAGGGCTTGTTGTTGTGCTTGTTGTGTTGCTAAGGCTACTTGTTATTGTTGTTGTGCTACTTAGGCTACTTGTTGATGTTATTGTTGTGCTACTGCTAGGGCTACCTTTTGTTGTTGTTGTGTTGCTAAGGTTGCTTGGTGTTGTTGCTACTACTGTTATGCTACTAGGGCTGCTTGTTGTTGTTGTGTTGCTAGGGTTGCTTGTTGTTATTGGTGTTGTTGTTGTTGTGTTGTTGCTGTGCTGCTAAGGTTGCTTGTTGTTGTTGCTATTATTATTGTGCTATTAGGGCTGCTTGCTATTGTTGTTGTTGTTGGACGACTTGTTGGTAAGCCTATTTTGCTTGCTATAAAGCTAAGGAATGTGCTTTCAATGTAGGATCAGTTGGTTGTTGGGACATCTACGATTGGTTTTGGGTGTTGATGTTTTGAGTGGGTTGTAAGTTGTTGATGAGAGGTTGGGGGTTCCATTGGTTGAAAATTCCTTGTAAGATGGTGGATTGGGATGGAGGAATGTAAGTTTGAGGTCCCATTTGATTTTGCATGATGTGGGGGACCAAGGGGAAAGATGATGATGGTTCTATTAGATATTGTGATGGCAATGGCACACTCAACCCTTGTAATTGATTGAAAGGGTTCCCTTGACCTAAGAGTAGGGAGTTCCCTTGTTGTACTTAAGGTGGGATCAAGGTAGTACTTTGGTTGATGGGGTTTGTGACCAAGGGGTTGTTTTGATTTGAGTTAGTAATGGTTGGGATGGATGTGTTTTATGAAACCAATGGTGCAGATGAACCAATTAGGGAGTTGGATAAATATGTCCCTATTTGCGTTAAGGGTTGACTTTGTGTTAGGATGTTGGCATACCCTTGTTGGTATATTTGATACACTTGGCCTATACTACCTTGCCTTATGTTGGGCCCACTTGTCGTATTTGTGGGGATGGATAAAGATGGGTGCCTCGATATGTTGAGATTGTCATGGATTCATGAAGTGTAAGTGGTTTATTTTGATGCAAAGGGTGTTTGGGAATGGTAGGAGAACCAAAGGTATTTGTCCAAGTGGTGTTTTGAGATGGATTGGTGTTTAGGGTACACACAACTGTGTTGCTTTCCAATGGAAGAGTATGGCCAAAGTCCTTAGCAAGACTAGCTGCAATACTAAGAACGGGTGTTTGATTTAGCCCTAGTGATGAAGATGTTTGAATGGTAGATGAAGTCAAGCCTTGTGTCAAGGGTTGTGCAACAAAAGATGGGGAGATTAGAGCCACATTTTCTAAGGCTTGATGTTCTTGTTTGTACTCAATGATTTCCTCCTTAGTAAGTCCAAATGGGTTGTTCATAATGTCTTCTATCTCATATGGCCCCAATGGAGATGAGGGTTGTTGTGATGGGGTAACTTGAATTCTTCAATAAAATTCTAAGGATTGGGATCACTTGAGGTGAATGTGAATTTGGATTTCTCCATGATTCTATTGTGTTGTGATCTTGTCTTTACCATAAAATTTGGGTCACCTATGGGAGAGTTGTGTTGAGATTTGTAATGTTTAAACTTTCTAGTTGACTCAAATCTAGGTAAAAGGGATGCTCTAAGTCTTTTTGGATCAATGATGATAATGGGAGATGAAAAGGTGAATGATGTGGGAAGTGATCTTTGCAAACATTTTGGGACAACACTTTTGAATTAGAAGGTTTGATTGTTTGATGTTTGGATAGAGGATGTTTATGAACTTGTGAATCTTTAGGGTAGACTTGTGACCTTCAAGATAAACTAGTTCAAAGATGATAACTAACTTAACTAAATTCATGGAAGGATTCATTTCACATAAAAAGTAGCTAAATTAGAGGTTGGGTTGATTGATGTCTAAGTCCAAAGTGTTGACCTGTATTCAAAATTTTTGCAAAGTTTGTTGAAGTGAAGGATGAGTTTTGATAAGGGGTGGATGAAATGTTTGACCCAATGTTGAGCTAGAGTGAACCTTTGTTTTCCAAGACCAAGGTGGTGAGAAACATGCTAGACCTATAAAGTGTTCAAACCCTAAAGACTTAATTATCAAGGAGAAGTTCTTATGAAATGTGTAGATTTGGTTCATCCATGAAATAGTGTAGAAAATGTCTCCTTATTGACCTATCTTGGTTGCAGTGATTTCTTAGGATATGTTTCCAAATATACTTTGCACTATGATGTCTAAGTTTGAAATTGTGACATGCAGACCTTCTCTTGGGAATTTTTATTTTTTGAGAGATCATTTAGAGAAGGACAAGATTATGAAAAAGAGGATATTATTACCACATGGGAGGTGGTAATATGGGCCTTCCAACCACAATATTGGCTTGTTCCTCTTGTTCATCTAAGATGTATATTGTGTTTCTCCATTGGATGGGTGTTTCCTTTGTTTCAAAAGTTAAGCTTCTCAAACTATTAATTGTATATGTTTGTTCCCCTTCAATGAGTTCTAAGTTTTGGTTGTTCAACCAGAGCGATCAAATGCCAAATGGTCATGTGGGGTTCAATTTGTTAATTTATCTTGCTTAAATGAGTTTCTTTTTACCACAAAACTTGTCTTGCTTAAGTTTCAAACTAAATGTCTATGCCAAAAATATCATTCCTCTCACAAGGTCCATTTTGTGAAAATGATGAAGTTAGGGGAATAGTTACCTATGTTAACTTTGGGAATTATGGATTGAGATGTAAAACAAAATATTTAGAAGTCTCTACGAATAAATCCTTAGGAAAAGCATCAATATCAAGGTTTTTTCAAAGATAATCCATTATTAGACCAAAGGGTTTGAAATTTTGAAAAGATTTGTTGATGTTTGTTTGTAATTATTTTGGAACCAAGAAAGTGTTAAACTGACTCACAAGCATTTACAATCCTAGATATAGCGGGTATGTATTTCTTAGTAGGATTACCATCATCCCCTAAGAAATTATTAATCCGTGAAGATGAAATGGACAAATAGGCTATGTCAAGGAAATGTACCATCTTGACACGCCAAGCAAAGGAATCCATTCCCCATTTGCTTTATTGCCTCAATCAAAAACTGGACATGGTAAGTAACTTTTGGGAGTGGTGC
Organism: Sequoia sempervirens; assembly: GCA_007258455.2. NCBI lineage: Eukaryota > Viridiplantae > Streptophyta > Pinopsida > Cupressales > Cupressaceae > Sequoia > Sequoia sempervirens. The sequence continues at coordinate 21,616,382 of VDFB02000008.1, read as the reverse complement.
TCCTCCCATGCACTACCTTAAAATGTGTTTCAGAATTGGACTTGGTTAGCCACTACAAACAAGTATTTTAATGACCATATTCAGGATAAACTGGTGTCATACACATGATGATTCACTCAATTAAGAGGCCACCCAACCCTTAGAAAAATCTAATGGTTTTAACACATCACAAGGATACTAAGGGAGACATTCGTCAGTATGGGACAACCACAACCAACCAGTTAATGACTTTAGTCATAACCGATTATTTATATAGCAAACCAAAATGAAAGCACCACTTGGGTCATTCCCTCTCACAAGTTGGGAGGTAGGCCCTTCTAAAGGTAACACATGTTTGAAGTGTAAAATTCTTTTTGTCACCCAAGATTGCTAAAAGGTGCAAGGGGAGAAGATAAGCGCTTCCAAGAAGAAAAGTATACTTGTGTTTTTCTCATCACCCAAGATTGCATGAAGCACAAGGGGATTGAATATGCAAAACAAGCATACGCAAGCAAAAAAGACACTTGTTCATTTTTAATCCATCATAGCAAAATGAGTTCGTTTTAAGCACAAATTTGAATTGATGGGATTGTATTGTTCAATTTTAAACCAACAAGCATAATGATGTGAGGGTTTAGTTTTAACCAATTTGAACGTTCATTTTAAACCCAAATGAAATATAGTTTGGTCCTAAAAATGTGAAATAAAGCATTATAAATGGGTTATAATTGCCCCGTAAGTGTTGAAACACTTGTTACAATTATATTCAAATGGTAATATGCTCCTTCACTTCAAATTTTATTGCCCAAACCTACAAAACCAATTAGCCTAAAAACCAAAATGAGAAGTCAGAGACATGTTAGCAATCAGATAAAGTCAAAAAATTAAAACACATGTCAAAATTCAAGTTCAATTTTTTTACCAGTAAATCATGACACTAAAATCAATTACGTTGTTGAATTTCATCAATAGCGTTACTGTATAAAAAGTGTGTCATCGTATTGAAAAATTGAAGGCATCACTCTACAGTAAACATTGACGTCAATAGCGTCACCAAATCAAATATGTCTCTATATTAACATTCATGTTTCCTTAAAAAATTAGCTTAATGTCACTATTTAAATGTGTGGTGATGAAATCAATTAAACGTTGCTAAATTAATTATGTGTTCTTAAAATAAAAACCCAAGTGCGTTGCTATATAGCAACGCGTTACCAAATGCATCAGTAAATCTTCAATAGCGTCATTGAACTTGTAAACACAAGCAAAATGGAAATTTAACAAGAAATTTGTCAGATTGATTAGTTCAAGCCCTTATTCTATTGCCAAAATGTGAATGATGACATAGTATGGGCTAACTACACTTGATCCGTGAGGATTCAAAGCGTATTTAAGCCACTATGCATTAGTCCCAATAAGATCATTCAATTCAAACTAAACTAAGAATCCATTAAAACTAACATATTAAAATACGAAAGCTTCAAAAATGCCTATTCTAATCTATTGAAACTTATCCTATTGGGGCAGTGGTGTCGCATTGATGTGGAATGGAAACCTTCTTCCAATTCCTTGGATAATGAGCTTGGTTCGATCGATTCTATTGAAGAGAATCAATGAAACCGTTGAGAGATGTGCATAAAAACATGATTTAAAGATATTTTACCATGATGAAAGCTATTTTAACATGATCTATGCTAAGATGATCGATATGGGTGTATACAAAACTATTCTAAATGGAGTTTAAGCTCAAAAAATTAAAACCCTAATTACAAAATATGCTAAATGGATGCACCTATGTTACCACGGAAGCCATTAATGGAACCTAAGATAATATGATGCAAGAAATTAACCTAAAATGCTTTCTAAAGCATGAAATATGAGTGCAAGATGAGAGCGATTTTAACAACATAAATTTGCTCTTAAAAGATGGATCCATTTGTCTCCAAATAGTGATCTATTTATAGGAGGATAAATGAGAAATGAAGGGCTAAGATTGAAAAAGTTAATCAATGGTCAATATGGAAGGAAGATGGAGCCATGGATCATGGATTCTCATCAAGGGTTGAGGATGCAAGATGATATTTAATCAAGGGCTTACATTCATCCAAACAAACACACTTTCAAAACTTACACAAGAAGTCTTGTTGAAAGTTTGTTACAAAAATGACTATTCCCTTTTTCAAATGAGTAAAGAAAGAGAATATTCTCAAATAATATTCTCATGGGTGAGGAAAATTAGATATTTAGTTAATTGAAACCAAATTTAATTGTGCAAAGGGATATAATATGGGAATATTCCCTTTTTGGAGGAATGTGCAAAGGAGGAATATTCCCTTACAAGTGGGAGAATTAGATTAATTAGTAATTTGATAATTAAATAAAGTTTCAATTATGCAAATTAGGGGAATTAGGGCATTCATTAAACAATTAATTTATTTAATGAAAAGGGGGAAAGTGATATGATATTTAACAAGTGACGCAAGCATCGAGTTCCTGCCGAGAGGTAAAATTCATGTAGCTATAAGTTAGAAAAAGTTTGTAGATAGCAGATAGGAATATAAATGTATTAAAAATAGCTAGAAAAGTTTGAAGTTATTTTTAGAAGCACACTAATGCATGGAATTTTTAGGGTGCATGGGAAACGTGGTCCATAGGGACATGTGAACAGGTAACACATGTGGATGAATGCAAGGGAAATTTTATTTATGGGTACCATGTATACGTGGACTTTTTTATAGATATACCAATGAATACTTGTTTTTTTGTGTGTGTATGTATACATTTGTGAGAAGGAAGATTATTTATGATCTTAATTAGGAAGCAAGAATGCATTATTAATTTGTATTTATTATTGAATGCAAACAATCAGAAACATTTGTAATAATGCTTGAGACATATATGCATACATGTATCAACGTGCACATAATGCATAGAAGAGTGGGATGCATAGTTGGCATGTGAACAAGTCTTAAAGCAGGAGGAGACCCAGCTCGCATTTACAGTATTAAATGAAAGAAAATAGGAGAAATAAACTATTTATGACTAGTGCAATGTTTTTTAATTTTTTTTTTTAGAAAACCTTTTGATAGAAAAATTCACTAGTCATTTTAAGCGAAACAAAGTTTACCATATTTCTTTTTTTTGCTTGTATGTCTATTTGTAAATAAAATTATGTTTAGTGTACTATTGTAGAACACATGCTATGTTAATTAATACAATTGAGTTATTTTAGTTTATCATATCACAATATGCAAGTGCTAATAGAAATAGTAGTGTTAGGTGGAAGATTGATAGGGGTAGCTCATTTGAGTATAAACTTTTGTAAGATTAATCAATGTTTTTTTTAATGTAGTATGAAGATTAGTATTATATAAAGCTATTGATTTTATTATAAATAAGATTTAAATCCTGTCTATGTAATATGATAAGATATTTAATTGTATAGAACAATGTAATTATATTACAATAAATTGTTAGATGAATGACTAGAAAGCTATTGATTTTATTATAAATAAGATTTTAATATTGTTTATGTAATATGAATAAAAATTTGTGTTTATATAATAATCAATAAGTAATTTGCAAAAATATAATAAAGAACCTTACTACCTAAGATTAAATTTGTGTATATATAAAATAAAATGTAATAATTTAACTTATGAAAATGTAATAAGTGGAATAAATATTACGATAAATTCTTAGATGAAACAGTACAAAGGTATTGATTTTATTATAAATTAGATTTGAATGTTGTTAATGTAATACGAATGAATATTTTTTTGTGTAGATATTTTAAACAAAAAATAATTTGAAAAGATATAAAGAATTTTATTAGGTAATATAAAATGTAGGTACAGTAAAATAATCTACATGTTTGTAGCACTTTGCAACCAGATTATTGAGAGAGAAACATTTGTAACAATGCTTGAAGCATTTAAGTATACATGGATGCATGTATACATTTATCGACATGCACACAATGCATAGAAGAGTGAAAAGCATCCTTGGCACCTGAGCAAGCCTAAAAGCGTGATGAGACCGAAGTTGCATTTGCAGTATTAAATGAAAGAAAAGAAGAGAAATAAACTAGTTAGTATGAATGCATATATGAAAGGAAAGCATTAAAATATGGATCCATGTAAAGACATATGCATGCACGGATGTGTACATGTGTCCATGTAACTTGGTATGCTAAGAAGAATCTATATACGCCTGCGTCCATAAAGTTAGAAATGTTAGAAACAATTTGCAGCTTAAACAAGAACTAAAAAAAATTACTGACTGAAACAAAGGAGCAATACATTAGTGTTTGTGGAACAAGTGTATAAAGTATATCTAATAATGCATTTGGATGCATGGATACATGTAAATATTTGTGAAAGTTGAATATACATTATAGCCTTCGAGGAATTGTCATATGTGCTTTTAGGAATCTGTAAGAAACAGGATTTAGAAAAGACGTTTTGAAAAGAACTCTTGAATACAACTGTATTTTAACAATGAGACTCAATTTGCATTTGTAGTATTAAATGAAAGAGAACAGGGAAAATTAACTATTTATTAGCAATGCATATATCGAAGGAATGCATAAATGTATGGATGAAGGCAAACATTTATGCATCCATGTATGTGTACATGTGTCCATGTAAGTTGGTAAGTAAACAAGAATCTATATATGCCTATGTGCACAAAGCAAGAAAATGTCAGAAACAATTTGCATTTGAAAGATATAAAAAGAACATTTATGATCGAAACAAAAGAATAATACATTATTGTTTTTTGACCAAGTGTATTAAGGATATCCAACGATGCATTTGAATGCATGGATACATGTAAATATTTATGAAATCTGATTATACATTCTAGCCTCCAGGAAACTGTGATATGTGCTCTTAGTTATCTGCAATAAACAGGATTTAGAAAAAAACGTTTTCAAAGGAAGTCTTGAATACAACTCTATGTTGTGATAGTTATTTTCAAAGCCCTCAGTGTTTAATTGCATAACCTTGATATTTTTTTCATTTTTTCCTTTGGTATGGTGTGAATTTTGTTCTAATGGATGAAGGTATATTTGAGCTATAGATAGATAAAGATATGTAAGGGTGGTAAAGAAGAATGAGCGATGTAAGTGCAACAAAGAGAAGGAATTGAGAGAATGATGTGATGCAAGTAAGGTATATGAATGCCTTATGGAAAGTATTAGATATGGGAAGCAACAATATGTGAAATTGGATGTGAGAATGAATGGAATGTAAATGATATGAATTTATCATTTTCGAGTTAAACGCTTAAAATTAAATGCAAGATATAAAAATTTGAATGAGTGAGCTGGATTGAGAGAAAAAAGGAATGGAAGACATTGGTGTGATGCAAGAGAAGCATATAAATGGATTTTGAAATGTATTTGATTTGAGAAGAAACGATGTGCACAGGTGGAAATAGAAATGAGTGGATTCGATAGGGCATGAAGTGAACTTTTGTTCCAAGAAAGGGTGGAAGAATGTCTATTTTGTTATTGGTTATGCTTTTTAAAATCATCATAGGGCTGATTGTCTCAATACAAATACAAAAGGAAGACTAGTGTCCCATTTCTCACTCTCCTTTGGACTAAACAAAGTTCCAAGATCCTTGAGCTTCCTCGAAATGTGACAAGAGAAGAATAGATATAAAAATATAATGATATTTAAGGATGCAAGAGTCAAAAGAGAAACACCAATGAATACTAGTACCTTTACATGGGTCCATGTTTACATTTGCAGTAACAAATTTCCTTTATGATCTTATCCAGGAAGCAAGAATGTATTATTATTTTGTTTCAAGTATTGAATGCAAATAATCTTAAACATTTGTAACAATGCTTGAGGCATCTATGTATACATGCATGCATGTATACATGTATCCATGTGCACACAATCCAAAGAAGAGTGAAAAGCATACATGACATGTGAATGAGAAATTTGAATGGAAAAGACTAAAATCAAGTAGAAATAAAAATCTGTCAAAGCACATCGATGCTCAAGTAGCATTTGCAGTAGTAAGGGAAAGGAAAATAGGGAAAACAAACTATATATCAGCAATGCATATATCAAAGAAATGCATTAAATATATGGATCCATGTAAACATTTATGCATGCATGGATGTATAGATGTGTCCATGTAATTTGGTACACAAAGAACAATCTATGAATGCATGTGTGCATAAAGCGAGAAATGTCAGGAACAATTTGCATTTGAAACATATACAATATTGTTTTTTGAACAACTATATAAAGGATACCTAATGATGCATTTGAATGCATGGAAACATGTAAATATTTGTTAAATCTGATTGCACATTATAGGCTTGAAGAAATTGTTATACGCGCTTTTAGGGATCTGTAATAAACAAGGTTTAGAAAAGACATTATGAAAATAACTCTTGAATACAACTGTATGTTATGAGTGTTATTTTCGAAGCCCTCAGTGTTTATTTGCATAACCTTGATATTTTCTTCATCTTTTTCTTTGTTTGGTATGGTGTGAATTTTGTTGTGATGGATGAAGGTATATTTGAGGTGTAGATAGATAAAGATATGTGAGTGTTAAAAAGAAGAATGAGTTATGCGAGTGGAACAAAGAGAGCAAATTGAGAGAATGGTGAGATGCAAATAAGGTGTATGAATAAGTTATGAAAAGTATTTGACATGGGAGGCAAGGATATGGGATGGTGGATATGAGAATGAATGGGAATGTAAATGGTATGAATTTATCGTTTGTAAGTTATATTCTTACAATTAAATGCAAGAAATGAAAATTTCAATGAGAGAGTTGGATTTAATGAAAAAAGGAACGCAACACGTTGTTATGATGCAACACAAGCAAATAAATGGATTTTGAAATGTATTTGATTTGAGAAGAAAGGACGTGCAAGGGTGGAAATGGAAATGAATGGAATCAATAGGGTATGAAGTGATTATTTCTTGCAACAAGGGATGGAAGAATGTCTAGTTTGGTATTGGTTATGCTTTTAAAAATCATCATAGGGCTAAGTCCGTCAATATAAACACAGAAAAAAGACCCATGTTGCATTTCTCACTCTCCTTCGTACTGAACAAGGTATTGAGATCCTTGAGCTTCCTCGAAATGCGACAATAGAAGAGTGGATATAAAAATATAATGATATTTATGGATAGAAGAGTGAAAACAGAAGACAAAGTGGAAGTTCTTATGCATATACTATGAAAAAAAAAATATGGAAGATCATAAAACTGAGAACATGCAACTGTTGATGCAGTAGAGAACATTAAATACATGGAGAGAGAAATACATAGAGCTATTCACAGATATATGCATGGATGCATCAACAGACACATGTATACATAGAAAACAAAACTACATGGAGAGATGGAGATATGAACACATGTATACATGGATGTATGCATATTTGCATATAGGTACAAATGCATATGTTACAGGGAAGGATGTATTCATATACACATGCAAATATGGATGAAGGCATATATGCATATATGCATGTATGGACAATATGAATAAATGTATGTCAACATATAACTTTTAATTTTGTTATATTGGAAAACTAGCACTATTCTGATAAATCAATATTGGAAAATTAGCATTTAGCTGTTTATATTTATCAGAATAGCTTTATAAATTATTGTTGTTATTGAAAATCAGTGAAATGCGATTGCATAGATTGATTAAATAAATTTAAGCAAAGGCATAGTTTATAAAACTGGTAAGTAGAGATACGTAATCCAAATTAAATGCATTGAAATATCAGGAAAATGCGAACACATGGAGAGGTCAAAATAATTGAAGCAAATGCATTAAATGGCATGTGGTTGGTGGGGAAGGTGCTGGAATTGCTTGACGACCATGGGTGGCTAGGATACTTTGGCCATTAGGGGCCATTTGGCCAAAGACAAAGAGAAATACATGGGTGCATGAGTCCATACATGCATATATACATGTATCCATGCAAAATATCGATAGATACATATATAGATGGATGTGTGTATGCAATTCATAGGTGCATGTATGCATAAATCAATGTATGCATGCACCCATAGATACATTTATACATATATAGACAGATGCATGCAAAGATGGCAAGATATGCATAAATCGATATATGCATGGCTGCATCTATGGATACATAGATACATAATGAAATGGAGAAAAAGACACATTTATATATGCATTTATTTTGGGAGTTTGATTCTGAATCCATATGCATACTTTGATTAAAACTAGTGGCTGAAGGTACATAATTCATTCAGACAAAATTAATGCATTGAATGGCATCTGACCAAAGGGGAGACTGTTTGGATTGCTAAGCAGTCTTTGAATATATAACAATTAAAAGAGATAAGTAAGTATAAGTATCCTTGGTGACATTCCACATTTTGACCTTTGAATCAAAGTCAATTAACAAAGTAGCAGTCAGACCTAAAGAAAGTTCAAGGACTATGCCGATAGAAAACCATATTTTGGACAATGGCTAGACAATCTGTTGAAATTGCTTTAGAAACTTTGAAGCAAATGCATTTTTGCTTCTGTTTACTTTCATTGTACATCTTAAATGGAAGTCGGGTTTTGCATTGCTGCAATGTATTTGTATACTTTGATTATAAAATCATAGTTTTAGATCATTTTAAGTGTTATCCATTTGAATCTTTTCTTGAAATATGAAGGATTCATCTGAGTCTTGGAGGCAATGCACAACTGTTCTATAAAGAGAGCTTTGGAACCAATGAGCTGTCATATATACATGGGTGCATGAGTCCATAGATGCATATATACATGTATCCATGCAAGTTATCGATAGATGCATATATACATGGATGTGTGTATGCAATTCATAGGTGAATATATACATAAATCGAGGTATACATGTACCCATAGATACAGCCATACATATATAGACAGATGCATAAAGAGATGACAAGATATATGCACAAATCGATATATGCATGATTGCACCTATGGATACATAGATACATTATGAAATGAAGAAAAAGACACATTTATATATGCATTTATTTTGAGAGTTTGATTCTGAATCCATATGCATACTTTGATTAAAACTAGTGGCTGAAAGTACATAATTCATTGATACAAAATTAATGCATTGAATTGCATCTGACTAAAGGGGAGGCTGTTTGGATTGCTAATTAGTCTTTGAATATATAACAATTAAAAGAGATAAATAAGTATAATTATCCTTGGGAACATTTCACATTTTGACCTTTCAATGAAAATGAATTAACAAAGTAGCAGTCAGACCTAAAGAAGGTTCAAGGACTATGCTGATAGAAAACCATATTTTGGACAATGGCTAGACAATCTGTTGAAATTGCTTTAAAAACTTTGAAGCAAATGCATTTCTTCGTTCTGTTTACTTTCATTGTACATGTTAAATGGGAGTTGGGTTTCGGATTGCTGCAATGCATTTGGATACTTTGATTATAAAATCATAGTTTAGATCATTTTTAGTGTTATCCAATTGAATCTTTCCTTGAAATACCAAGGATTCATCTGAGTCTTGGAGGCAATGCACAACTGTGCTATAAAGAGAGCTTTGGAACGAATGAGCAAGTGAGCCACAATTTTTTTTTGCTCACATTGCCAATTTCACTGTGTGCTTTAAACCTCTAAAGTAAGAGAAAACTGAGGAAAGAAACTATTTATTGCCTCAAGTAACTCGTTTCTGGTTCTGGATACTGTAATTATTGTCCTCATAGGCACACATGCAAAGTATGGAACCATATAGAAAGCAAGTGAACTCTTTAATAATCCCATGAAACATAGTCTTTGTATGCATCCATGTTTACAGGTTTGCATGTATATATGTGTACATGTAATTATGTATATATGTTAGACAGTATGTATTTGTGCATAGGTGCATAAGGATGGTATGTATCTTTAGATTTTAGATTGCATAGGTAACATGTAGTTCATAGTCATCTAGTTAGAGTAATATGATCACTTTGTGCATATTGGTATTTAATTCTGGAAGTTGATGTTTCCAAAGTTGTTTTTTTTAATTTGGAAAGTGGTATTTAGCTGTTTTCTTGATTGTGTTTCAAAGTGAATGCATTAAACAGAATGTGGATTTATCATGTAATATAGATTTAAGTGACTAGAGATGCATTGTGATTACTTTGAGCATTTCATTTTTTGTTATTCTGCAGATCTGTGTAGTCACAGGAGATGTTGTTGTTGTAGAGTCAAGACCTGGAACCGAGCTACTTGATACATGTATCCATAGATACATGGATGTGGACATCTATCATGGTATCCATAGATGCGTAGATACATGTATCTATGGATAGATGTATTCATAGATACATTGACACATATATGGATAGATGCCTGTATACATTTGCACATAGAAAGACAAATACATATATGCGTGGATGCATCTATAGGTAGAAGAATACATAGAAACATAGTTGCATGGATAGATAGATAGATGCATAGCTGGATACATAAATGCTTAAATATACATGTATGGAAATATCCATGGATTGCATATGAAGTTGCATAGATACATATATCCATGACTGCATGTGTACATAGATGCATGTATTGTAGTAGACATGGATGCATGTATAGTGTATCTCTGGGAAAGATGCATGGTTGCATGTGAGGCTTGTAAAGTTTGTATATTTTTTATTACTGCAAAGCGGTCTCATAAAGAGAGGTTTGGAACGAAAATTATGTCAACATGTGTGATAATGAGAGTTTTTTCCTTGAACCTCGTTATATATTTAAAGAGTAACTAGCAATGCAAATAGTGTTCCCTTTAGTCAGATGCCATTCAATGCATTGAGCTTGCATCAGTGGATTATGTACCTTCAGCCACTAGTTTGAATCAAAGTATGCATATGGGTTCAGAATCAAAAGCTCTTTCCTGTGAACCTATTTTTAATTTTCCTATGCATTTGCCCGGAATGCTTTTAACCGGCAGCATTGGCCAATCACATTTCGCCATTGAACATATTACTTATTTTTTTGTACAGTTTGCATTTGGAGAGCTATTTTATATATTGGAAAATTAGCATATATCTATTTTTCTATTCGACTGAGTAGCTTTATAAATCATTTTCATTTTAAAAACTCAGGAAAATGCGAACGCATAAATTGATTAAATAAATTTAAGCAAAGGCATAGTTTGAAAGTTGGTGGCTAGAGGTACGTAATCCATGAATACAGATTAAATGCATTAAAATATCAGGAAAATGTGAGCGCAATGCATGAATGCAAATTAAATGCATTAAATGACATCTGGTTGGAGGTGAACGCGCTGGAGTGGCTTGGCGACCATGCATGGACAGGGTGCTTTGGTCATTTAATATAGAGTTAAGCCACTTGCTATGCATCTTTATTACTTTGTGTGTGTTGTTTTTGTATTCTGTAAGCCTGTGTTCTCAAAACCTAGATTCTGCAATTGCTTTGAGCTTTCTCGCTATGATGAAAGCATATAGGATAAAGGAATTTTATGAACTGTTATAGTTAATGTGCTCATAGGCACATATGCAAAATATGTAAACATATAGAAGGGAAGCGAATTGTTCAAAAAAACTCGACAAAGAAACGTGGTCCCATGGAATGCAATAAGTGTTCACAATGGACACTTTGGTTTTTGCATGTTAACTTTGTCAGATAATGCAATTTGGCACAAACAATGTTGAAGCCATCACATGAACAATAGAACTATTCAACACTGAACTCTATGCTTGTAATAATTATTGGAAAAGTTGTAAATGCCATAGATGAAATAATATGAATAAAATTCTAGTTTCTGGTTTTCTTGAAATGCAATGAAAAAACTGCTATAAAGGCATAAGACAAGGTTGTGTAACATATTTCCATTCTTGTATCTAATTTCTTTGGACACGAATGCTTTACACATTTGATTGCAATAGTAACATGTCTACGAAAATGGGACAGTAGAGATCATAATTCAATAGTTTTTAGTGTGAGTATATATGTATCCTGATACATATAAGCTCGGTCTGGCATTTATGAAAACAACTGCTATGTACAGTGAAAGAGCTAATTAGTATTACTATATGTGATATCCATATAACATAATAAATTGGTACAAGGCTAGAGTGGCACATCCATAAATACATGGATGCATGTATACGCAGTTGCATACAGGGATACGTAGAAGCTTAGATGAATACATGCATACATGAATATGTGCATATGTGCATATGGACATAGAGGCATATATACATGTAAATACGCATATATGCAGCGAAAGCAACATATGGATTTGTGTATACAGGAGTGTACTCTATACATTAGAATGCATGATGGAAAAGTGACCATAAAGTACAATGCATAAAAGTAGGGGCGAGACTTGGTTGTAGTAACAACATAAAAATGAAAAAAGCCAGAGGAAAATAAACATTTATTGTCTCAAGTAACTTGTTAATGGGTCTAGAGTGTGCAACCATAACAACTTCTACTTGGTCACCATTAACTCTTGAAAATGTAAGAATCAGCAAGCAAATATTGGAAAAGCTAGGAAGGACAGAATGCAAAAGGGAACATTTAAACTATATAGTTTGAATGGCATTATGCATGGAGGGGTAATAATTATTGAACATATATGTCAAACGTACATAGAGAACCATTGTCTTCATAGGTGCAAAAACAAAACTAGAGTTTCAGATGTCCATATTCAAGAAGACTTTAACATACTAACCTATAGAAGTGTCTAAATGTATAATAGCAATAGAGTATTTTAAAACCAAAGATGTCTTTAACATGTGAAAACCAGTGAAATGTCTTGGAGCATGGAAAGGCGAAAAAATAAAAGTTTGAACAATGTAAATCTGTGCTCCTGTATTCCTAGTTTCCTATAAAGCCAACAAAATGCTATGTATTAGAAACATAGTTTGTATGGATAATGATTTGAGGTGTTGGTTCAAAAGAGAAAAAGTTTACAAATGAATGACCTTATTACCTTCTGGTGATGTTTCCTGTCTATTTGTCAATGCAAATGGCTTCAACAATGGCATTGTTTTGGTCAAGGCTAAAATGTCCTTCAACACTGAAGTCCCGTAGGATGAATATCACTGCTGACTTGTCCTTGATATAGTCTTCATAGATGAGCCTTTGCAGTGTGGGCAATAGACGATGCATGGTGACCTGGTCAATTGAAGACTGAATTGTTTGATTGTCATAAGTTGTTATGGTAGTTTTAAGTTGTAAACATAATGTATAATTGACTTGCTGGTTGCACTGTTTACAATGAGCAATTTTTTCTTGGAGTGTGCCATAAGCAGTGAATTTGAATTTGCATTTTGGACAGCATAAATGAAATGGATTGGAAAATGCATTTGCTACTTTTAGAGTACCAGAAACCTATAGAATATGGTTCAAAATTGTTAGAGGAGACAAAAAAACAAGTTTGGATGCACTAGTTTTTTTAAAAAAGAATGTTGTTACCTTGAAAGTTGAATGTAGTAGGCTGTTGAGTTTTTCCAAGCTTCTTTTTTCATTCAAGGTACAGATGAATGTTGATCGACATGTGTGAAATGTGTTCTTTTGATCTGTTTTTCTTACAACATTCTTGAAAAGCATTGCAGGTGTTTTATTTGTATGCAACTGGTCTTCGAGTGCAAAGTATTGTTGCTCATATGTTGACCGTAATAGCAGCTACAATTCAATGAGAGAATTAGATTTTGTTACAGAAATTGTTATAGAGACCACTGTAGAACATTAAAGGCTTGAAACTGAAAGAAGAGGTAAAAGTTTTGTAGACCAAAATACCTGTGCTCTGTCTATGTCAGTGTGGCCATCTTTGATGTCAATTGCAAATTGGGTACCCATTTTTCTGGCACCAACTACCAACGCAGCTATTGTGCCGGCTGGGTACTCATTTACAGTTGTTAGCAATTGGCTGATAGTTGTACTTGGAATGAATTTGTACTCTTGACAGAGGCGGGGGATGTTTTCAGTGGTGCTTTGTCTGTTAAAATCAAAATGCAATCACAGTCACCTCTGTCATAATCTGTCCTAGGTGCAACTTGGAAATCTGAGATTGAAATAGCTGAGCCCGAGACTATTTTATGCTCATGTTGATACACAAGGTTTCCACTAACATTTAACGTGATTGTCATTTCTGCTTTGTGATCTGTCAGATCAGCACGTAGCATTTCCCGTGTTTTGTTGGCCTTATCCAATGTTGCTTTGTAGACAACAAGGACATCACCTTGGAAGGTGTCTCCATCTCTTTTTGCATTTAGCTGTTCGATTGAAACAATCCTAGGTTTCTTGACTCTTGTCCTACAAGGAACAAGGATAATGTCAATTGAATGCTAATTTAATATTAGCAAGCTGGGCAAATGGTGGTACAATGAAGAACGAAGTACTTTACCATTGTGCTGACTCTTCCTGTGCAATTTGCACCTGTTTTGCTTGTCTTTTTGATACATATTTTGGTGTCCTGCAAAGAATTGGAACAATGTTATTTGAATATTTGTGATTTGGGTGAATGAGTATGAAGGAATAATACTATGAGCACTTTACCGTTGTGTTGATTCTTCTTGTGTGGTTTGTATTTGCTTTGATTGTCTTTTAGTTTCATCCATAGATCTCCTACAAATAATGGATATAGCATTGGAAAAGACATTGCAATGCATAAAGGTGATATAAGGCTATAAGTTCATTAAAGTTGAACTTGTCTATTGTGTAACATGCAATTTTAGGAAAATTGGATTGTGATCAGTCCAATATGCTTCTGATATCTAGATAGAGCATATATTTGTAGTCGTGTTGGACCAAACGTGATCAATGACTGAGTTGCCCATGCTGTGTTGTTGGTTCAACATAAATTGTATATTGTTCTGCTGCATATAACTGTGAAGCATTTTTTTGCTTCTGCTTTCTGAAGACATGTCGACATTAAAATCGCCTAAAATGTACAACATGTTTTCTGAATTTTTGGATCCAATAATTAGTTGCAAGATTGCGATTACTTCATCTATGGAAGTTGCAGGTCTTGCATAAATATTACAAACATTGAGTTCATTGTTAGATAGCATTACTGTTAATGTGATGGCTTCAATATTTGAGGTTTCATGTTGTGTTGTTTTTGACAGGAGCAAATGTTTCCTGGTTAAAGTTGCTATGCCATGTATGTTATGTACAGAGAAGCTATCAAAATACTGCAGCAAGGTATTTAGCTCAAAGGGATGCATATGTGTTTCTTAGAGACACAAGATATCAGATTGCATTATGCCATAGTCATTGACAATGTCTTCTGCATGTGCTTTGAAGCTACGAGTGTTCAATGTACATAGGAGCATATGTGATTTGTTTTTTGAACATGTGTTTAGATTATCAAGTTGCCATTGTGCACATGTCTGAAGACGAGACATTTCTAGTTGTATTTTGTCTTTAACTTTGAAGTTTTTTGTAGTTAAAGGTTGTAACAGAAATAATGATTCTACTAATTTTGTTCGTGACAGAGCTGTATAGGTTAGTCCATACTGTCTAATGCCTGTGGGATCAAAAGCCAAGGCCTCCATAGTTAATCCTTGGGATCGATGTATGGTTCGTGCACATGCTACTTGTACTGGGAATTGTTTTCTAGTTGTAATTTTCTTGTTTATTGTTATTTTCTAGATTGGCCTAGCAATGCGTTGTATAGGCACCCAGTCTTTGTCAATGATAGTAGAATAGCAGTGTGCTAGTTTTGTGCGCTGGTGATGTCCAATTGATGGGTCATTAAATTTAATCCAGACAATATCAATATTGTTTTGTGATGTATATGCTTTAAAAATTCCATCTGAACCGTTGACGAGGCCATCTTAAACATTGTAATTGCCTGCATAAAGCTCAATAAGAATGTTTGGTTTCAAGCATATTTGTGATGGGAGTGTCGTTGTGTGACTGTACACTCATATTGCATTAAGGTCCTCGTGAACTTCATCTATTGCATCTAGCATAATCATTTGGGTTGGAATGATTGATAGCATTTTGTTGTTATGTGCTTGAACGTCTATTCTCCTATAGAAAAGGTGCGGAAGCAATGGATCTAATGGTACAGGATGAAAGCAAATTTTGTTGATATAGTCTATGTCATGAGTTGTCTGAATGCCTACTCGTAGTCTATTAAGGATTGAAATAAACATTTCATCTTTTTGTCTCATGGTAGTCACCAATGAATAGCATTTTATGTGGTCTTTCCAAAAACTATAAGGCATTAATTCAATTGGAGTAGGCCTATTTTCGAAAACCACAAAGTCAAGGACAGGTTGTGCCTGGTAAAGGTCACCACAAAATATGGTATCAAGGTTCCCAAAGTATGATGTAGGCATTTGCATTATGTCTCGTAGTCTTCTATCAATATACCGTAGAAATGTTGAGCCAACTAATGATATCTCATCTATAAGAAGTATGCGCAATTGATCATAGTGCTTTGACATAGTGTCAAGTACTTCAGTGTTTAGTGGCAGGAATTATGATGTATTAAAAGGTATGTGAAATGCTGAATGTAATGTGAATCCCCCTATGTTATATGCTGCTTTACCTGTATATGCAGTTAATAAGCCCTTGGGTTTGTCTGGATTATTGTCAACAAAATTGCTATACATGCGAATGAGAGCTTGGTAGATGGCTTTTGCTGTAAAAGTCTTTCCTGTTCCAGCTCCCCCAGTCAAAAACAAGTGCAATGGCTTTTGTGGATTTTTCATCTTTTTTATGAGAACATCCTTAACAATTGCTTGTTGTTCTTTATTTAACATTCGTCTTAACTTGTAGTATTCATTGTTATCTATAATCTGTGGGTGCTTTGTAATTTGAAATCCATTGGAGTACGTGGTATTTGGGTTAGAATGACCTATGTTTGGAAGGTCTGTTTGAATGTCATATAGTTCTTTCTAGGAAAGCTTTGCTTGCATTGGCAGGTCAATGAGCTTTTCATCTTCAAGAGACTGAAGATCATTTATAGCTTTGTCAATGTCACCCCATGCGGAGTTTGTGCTGTGGATGAACTTTGCACTGTTTGTTTGAATGGTTTGTCCATGGTACATGTATGCATGTTCCCAAGAGTCAAATTTTGTTTGAGTGTATGCTCATTAATGGTAAATGGAACATAGAGAACCAATTGCTCTCTACAATGATTCTCTATATCAAAGTGTTTGTTGAAATTGATAAACCGTACCACATTGGGTTTGGCCTTTGGTTCAATTGTAGCACCGTATTTGTTGTATCTTGAAACAAATTCTGCAAGACATATGTCCACCATTGTTTCAGGGCGTTTTAAATAGTAGTCTATAATAGATTTTGCAAGAACGTTTTCTGATTCATCTGGCTCATTGCTCAATTGTTTAACAGATTTGAGTATAAATGTGCGATCATTGTCAGATCGTGTATCAATGAATATACATTTTCTTGAACTGTAATTTAATGGCAATGACAGAACAATATGTGCAGCTTGTTGTGATGACATTTGTTGCAAGTTAAGCATGGCATTTCCAAGTTTACTTACCATTCGTATTGCATCAATATTGTCTTGCTTGTGGTCTGTACGTATTCTTTTGAATGCATATGTCATTGACTTGTCTACTTTTGCAATATATGAGCTACAGTACATAGCAGCAGCATATGCATTCAAGACAAATTGTGCATCTGTATTAGCCTTCCAAAGATCTGGAATTTTCCTTGAAAAACTATTGTTCCATATTTGTGATGGTTTTCTTTGTAAGAAAAGCGTAGGCCTGTTTAATGTTGAGCTCAAAGCTTCAATGTATTCATTGTCAGTTAAGTTTAATTCTTTTAAGAACATTTGAAAAGTGAATGTTTTGTCATAGTTTGCTTTTTGGAGTTTTGAAAAGATATCAGTGGCATTTGCAGTTATCGCTTCAGTCTTTTGGAGTATTGGTAAAAGTATAGTTGACTTTTGCATTGGTGGGAAAGGAAAATTGTACCTACAAAGTTGTTTTCTTGATCTCTTGCATTTCTTTGTATGATGGTGTTTGTGTAGCATTGCCAAAGGAAGTTCCAAATTTTCAGTGTCGCAAGTAATATACTTATCAACAAAAGCTATGATGTCCGTGTTGTTATTTTCTGTGTAGATTGGTGCATTTTTAACCCATATGAGGAAATGATCATGTTCATTTCCTCGATTTTGGAACTCAGTGACTGAGAAGTAATCAATGACATTTCCAAAGAAAGAGTCATCTGTAAGTATCAATTTTTTTATTGCATTGATTCTATGTTTATAGTAACGTGCACAAGTGATAGGATCTTTCTTGATTAGTTCAAATTTGTCAATGTGTGTTGGGTGATTAGATTCTTGATAGTTTTGTGCTGATTGGTGTAGATTGTGCAGCTCTTGTAATGTTTGAATTAGTGGATCCCAATTTTGCTCAGCACTAGAGAAAGTGATGAAAAATGTCGGTGGTCCTAGTTGTCGAATCATAGCAAATACATTTTTCTTAAGTTGTTGTGAATAGTCTGGAGAGATTCTTATTCTTTTGAAATCAACATATCCAATATCTGATTTAAGAATTTTTTCTAGGTTTGGTTTGTGTTTAACGTCTTTCGCAAATAGCTTTCGCCCTTTTAACTGGCCCTTGCGGATTCTTATTGTCATTGTAGATAGTACTTGTTGTATTAGTACCTTTATAGCTTTGAAAAAAATGTTTGTTGTATGATATGCAAATTGTCTTTGTGACTGTAAGAGCTCCCAGCGTACTATTTTCTGATACGTAAAGTTTTTTACAATGTCATTATCATGTGGTTTGCCAAAGAATAAAGTTGGGAAATTCATTTCTTCAGCATAGATGTCCTTAAATATTCCAATTGGATACTTGTGCTCTGCAGGTGCAATTTCAATAATCTTGTCTTCCATGTTATGGATACTTCTAGACTCAGTGAATCCATGTATCAATGTTTCTGATGGGTTTTCATTTTCCATTTCACTGTCTGATTCTGTTTCACTTGTATTTTGTGGACTATTGTCTTCGTTTTCTTCAGTGCATTGGAGAACTTCTTGCCAATCTTGGTTTATGTGGACTTTGTGCATTTTGTATAATGGTGTCCTTGTTAATTGAGTCAAAGCTTGCATGATGACATTTGGGTGCACCATGCCTTTTTGAAATGCATTTTTGTATTTTAAGCGTCTTTTCAATGAAACAACAATTGTTTGTGTGTTGTTAATTGATTGTGGTAATGCTCTTTGTACAATGTTCATGTCAACAGGGACATTTATAATAGAACCTGTTAGGCCTATTTGAGACCTTTTGAACCCTAGTTCCCAAATCTGTGCAAATGCAATTCTAAGTGAGACAAGTCGTTCTTCTAGTTGAGTTAAATTTTGCACATAGCACAATGGTCTATTAGTTCTTATTTTCTGTGGCATAGCATACTTTGGAATAGTGGACTGTTTCAATGCAAAGTAGCATACATTGCATATGAAATCTGTGAATGGTAAGGAATCTGATTGTAGTAGCTTACAGTATAGTTGTTTTTGTTTTTCTTTGAATATCCTGATGTCCTTGTTCAAAGAGAGTTGGAAAATTGCACATGGGTATTTTGGTGTATCTTGTATTGCTGTTTTATAAATTTCTATTGGTGTCAATGTTTTTTTTTTCTTTGGGCTGCTAGGTACACTTTCTTTTTGTTTTTCTTTTCTAATCAAGTTCTTCAGGTGATTAAGTCTTATTGTTGATTTATGTTTAAAATTGTTTGCTATGACAGATGGTATCAAAATTTCCTTGTTTTTAGGCAAAGCATGTGGCTTGGTTAAGTAAGTATTTTTGTATTGTGGACGATTTCTGATCAACTTTTTTAGTTGGAGTAAGCTTGTTGAGCATTGGCGAGTTATATTTTGGGCTTTGATTCTTAGAAGAGGCTCAAAATGTCCAGCCAGAGGGTTTGTATCATGGAACAATATAGAGATTGATTTTGTATATCCAGAATCATTGAAATCTAAGTACTTTCTTGATGTTGTCAATGACCAGAGGCTTTTTTGTATTTTTAACCATTTGGATATCCAGTGAATGCAAAACAAGTCACCCCACAATCCACATTCGCTATGGGCTATGCATGGGCTTACAGACAATCGCATCTTGTGGAAGTATGTTTCTTGATCATGTACTTTGTGCAATGTATATAAAGTACTAGGATTTAGTTCATTGTTATATGATTTAATTGCTTCTTTGTCCTTTTTTTGAAAGCAAGCTAGGAAATAATGTATAGCTCCATTGCATAATTGAGTTGAGGTGTACTGGTTGTTAAGTAGCACTTGAAGCGAATCAAACAAACAATCGCCAACATTGTATGCAAATGTGCTTAATCTACAAAGGCCTTCAGCTCTAAGGACATTGTCAATGTTTGACATTTGAGGATACTTTGTGCACAGTTTTTTTATTTCATGTGAACTTATGGACTGTTTTGAAGTTACGTTTTGTGTTTCAATTTTTAACAATGGTTAAAAGTGTCCACTTAAAGAATTCATGTCATGAAATAGTATAGAGACTGATTCTGTGTAATCAGAACTATTGAACTGTAAGTACCTTCTTGTTGTTGTTCTTGACCAAAGGGATATTTGTATATTCAACCATTTGGATATCCAGTGAATGCAAAATAGGTCACCCCACAATCCACTTTCTGTGCAATCTGCTTGTGGCTTTGCAGACAATCACATTCTGCGGAAATATGTTTGTGGATCATGTACTTTGTGCAATGTATATAGAGTATCAGGGTCTAGTTCATAGTTGTATGATTTTATTGCTTCTTTGTCCTTGTTTTGAAGGAAATTCAAGAAGTAATCTATAGCTCCATTTTGTAATTGAATTGATGTGTAACGATTGTTAAGCAATAGTTGTAATGAGTTAAACAAACAATCACCAACATTGTATGCAAAAGCACTCAATCTGCAAAGTCCCTCGCCCTTAAGCACGTAGTCAATGTTTGATATTTGGGGGCGCTTTGTTAATTCATAGGTGTCAACATCTATCATTTTCTTTGTTTCTCGTGTATCCTAATGTGTTTGAGAATAGAAAATGTTGTGTATGAATAGCATCTAATGCTAGTATCTAGATTACAAAATCTATAATTGTTCACATCGTCGCCTATGTGCTTTTACTCAATAGCATTCCATAGTATTAATCATGTTGTCGTGGATCTTGGAAGTTAATAATCTTTATATATGTTGGAAAATGGATCTTGAGTAGTAGCAGAAGCCTACGTAACACACCACACATCAAACAATTTAATAGAAGCACAAGGGGAAAATAGTATTAATTCTTCAACCTGACCTTGTTATCCATTGTCCCCCAGCAGGATTGTATGTACTTATTCCTGTTACATTAACAAAGTGGATAAATGAGTACAATGCATGATGTATACTTTTAGTCCCACAAACACAAAACAATATTTTTAGGTAGCTTTGTTTACATGCAACAAATGGTCGACAAGGATCTTTTTTGCTCACATTGTCAATCTCAGTCTATGGTATTTAAATGTTTTGTGTAATTAGATCCCTTTGTTTCTATGTACTTCTAAGCGACTGATTTTTTTCAAAGAACAAATGATTTTAAAAGCTATCCAGATAAACATGAATTAAGTGGCATGTAGAGAATAGTTTCACAAATCATTTCTGTTTAAAGAAAATTAGGGAAATGCAAAAGCATTGTTTGATCAAAGAAGATCTATGGCTTTTCTTATTTGTGGGAATAGCTTTTAAAATCATTTGTGTTTTAAAAATTTGAGGAAAATGCAAAGGCATAGGTCCATTAAGCAAAAGTGAAGGCATAGATTGATTAAATAATTAAAAAAAGAGATTGAAACTCAGAGGTGCAGGCACACAGTGCATACATGCAAAGCAAATGCATTAAATAGCATGTGGGTGGATGAGAAACTGCTGGAATGGCTTGGTGGACATGTATAGCCAGGACTGCTTTGTTCATTTGTTATAGACTTAAGTCAACTGTTAAGCATGACTATTACTTTGCGCAAATTGTTTTTCTATTCTACAAGTCTTTGTTCTGGGAGAGTTTATAGCGATTGAGCAGACTTTGTTATAGTTACAGTATCCAGAACTAGAAACGAGTTACTTGAGGCAATAAATAGTTTCTTTCCTCAGTTTTCTTTTACTTTAGAGTTTTAAAGCACGCAGTGAAATTGGCAATGTGAGCAAAAAAAAATTGTGGTTAATGTCATTTTGCATGTAAGCAAGACCATGGAAAAATAATGCGTCATGTCTATGAGTGACGTAGTACATCATTCATTGTACTCATGTGCCATGTCAACTTTTGAAATTAACTTTGTAGGCTTTTATTTGCAATACAGGAAGATTAAACATACGTTCACTTGCACACTGAACAACAACTTGCCACAGATACAAGAAGTCTTATGAAAAAAAATTCCTTAAATGCATCTATGTAAAAACCAGTTGACATAAAACAAAGACTTATGACTCTAAAGGCTATTTGAAACTACAAACAGGGTTTACAAATTGCATGCTAGCAGTTCATTCTATTCTATGGATATTGTATAGAGGAAGTATAACTTATTAACACATAAGCAAAACCTGTTCTATTGCTCGAAGACAAATTACTATTGCAATTGTGGGAAATGCGTTTTCCTGTTTGTATATGTGGAAGCAGCCTTCTAAATCATTTATGTTCAAAGAAATGAGGAATACAAGATGACAAAATGAATACATGGAAAAGAACTTTATGCAGTTATTATATTGAAGAATTTCAATTGCATTTCAAGAAAAGCAAAAAGATAATTTGGAAAACTGACCTTGCAATCTTCTATCGAACGATCAAGTATACTTGTAGGAATGTACAAATTGTGATAGGCACAAGCAATTTTTCCTAGTGCAATTTGTGCGTGATTGTTTAAATACAGTTGAAAGCATTTATTCCTGTTACAAGGACAATTTAGACAAATGAGTACAGTGAGTGACATATACTATGCTATTCATAAAAACAAAACAGAGTTCTTATGTAGATTCATTTGAACGAGAAACAACCCAAGTAAGAACTTTTGTTTCTTAAAATGCAAATTGCATTTTATAATTTTTAAATACTTATTGCTATTTATGTACCCTATAATATAGAACATTTTTTTTGCATATGCATGCACTAGTGTAATTCTGTTATTGCAATGATGGTATAAGCTCTTTAAGAGCAATCAATGGAATAGATCCCATATTTGCTTAAGCGCCTAAAAAAGTGTAAATAGGCCACAACAACTTGTCAATACTAAGTAAAAAAAAAACACAGACTTGTGCTAGGACTGTTAAGTTCTGGTAAAAACAATTTCTAGCTATTGTTTAATGCCAAACTAGCTATCACTTAATAGTGAAAGCAACGTAAATATTGATTTTCTAACTGAATGGGGTCATTTCATTTCCATATGCATAAGTTTATTTTGTACCGTTATGTAGCACTTACTATTACTTGTGCAATGAAGCCACATGCAAGTAGAATTCATAGCTCATGGCATTTAGATACACCCAAGGAGAAATACAAACCAAGGTTGTTGGCATCCTGATAAGAAAGATGATGATATACATCCAATTAATGTATGCCACAACATCTTATTCAATGAAGATGATTTGGATAGGAACATTAGAAATCAGAATCCTTATTGGTGTGTGAGTAATCCTCTTTTTCAAGACTTTTCAAGGAAATTGCATGCCAATACTATCAATGAACAAGTGGAATCAGATTTTTTAATTGACTTTGTTTGATGGGTCAAATGTGCACAAGGATAGTTATAATTATTTCTTTGTTTTAATTATTATGTATATAAATACTATTCAACAGTTACCTAATTAATTAGATATGAAATGACAGAAGGAAAAAGAAAGTTAATGAATTAAGATAATTTGATTCATTAATTAATAAGGTGAATTATCGTGTAAAAGTACAAAACTTAGAAGTTGCGAAAAAATCCTCTTTGCTTTATGCTTTAATGACAACGAGAGAGACGAAAGCAATTGTGGAGTTTAGGCTTATATCTGTAAATTGCATTTGCCTGACAATTTATAAAGTGTTGTCAACACATTGTCCTCATATTGTTTGCAAGGTCCTATTATGGGACATGCTAACAGAATAGTAGCTCTAAAGCTTGCACTATGGAACAGTTCTGCAGTAATTGAAGATATGCAATCTTTAGAGGACTCATAAGCGCCAAGTTATTATTAAGCTCTCACATTGTACATTGGACAAAAGACAATTGCTTGTCCAAGGAACTAGTCTCTGAAGAATAGCGTAGGCTGAGCATTGTGAAACCCAATGTGCTTATGGACATTAAAATAAAAGAAAATTGGTGAAAGAAACTATTTATTGCCTGGAGTAGCTTGTCTGCAAGTGTCCTTTTTTGGAACCATGACAATCTTTTCCCTGTCATTGTAAAATCTTTCCTAGGAAAGACATATCGACACACACATATATGTATACATATGTATATATATGTACAGATATATCCATGTAAAGACAGATTAATGCATCTATGGACATAAACATATATGCATCCATATGATTACATGCATATACACATAGATGCATCTATACACACATACATATATGCATAGATATATCTAGAGTCACATGCATACATGCATATATGCATCTACAAATGTCTACATAGATATGCACAAAGGTAAATGCATATGCACATAGAGACATGCATACATACATACATGCACTGACACATTAGGCAGAAAGCGATAGTGATAGTGAACTAAAGCACTATGAAACACAGCTTCATGATGCACTTTAATGGAAAGGAACTGTGGAAAATAACAAATTATCATCTCAAGTAACTCGTTTCTAGTTCTGGGCCCTGCAACTGTAACATCTCCTGCTCAGTGGCTACAAACTCTTCCTCAGAACAAGAGCTTACAAAACACAAAAAACAACACACGCAAAGTAATAGAAATGCATAGCAAGTGACTTAACTCTATATTAAATGACCAAAGTACCCTAGCCACGCGTGGCCTCCAAGCCATTCTAGTGCCTTCACCTTGAGCCAGATGCCATTCAATGGATTTAATTTATATTCATGCATTACGTACGTCTACCCACCAGTTTGATAAACTATGCCTTTGCTTAATTTTAATTAATCAATTTATGCGCTCGCAGTTTCCTGATATTTTAATGCATTTAATCTACATTCATGGATTACGTACCTCTAGCCGCCAACTTTTAAACTATGCCTTTGCTTAAATTTATTTAATCAATTTATGCATTCGCATTTTCCCAAATTTTTAAAACGAAAAATGATTTATAAAGCTACTCGGACGAATAGAAAAATAGATAAATGCTAATTTTCCAATATATAAAATAGCTCTCCAAATTCAAACTATACAAAAAAATAAGTAATATGTTAAATGGTGAAATGTGATTGGTCAATGCTACCGGTTAAATGCATTCCGGGTGAATGCATAAGTATTCTTGCCTACCAGCAGGAACTAATAAAAGCATTTCAACCGAATGCATGAGTATTCTTGCCTTGACGCTAGGAGCCAATAAAATTGTCACTATAGAAAACAGTTTATCCAAGTGAGTGCTATTAGGTTTGTTATCTTCAATTTCAAACTCCTTTGACGTTAATGCATTTTCTTTGGTGGTAGAATATGGAGATTCTTTTTTTACTGAGAGTCTGGAACAAGATGACATATACAAATAAATTTAAGCAAAGACATAGGTTAGAAAACTGACAACTTTTATCAATAGAAAGGGGACGTTTACAGTGACAGAGCAAAAGCTCCTGTGCTCGTTGAATGAATACCAAGAGACAAGTTACTCAAGGCAACAAATTGCTACTTTTATTTATTTTGCTTCATTTTATCCCAGAAATGCAAGTTGGGTTTCACAATGCATGAAAACACATTTGTGCAAACAACTCCCAAAATTATAATTGCAATGGATGACAGTGATAGTGTAATGGATACTAATAGTCCAAACACCGAAATACACCAGCTAGTTTATTTTTAGATTCAATGGAAACAAGTATCAATTGGAAACAGATTAACCTAGTAGTCTATTTATCATAGGTTCTTGAATTCCAAATGCACAAGTGCGAGCATGGTTCTCTATAGGCTTTTGCTATGCATTTTAACTATATTGTTGTTTTGCATCGAGCCTAAAGAACCACTGCAAGTATGGTTTCCAAACAGATTTAAATCAATGAATGTAAGTCAAGAAAGGTTTCCAATTACACTTAATACTTGAACCATGAAGCATCATTGCTTCAAGCTATAGCAAAAGATCAGACAAGGACACAAAAGCAAATTCAACAATGACATCATCAAACAAGGATTTGTTTGCTATTACTATGATTGACTATTGAACTCAATTGACTCATCAGTCAAATAGCTTGATTGATCACTGACCTAACTTGTTTCAAAGCTATCTTGTTAAGCTAATTAGTTAATTTCATTGATGAGTAAAAGATAGAATTGACTTAATTTGCACGAGCTAAGTGTAAGATTGACTTGTTTGTTAATTGACTTTGATTAATGGTTCAGAGATAGATGAGACAAATTAAATTGTCATGAGAAAAATGTGAGATGGAATTATTGGCTGCTACGCCACATATACTATGACATTCGAGCTTTAATGAAATAATAGCGAAAGCAATAGAATAAACAGATGGCTTCAACATAGACGAAGGGATACAATTAATATGGACAGCTATAGGCTGTTGAATATTTGTAGCATAAGAAACATAAAGGAAGATGTTGGCGAAGATTTTGCAACTTCGGTTTACAATTGCATTTGCTTCCTTGTCTATAAAGCCTTTTCAAGAAATTCCTTTTTTTTGCATATGAATGGCCATGATTGGTTTAATTGATTTGGTGTACAAAGATGTTTTTTAATTAACTATAATTAACTATTCAAGAAAACTGATCTATCAATGAACTAGTTTCATTGATTAGTCAAGCAACTTGATTCACAGTTAACTTGATCAGCTATTTAGTTGATTTGCTTGAATGTTTGCAAAAAGCCTTTTTCGACAAATAATTCTTTGCATAATTTGCAATCACTACACACGAAGAGCCAACATTTCTTCGAGGGATTTTGTCAAACAGTTTAAATGTTTTTGCTTGTGCTCCCATATTTGGTATGCATATTCATGACAACATTTCAAACCATTATATCTGTCAGAAATCTACGTCTTATGATACTTAGATGAATGTACATATGCTGTTCTAAAGCTCTTTTTCTATTAAAAGCATGCAAAATGTTTAGAAATATTGTGTATCTGTTAATGTGAATAAGCAAGATTGATTTAACTGATTTGGAGGATAAAGATGACTAATAATTAGCTATGACTAACTGTGGAACACAATTAATTCATCAACCAATTAGCTTAATTGATCGCTGAATTAACTTGTTTGAAAGCTATCATGTTAAGCCAACTAGCTAATATGCCACATACAGTATCACATTTGAGTTTCAAATAAGTCTCATGCACGCAAATCTGTTATCATGTTAAAGCCATGTAAACATTGATGTTCCAATTCCATGGGGTCATTCTATTTCCATTTGTCCAAGTTCATTTCATTCCATTATCAAGAACCAATAATTAAATGTTTAAACCAGGTACATGCAAACATAAATGCAAGTAGGGTTTCAACAATGACATCATCTAACAAGCATTTGTTTGATATTACTATGATTAGTGATAGAATTGACTTAATTTGCATGAGTCAAGTGTAAGATTTACTTGTTTGTTAATTGAATTTGACTAATGGTTCAGAGATAGATGAGACAAATTAAATTGTCATCAACAAAATGTGAGATGGACTTATTAGCTGGTACGCCACATATACTATGACACTTGAGCTTTCATGAAATCACCCCACACCAGTTCCATCAAATCATGGAAGGGTTATTCAGTGGCTTCACGTATGATTCCCCTACCATTCCAATGAGAGCCAAAAAGTAAAGAAATAAAATGTAAAGAGTGAATCTGATTAGGATGTTGAAAGACTTGTCAAATGAGAAATGAAAACTAAAACATTGAATTTGAGTTTCCATTAGTCTTTTGAAACACTATAGTTGAATGAATTTAGAATTTGTATTGTTGTTTATTAGTGTTTATTACTATATTTTTTATCACTCTTTATTACTATCTTTTTTTGTTTAATTCTTGACTACTGTTTTGTTAAACTGTAGATTGTAAAACACACGGTGTTGTAAAAACAACAACCCACTAACAGTTGTAAAACACAGGGTGTTGTAAAGTATTTTGTATTATTCTTGATTAGTTTTTATTGGAATTATTTTGTATTACTATAATTACTTTATTACTTTCTATTACTGTATTTCAATATCGACATTTCAAGGTGAAGAACATGAGACACATGCAATGCAATATCACAGGTTTAATTAACAAGGTATGAATGAGCAAGAACTTTTTAGTAGATAAAGGTCATGAACGTTGAACTAATAGTATGACAGTCAGCACAACATTTAAGTAAACCTATGCTCAACACTCTCTTTTCCATTATCAATTGTATTCCCAATTTCATCCATGAAGAATATCCTCAAAGATATAGAATTCATGGATACACAGGTTGAAGGAGTTCTTCATGGATCAAAGATATGGAATTCATTGAGGAAAGAAATGGAAATCATGGATCAAAGTCATGGCTAACAGCAGGATCTACAGGTTGACAAAGTTCTTCATGGATGAAATTGGGAATAAAATTGATAATGGAAAAGAGAGTCTGCACCATAGGTTTACTTAAATGTTGATGTGACTGTCCTACTATTGGTTCAATGTTCATGACCTTCATCTACTCAATTTTTTTTGCTTGTTTATCATGTAATATAGATTTTAGTGACTAGAGATGCATTATGATTACTTTGAGCATTTCATTTTTTGTTATTCTGCAGATCTGTGTAGTCACAGGAGATGTTGTTGCTGCAGAGTCAAGACCTGGAACCGAGCTACTTGATACATGTATCCATAGATACATGGATGTGGACACCTATCATGGTATCCATAGATGCGTAGATACATGTATCTATGGATAGATGTATTCATAGATACATTGACACATACATGGATAGATGCATGTATACATTTGCACATAGAAAGACAGATACATATATGCGTGGATGCATCTATAGGTGGAAGAATACATAGAAACATAGTTGCATGGATAGATAGATAGATGCATAGCTGGATACATAAATGCTGAAATATACATGTATGGAAGTTGCATAGATACATATATCCATGGCTGCATGCATAGATACATATTAATATGGACAACTATAGCCTGTTGAATATTTGTAGCACAAGAAACAGAAAGGAAGATGTTGGCAAGGATTTTGCAATTTGGGTTTACACCTAGCAATTGCATTTGCTTCCTTGTCTATAAAGCCTTTTCAAGAAATTCCTTTTTTTTGCATATGAATGGCCATGATTGGTTTAATTGATTTGGTGTACAAAGATGTTTATTAATTAACTATAATTAACTATTCAAGAAAACTGATCTATCAATGAACTAGTTTCATTGATTAGTCAAGTAACTTGATTCACAGTTAACTTGATAAGCTATTTAGCTGATTTGCTTGAATTTTTGCAAAAATCCTTCTTTGACAAATAATTCTTTGCATAATTTGCAATCACTACACACCAAGAGCCAACATTTCTTTGAGGAATTATGTCAAATAGTTTAAATGTTTTTTCTTGTGCTTCTATATTTGGTATGCATATTCATGACAACATTACAAACCATTATATCTGTCAGAAATCTACGTCTTATGATGCTTAGATGAATGTACATATCCTGTTCTAAAGCTCTTTTCCTATTAAAAGCACGCAAAATGTTTACAAAGATTGTGTATCTATGAATGTGAATAAGCAACATTGATTTAACTGATTTGGAGGATAGAGATGACCAATAATTAGCTATGACTAACCATGGAACACAATTAATTCATCAGCCAATTAGCTTGATTGATCGCTGAATTAACTTGTTTGAAAGCTATCATGATAAGCCAACTAGCTAATATGCCGCATACACTATGACATTTGAGATTCAAATAAGTCTCATGCACGCAAATCTGCTATCATGTTAAAGGCATGCAAACATTGATGTTCCAATTCCATGGGGTCATTCTATTTCCATTTGTCCAAGTTCATTTCATTCCATTATCAAGAACCAATAATTAAATGTTTAAACCAGGTACATGCAAACAAAAATGCAAATAGGGTTTCATAGTGCTTTAAGACATTGTTATACTTTGATTATAAATTCATATTTTAAACTACTTTTAGTATTATTTATTTGAGTTTCTTGTTGAAATGCAAAGGTTTCATCTACGTTTGATAGGAATTATGTAGAAATCCTCTTGTCCATTTTACTTCATGCATGTGAGCCCTGTAAAGTCTGTATATTATTGATAACTGCAAAGTGGTCCCATAAAGAGGGCTTTGACCAAAATTATGTCAACACGTGCGATAATGAGAGCTTTTGAACTGCGAGTGAATAGTGTGTTGCTTTGAGCTTTTCCATTGTCATCAAAGCATAAAGGATAGAGGGGTTATGTTAAAAGTTGTGGTTGTTGTCCTCATAGGCATAAACTCGTATTTTAAACTACTTTTAGTATTATCTATTCGAATTTCTTGTTGAAATGCGAAGGTTTCATCTGCGTTTGATAGGTACTATGTAGAAATCCTCCTGTTCATTTTACTCCATGCATGTGATCCCTGTAGAGTTTGTATTTTTTTTTATTGCTGCAAAGTGGTCCCATAAAGAGAGCTTTGGAACCAAAATTATAGCCAATCAATCATAGTTAATCAATTAATCTAATTCTACCTGTTTTCTAATAGTATTGGCATGTAATTTTCTTGACAAGTCTTCAATAAAAAGAGCATTAGCCACACACCAATAAGGATTCTCATCTGTAACCTACCTAACCAAATCATCTTTATTCAATAAGATGTTGTGACATACATTAATTGGATGTATCTCATCATCTTTCTTATCAGGATGCCAACAACCTTGATTTGTATTTGTCCTTGAATGTATCTGGATGCTATGAACTATGAATTCTACTTGCATATCGCTTGGCTGTACAAGTAATAGTAAGCGCTACATAATGGTAGAAATCACAACTCATAGCATCCATATACACCCATGCACAAATACATGGTATTCAACACATTAACACAGACATGGTTTTCTAGGGCTAGTTTGTTAATTGCCTTTGATTAATAGTTCAAATGTACACAAGGCTAATTGCAATCATTTCTTTCTTTGAATTGCTATGTACTTAAAGGCTAATTAGCAATTGCCTAATTATTTAGATATGGGACAATACAAGGATGAATGAGGAAATATGAACTTGCCTAAATCATCATGAATGATAGAGCTATTGGGTAAAATGCTACATATATGTGACATTTAAGCTTCAAACACTGCCAATGAACAACAAAAGCTTCAAAACTCTCAGTTAACATGTAAAGGGCTGAGAAAAATTGATCTGCTAATTGAATGGGGTCATTTTACTTCAATTATCTAGCACTTATTCTTAATTGTTTAATGCAATCACATGCAACCAAAATTCAGAACAATTAGCATCTATACACTCCCATGCATAGATACATGCTCTCTAACATATTGATATGCATATGGTTTTCTATCAGCACAATCCTTGAACATTGTCTAGGTACGAGTGCTAGTCTATTAATTGACATTGATTACTGGATAAAATGTATTCATAGACACATAGCTGCACACATGCTTCAATGCACAGATGCATAGATACATGCATGGATGTACACATATATACACGTTTACATACATACATGATCACACGCTTACAACTATATATGCGTTCATGTATCCATGGATGCAGATTTCCATGTATCAATAGATCCCTTAATATATGCACATATTGAAATGACTACATGGGCCTGGGGGATGAATATTTATGTGGCCTTTACATGATAGCAATGAATCCTATAAATATGCATATATGCATGAAAGCACATAGCCATCAATGAAGCTATGCATTTGCATTTTCACAAGCATTTTAAAACAATCACGATTCACAAAGCCACTCCCATGGGTTCCAAAAACAGATAAATGCCAATTTACCAATATGAAATATAACTCACGAAATTGAGTTCATATATCTTTAAAAGCAATATGCACAACAACCACAATATGACTGGATGGCTAGCTGGCGCCATCCACAAAAAAGCATTTAAAGCAAATGCAATAGTAATCTGTTATATACACACATACATACATGGCAACATAGATACATGCATTCATATATACATAATTACATGCACACATATATACATGCAAACCTGTATGCATGGATGCATACAAAGACTATGTTTCATGGGATTATTAAAGAGTTAACTTGCTTTCTATATGCTTCCATATTTTGCATGTGTGCTTATGAGGAAAATAACCACAATATTTGACAGTATTCCTCTATCCTTTATGACAGCTCATTGGTTCCAAAGCTCTCTTTATAGGACAGTTGTACATTGCCTACAGGACTCAAATGAATCCTTCATATTTCAAGGAAAGATTTGAATCAATAACACTTAAAATGATCTAAACTATGATTTTACAATCAAAGTATCCAAATGCATTGCAACAATGTGAAACCCAAGTTCCATTTAAGATGTACAATGAGAGTAAACAGAAGGGAAAATGCATTTGCTTTAAATTTTGTAGAGCAATTTCAACAAGTTGTCTAGCCATTGTCCAAAATATGGTTTTCTATCAGCATAGTCCTTCAACCTTCTTTAGGTCTAACTGTTATTTTGTTAATTGACTTTGATTGAAAGGTCAAAATGTGAAATGTGGCCAAGGATAATTATAGACAGTTGTACGTTGCCTCCAAGATTCAGATGAATCCTTGGTATTTCAAGGAAAGGTTTGAATCGATAACACTTAAAATGATCTAAACTATGATTTTACAATCAAAGTATCCAAATGCATTGCAACAATGTGAAACCCAACTTCCATTTAAGATGTACAATGAAAGAAAACAGAAGGAAAAATGCATTTGCTTCAAAGTTTCTAAAGCAATTTCAACAATTTGTCTAGCCATTGTCCAAAATTTGTTTTTCTACCAGCATAGTCCTTGAACCTTCTGTAGGTCTAACTGCTACTTTGTTAATTGAGTTTTATTGAAAGGTCAAAATGTGAAATGTGGCCAAGGATAATTATACTTATTTATCTCTTTTAATTGTTATATATTCAAAGACTAATTAGCAATCCAAACAGCCTCGCCTCTAGTCAGATGCCATTAAATGCATTGATTTTGCATTAATGAATTATGCACCTTTAGCCAATAGTTTTAATCAAAGTATGCATATGGATTCATAATCAAACTCTCAAAATTTAAAAAGGTTCATTTTTGAAACGAAGATCTACTTTTGAACCCCAACTGCTTAATTTTTATGAACCATATAGCATATGCCACTCACAATACCCATTTGCAAAGATTATCCTTGTAACAGAAAGCAACGATATGATTACAAGTACGATCAATATAGTGAGAATCTTGAATTAACCTTTTTCTCTGTCTACTATATGCAATTGTAAACAAAGGAGAAGGTTCATTCTAGAAACTCACCTTCAACTGCTTGCTTGAAGAATTTGCCACAGCTGGGCCGCTACACGACCTCTTTTCTTCCAACCAAAAGCATTGCACCATGTAAAAAGCCTTGATTAGAAAACAAAAACCATGTCTTTGTTTTTCTAAAAGAATAGCAATATATAGTACTCCTACTGCGATGGATACTAATAGCGAAAACCATTAAAACACTAGCAAGCATTTTTCTAGATTCAAGAGACACAAGTATAAATGTAGATAAGATTAACTACACAAACTAATTGCGACAGGTTCTTGGACCACAAATCTTCTAGCAATGAATTTGACTGCTCTTTTGCATGAAGCCTAAAACTGTTCTATCAAGCAATATTACTTAACTGCTCTATGGCAACATTGTAATTTGGATTCTACAACATTTTTGACATAGTTTTTTATAACCCCAAGATACAAAAATAGTAACGACGACATCTGACAGAATTTTTATGCTTGCCGACAGGAAAAAGGTTTCTACTGCATTCTTTATGGTCCCATTGTTTGCATTTATTCCTACGAGGACAACAACCACGACTTTTAACAGAATCCCTCTATCCTTTATGCTTTCATGACAACGGAAAAGCTCAAAGCAACACACTGTCGACTCATTGTTGAAAAGCTCTCATTATCGCACACGTTGACATAATTTTGGTTCCAAAGCCCTCTTTATGGGACCACTTTGCACCAATCAAAAAATACAAACTCTACAGGGCTCACATGCATGAAGTAAAATGAACAAGAGGATTTCTACATAATACCTATCAAACGAGATGAAACCTTCATTTCAACAAGAAATTCGAATAGATAATACTAAAAGTAGTTTAATATACAGATTTATGCCTACGAGGACAACAACCACGACTTTTAACATAACCCCTCTATCCTTTATGCTTTGATGACAACGGAAAAGCTCAAAGCAACACACTGTCGACTCACATGCATGAAGTAAAATGAACAAGAGGATTTCTACATAATTCCTATCAAACGTAGATGAAACCTTCGCATTTCAACAAGAAATTGAATAAACAATACTAAAAGTAGTTTAAAATACGAATTTATAATCAAAGTATATGAATGCCTTAAAGCACTATGAAACCCTACTTGCATTTCTTGTATCAAATAGACTAAAAAAATGAAAAGTTACCTCTTCTGACCTCAAGCAATTCGTCTCTCACTGTCCAGCGTGCAACTCTGCAACTACAAAATACCTTGCTCGGCCACACAATAGACCACTATGAAATATAGCTTCTTTATGCACTTTAATGTAACGAAACTCTGAAAATTACCAAATTATCACCTCAAATAACTTGTTTCTGGGTCTGGACTCTGCAACTATAACATCTCCTGCTCAGTCGCTAAAACTCTGCCTCAGAACAGGCGCTCACAGAAGACAAAAACAACACACGCAAAGTAATAGAAATGCATAGCAAGTGACTTAACTCTATATTAAATGACCAAAGTACCCTGGCCACGCGTGGCCTCCAAGCCATTCCAGCACCTTCACCTCGAGCAGATGCCATTCAATGCATTTAATTTTTATTCATGCATTACGTACGTCTACCCGCCAGTTTGATAAACTATGCCTTTGCTTAATTTTAATTAATCAATTTATGCGCTCGTAGTTTCCTGATATTTTAATGCATTTAATCTGCATTCATGGATTACGTACCTCTAGCCGCCAACTTTTAAACTATGCCTTTGCTTAAATTTATTTAATCAATTTATGCGTTCGCATTTTCCCAAATTTTTAAAACGAAAAATGATTTATAAAGCTACTCAGACGAATAGAAAAATAGATAAATGCTAATTTTCCAATATATAAAATAGCTCTCCAAATTCAAACTATACAAAAAAATAAGTAATATGTTAAATGGCGAAATGTGATTGGTCAATGTTGCCAGTTAAATGCATTCCGGGCAAATGCATAAGTATACCTGCCTACCGGCAGGAACTAATAAATAACTTAAGACTATTTAATTAAATAAGAGGACTTTAGGGATTAAATTAAATAATTTGATGTATTCAATTTAATAGGACAAAATGTTAGCATGAAATGGGAATAATTCACCTAATTAGGTCAATTAGGTTAATAGATGCAAATGATGTAATTAATTAAATAGCTATGCAAATTTAATCAATTAAGTGAAAAGAAGATGGGTTTTAGGACGAAGTGATGTTAGTATATTTGATTCGAGTGCATGATATCATTCAAGTCATTTTAAAGTGTCTACAAGCACATTTTAATTATCACTACAACTAAATACTTCACAAAGTGGATAGAAGCAATTCCATTAACATACATCACCGACAAATAGATATCTAAGTTTATCTTGAATTATCTGATCTGTCGATATGGAATTCCCCAAACTATCATAATAGACAACAGAACCCCATTCAAAACCAAGATGTCCATGAGTATTGTTCCAATTTTTCTATCCAACAACGATTCTCAACACCCTACTACCCCCAAGGAAATGGTCAGGCTGAAGCGTCCAATAAAACAATCCTAAAAATATTGAAAAATACTATGAATGATGTCGACCATGACTGGAATTTGCAACTAAACCTAGCCCTATGAGCTTACCAAACTAGCATTCATACACCTACAGGTTCCACACCTTTTTCCTTGGTCTACGAATTTGAAGCAGTCTTACCTATTGAAGTTGAAATCCCCTCATTGTGAGTATCCTTAAAAGGCATGGTCGACAATGAGGAATATCGGGTGTCTAGATTGAATGAGTTTGAACTATTAGATGAAAGGAATTTGAGCATGTTAAACCATCTCTAGCTTTATTAGAATTAACTCAAACGAAGCTATAACAAAAAGATCAAAATTAGAAGCTTTCAAGTTGGTGACCTACTACTAAAAGAGAATCAAAAGATCCAACTAAATCAGGATGGGAAGGGGAAGTTTGAACCAAACTGGTTAGGTCCTTTCATTGTCATAGAAAACTATGGCTTTGGAGCTTATCAATTGCCTACTCCTAAAGGAGAACTTTTAGCAAAACCATTGAACATAAGCCATCTTAAAAAAAAAAAAACTTAAACACATCAGAGTATCTCAACAATAAAGCTAAAAAAAGCAACAAAAAAACTCACAAAGCAAGAAAAATAGTAAAGAAAAATAAAACGTTCTATAAGTGAAAATCACTTTGTGGTGCTTCTAAGATAGGTACCATAGTGTAAACCTGGTAAACAAGCGCTACATTTGAATAAGACCTATGATAGGTCCAAATAATAGATTATTTTCTATTGTTTTTATGCATATTTTGAGATACTTTTAGATACACTTTCTAGACAATGTTCCTTCATTATACTATCCTTTCATATCTATTATGTTGACTTGAACCTTAAATATGATGATGGAATTATGGTTATAATATATTAGTATTATATGGTTTATATGAAGATATGTATGGAACGTTGATGGAATGCTATGATTTAATTGTGATAGTTATCCTTGTGTACATGTTTTGTGAAATTAACTTGTTTGAAGCTAAAGAGGAACTATGACACACAACAGTTGTGGGATGAGCCCATAGCAAAATGAATGACTGGACATCGAAATAGGGGAGCTCCAAGTTAAGCTAAATGTGATGGTTGTTTATTAAAGGCACTTGATGAAGGTTGAACATGGCGTTATTATAACCAATTAGTAAACGTTGAAGAAGAGGTCTCCTTCACTTATAGGATTTTGACAAATGGTTGTATGATTACATGCAATTTTATTTTGATAGATTTTTTGTCTTATTAAGATTCCTCTTCCTTTTCAATTATAGGTTGAATAAATCAATCTTAATTCTACGCTCTAAATATATGGGAGTGGAGTTAATGATTTCGATTAAGTTGCTGCTTTGAATAAGATTCCCTCAAGCTTGTATATAGTTGTTGGTTGAATCTGTAGGATGCTAGTTGGTTTTTTAGTTTTATGTTACCAGTTACTTTCATTTTTCAAGACATGAAATATTCAAAATGATTGAATACAATCTGTGAAATATCTTGTGTAATCTTCATGAATATGCAATGAATGGAGTTCAATTCATGGAATGCGTAGAATCTATTAGCTAGATTTGGGTTCAGTTAAATTGAGAATAACGACTTGAGAAGGCCACTCAAGGTACTATTCCTCACTTCATTTTCCAGTTATTTATTTATGTTTAATAGTTGTTATTAGTTTATCATTGTTTCATTAATCATATGCAAGTTAATTAGAATTTCATATCTTGATTATTGTTAATGAATGCTTATGAATATGCATGAATGGTTAGCCAGTAGTACTCCAGAGGATATTTTAGTTGAGTCATTAGTTTTTATCAATTTTGAGTTATTACAACATCATTTCATTAGAAGTTATAGTCTAAGTTGTAGGTACCCATAGCCACTAGTTCTAGTTATGTCTTTTACTATTTTGCAGTTCTGTGAGTTTTCCAACAAATAAAATAACTTGAGTAGGGTAGTTTAAGTGGGTTTAAGTCCTTGAAGGCATATATAATGTTGCACCATCATAAGCTTATAAGCCTTGGGTTGAAAATTTAATGTAGTCTTGAGCAATATTAAGTGGATTGTTTAGTTAGTTAAACATCTGAATTGTGTAGATTCTACCAAGTTTACAATACATTGGCTTAGACTCTACATTTTTTGTCATTTCCAGGGATGGTACTATCTTCATAGACTT
Source organism: Sequoia sempervirens (assembly GCA_007258455.2). Classification (NCBI taxonomy): domain Eukaryota; kingdom Viridiplantae; phylum Streptophyta; class Pinopsida; order Cupressales; family Cupressaceae; genus Sequoia; species Sequoia sempervirens. The sequence continues at coordinate 21,578,096 of VDFB02000008.1, read as the reverse complement.
GTTTTCATAGTTTTCATAGTTAAATTTTCTTTCCAACATTAGGATTGTTAGCTTTAATCTTTTTCCAACACCAGAGAGACACTAACATTGTGCAGGACTGCTACGTTATAAAGCCATATTACATGTATGCAGAGGCAAAGATACCCCTTGGGTAGATTCCTTCCCTCTACACACCAAGAAAATATATCAAAAGTTGGCGAATCTAGTACTTAGAGAGAAAGTAATACTGAAGAAGAAATTTCCTTATCACCTATATCTAGCACACCTACAGAAGGAACATACCACACCATGTGTGATGTAGCAGATGATGATCCTGAATGTGCAACATTTGAATTTCCAATCACTAACCAGGAAAAGGCTACAATGTTGAAGAACATTCCTCCTTTGGCCTTACTAGTCTTTTATGTTTTAATTACTCAAGACCTAGATACATTTCTCTTTGAGTTTGATGTCCTGTGTTGAAGTTAGGATTATCCTACTGATGCTCACATGCTCAAAATATTCCCTACAACTCTTAAGGATACAACCTTAAGGTGGTTCATGGGATTAGGACGAGATGTTGCTCTTGATTGGGACACCATGAAGACCTTGTTCCTAGAAAAGTATTAGGACTATTGTAGGGGACCTGATAGGAGGAAAGATGAAATTTTTAGAATGTCACAGAAGGATGATGAGCCCTTGGAAGATTATTTGGAGAGATTTCACTTTTCTTTGAAGAAAAACCCACAAAATAAGTTGTCAGAAGAGTCCCTCAAGTTGGTCTTTTTGAGGGGAGTTAATGATGGCTGCATGGATGCACTGAACCTCATTGGTCAAGGAGATATTTCCTAGCTACCATTTTTCAGACATTTTTAAGGCCTGTAAGAATTATTCTAGGACCTTTACAAAGAGGCCAAGAGGAGATAGGGCATCTGATATTGGTAAATTATCTTCATAGGTTTCAAAGATTGAGTTAAGCAACTTGTTATCCAACATGAAGGAGGATATCATCAGCCATTTGGCAACCCAGCTGGATACTCTCCACATTAAGAAGAAGCAAGAGGAAGTTGAGGCTATGCCCACTAAATATTGTCCAAGCTACATGCAAAGAAAATAAAATTGAAAATGCAAGAGACTGGCAAGTATCCAACAAGATAAACTTGAGAAACCTAATTTTCAGCCAATTGAAGGAGATGATGGACAACTCTTTTATATAGAAAAAAGGAGGTCACGGAAACAAAGAAAAGGTATGCCACAAGACCGCCTTATCTTTAATTCATCCTTTCCTATTTGGAATCAAAACTTTTTTTCTTGGAACTCTCAACCTTGGCAAGCAAACCAAAACTAGTGGCAAAACCTTCAACAATGGCCGCAAGCTCAACCAAATTGGAACTAGTAGCTAAACCCTTGGCCACAAAAAAAATTCTATGGTTCTAATTACAATTCACAATGGGAAACCCAATAGAATTATTGGCATCCTCAGTGGCAGAAAGGCCAAAAATGGCAGCAACAAAATATGAACTATCAACAACCTATGCTCCCTCCTCTACCACGACAACAAGATTTAATGCCTCCATCAAATCTTACAAATCAACCACCCAAGTAAACCACAAATACCTTCCCAACCTGCACCTAACCCTAACACTAAGCATGTTCAACAGGCTTATACTAACGAAGCTATGCAATACCCCACCTATGGAGTTGAGGTGAGTGATGTCCACCTTAGATCAAGAAGACAACTTGTTGGACCTTCATCCCCCTAAATTATAGAAATGGAGGATGAGGAACCAGAAGTTGAGGCTTCAGACAAATTACCTTTGGAACCTGAGTCAAATCGGGTACACCAAACTATCTCAAGTCCCAAGCCACCTTTTCTTGAATGCCTAGCTATTCAAAAGCATCACACACAGGATGAGATAGATCTCTTAGGTCAATTTAAATATGTGAGCATCAAGATTCCACTTATCCAAGCTATTAAATACATCCCTATGTACACCAAAACTGTAAGGGATATATGTCTTAAGAAACTAGGCAGAAAAAGAAAAGATCCTAAAACAACCCATGTCAGGAAATCTTGCAGATATCACGTTAGGGAACATTAATGTCCCTAAGTATACAAATCCTGGTAATCCAATAGTGGATGTTAAGATCAATGGAACCCTCATTAAGAATACTTTGATAGACTTGGGGGTCATAATCAATGTCATGAAAAAAGAAACAATGTACTTGCTTTAGTTAGTCAACCTCAGACCCACACAAACTATTTTACAACCAGCTGATAGATCAACAATCAAGCTTGAGGGAATTATTGAAGACCTAGTCATTGCATTGGATTATTGAGAATATCTTGTTGACTTTATAGTGTTACAACCAAAAGTTAATCTTGTAGGTTACCCACTCATCCTAGGTAGGCCTTGGTTAGCTACAACCGATGCATTTATAGGTTGTAGGTCTATAAAAATGATAATATCCAATGGGACAATCACCAAGAACTTGGTTCTTTATCCACTGGCCCAACCTTGTGCTAACCTTGAGAAATTGGCCCAATTTGGATGAGGAATATAACTATTTTATGCAAACACTGATGACTATAGAGCACAACCCCTTATTGGATGACTAGGATGAAGACGAGATCATTGCTCACATAATCCAAAATTACTGTGGTAGGAGCCTACAACAACAAGACTGCCTCATATTCCTACAAGACCCCTTGAAAATTATTATACACACCAATTCTATAGAAGAGATATCACAGATATTTCATTCATTACTACCTTAACAATGTCTACCCATCATACCAAGTTTGGATCTCTCATCTATTCAAGAGTCATCCAAGGAATTGGAAATCATGCCAGGAAGGAAGTTAAACATAAATAATGCCTTAACAAAAGAGCAATGAAACTCTCTACAAATAGTGTTGCAGGCACACTCAGTAGCATATGCATGGGATTACCATGATATGAAAGGCATAGATTCTCATTTATGTATGCACATGATTTATATTAATGATGGCTATAGACCCATTCGACAACCATAGAGATGTATGAACCCTACCTTGAGGGAGATAGTGAAATATAAGCTACAAAGGCTCCTTGATGTAGGTTTTATCTATTCAATATCATATAGTGAATGGGTCTCACCTTTGGTAATCATTCCCAAGAAAGGTGGGAAATGGAGATTTTGTGTAAACTATAGGGAATTGAATACAACCACTAGGAAATACCACTTTCCTCTTCCCTTCATAGATCAAGTACTTGATTCTCTAGCTAGGAAGAAGTAATTCTCTTTTCTTGATGGTTTTGGTGCTTATAACCAGATTAAAATTGCCCCAAAGGATTAGGACAAGACTACATTCACATGTCCTTGGGGGACTTATGATTACTTTGTTCTTCCTTTTGACTTATGCAATGCTCCATCTACCTTTCAAAGAGCAGTACTCTACATATTTTCTAATTATGCACATGACTACATGGAGATATACATGGATGACTTCACTACTTATGGAAAAAGTTATGAGGAAGCTCTCAATAATTAGGAAAAGGTGTTGAAAAGGTGTAAAGAACACAACCTGTCACTCAACAATGAAAAGTGTTTCATGATGATGACACAGGGAATTGTATTGGGACACTTTATATCCAATGCAAGAATTTAGGTTGATCCACACAAAATAGAAATAATATCTACTTTACCTATTCCTCAAAAACAAAGAGATATCAGGAACTTTCTCGGCCATGCAAGCTACTGCATGTGGTTTATCAAATATTTTAGCAAGATTGATGCACCGTTATTTGTTTTTTTGAGTAAGGACATTGAATTTGAATGGACATCAGAGTGTCAACACTCCTTTGAAGAATTGAAGAAGGATTTGACTCAAGCACCAATATTGATAGGTCCTAATTGGACTTTACCTTTCCACATACACATAGATGCTTCATATTTTTCCATTGGAGTAGTCTTGGGTCAGAAGGAAGGCAACAAAGAGTATGAAATATACTATATTAGAAAAAATATTCAAGGAGCAGAATTGAACTATACTGTAATAGAAAAAATAGATGCTTGTAGTAGTATATGTTATTAATAAATTCAGGCACTATATTTCTAGCTATTCGGTCTTTATCCATACAGACCACACAACAATCAGTTATTTGATGAACAAGCTAGTAGTTGGAGGTAGGTTGGTAAGATGGCTACTTATTTTATAGGAATTTGACATTACCATAGTTGAAAAACTTGGTAAAACAAATGTGGTGGCAGATTTCCTATCAAAATTTCCAACACAATCAGCTGAAGGAGTGGTAGATGATTCATTCCCAGATGAACACTTATTTGATCTACAAGTACAAGTACCCTAGTATGCAAATATTGCTAATTATTTGGTCATTGGGAAGATTCTACCACACTTTTCTCCAAGGGAGAAGAGATAGTTGGTTCACAAATTTTTCTCACACTCTTGGGTATTTGGTTATCTGTTTTATACTAGCCATGATAACATCATGAAAAGGTGTATCAGGGAGGATGAGATCTTTGACATCGTGAAGGCATGCCATGATGAGCCATGTGGAGGTCATTTTGCAGCAAAAATAATAGCCTTTAAGATCCTCACAACTAGCTATTATTGGCCAACTTTGCATAAAGATTTAGTTAAATACACACAGAGCTATGGTAGGTGTCAATGGATGGGAAGACCAACCAAGAGTGATGAAATTCCTTTACAACCTTAGTTGACATTGGTGCCTTTTGAAAAATGGGGTTTATATTTCATTGGACCAATCTCACTTACATCCAACAACAAGGAATACATCCTTGTTTGCGTTGATTACTTAACTAAATGGGTTGAAGTAAAGGCCTTACAATTTGCTAGAGATGGTAATGTGGCTAAGTTCTTATATGAAGATATATTTACTAGGTATGGAGTACTTAGAGAGATATTTATTGATCAAGACCCACAATTTACTTCTGATCTAATCACCAAGCTAGTTGAAGAATACAAAATTATATTTAAGGAATCAACACCCTACCACCCACAGGCTAATGGTCAGGTGGAATTCATTAATAGGGAGATTGAAAGTATTCTCACTAAGACAGTCCAATTGCATAGGAAAGATTGGGTTGCAAGGTTGCCTGAAGTAGTATGGGATTACAGAACAACATGGAAAACCACCACAGGATTCACCCCTTATGAGCTAGTTTATGGTAAGACAATAGTCCTTCCTATTGAATTTGAATATAAAACATAGAAAATAGTAGAGCTGGAAATAGATTTATCAGAAGCTCAGGAGGAAAGGTTGCATACTTTAAATGGATTGGATGAGATAAGAATGGAATAAATCCATCACACAGAGGTAGTTCAAAGACAAAGAATGAAGTGGCATGATCAATACATCAAAAATCAGTTCACTGTAGGGGACTAGGCACTGTTATATGATTCACGGTATAAGGAATTCAAAGGAAAATTTTAGTCCAAATGGTTGGGCCCCTATGAAATTAGTCAAGTTTATCCTAATGGGGCAGTCTAGTTACACACCATTGATGCATTCTGGTTTTCACTTCTAGTAAACGGCCATAGACTGGAGTTATATAAGAAGCCATTACAGAAGGATGATTTCATATTTTCACTGTTTCAACAATATGGTGCTCACAATGAACTAAACACAAAATCTGAAACATAGAGTGATGATTCAACAATACATTATATACCTGGCACTTCTAGTGACCTAGAGATTGAGCTACACAGCTTAGTCGCTGAGCTCACTCAAGATTAACTTTTATTTTCTCTCACAAGCACACACTACATGTTATAATAATGTTCACAATATCTTCAGAGGGACATGTTTCTCAAATGTTCACAAAGGGTCTTGATGCCATAGGGACCTCTAGCTTAATCCTGTCAACATCCATAATGGGCCTTGACACTGCAAGTACTTGTAGCATCATCTAGCAGTTGAAAAGAAAATTCAAATTAGTTGGTGTCGTATTCACTGCAATTCCATGCATATTCATTTCCAAATATCCACATGTATTATCCATCTTTCATAATAAGTACCCATGGCATAATTCTTCTATTGTCTACTTGCATTTCACATACTCAAGCTATAAAATTGCCAGCTCATATCCGTGATACCCGTCCCATCATTTGCACTCACCACCCACTATTCATTACCTTGTAGTTAATATCCGTCACATTGAATCAACAAACAAATATATTCTTTCCAATTTCCATGCATGATAGATGGTTATTTTTTCAATGCGATACTTCAAGTATGCTATCATGATTATTCTAAGTCTTCTTTAAAATTTCATTATATTTTTCATATTATTCCATGCATGTGAACCATTATATCACTAATTACCATCATTTCACATATAAACCACCTCCAAATCATAAATGTAGGTCACTTCACCAATTAAGTTGGGGGGAGGGTACAACCTAGTTAGTCTTTTCATTAGTCTTTTCCATATCGGCCACCTAAATTAAAATCAATGAATGGAAACGACATGCAAAACCTTCCAAGTTATATCTCATTTTTTTGCTACTATTTCTAAATTGTCAAATTTTACACCTTGAGAACTTGAGCTTAAGTTTAAACCAGAGTTGGGAATTAAACTTAGAACCCATCTATGAGCTCAAATTAAGTTGGTATTGAGAAATGAATTTTGTAGTGTGGTATTCCAGTAAAGATATATGAAAGAAGGGAAGGAGATTGAATGGTTTTGAAGGTGGCAGGAAAGATTGAGTTAAATTTCAAAGTAGGATTGAGTGAATTGAAGTGGAGAAGTGAGCCAAATGGGCAGTGATGTCATAAGAAGGGAGCCAACAGCTCACCAGCAAATTCTGGAGGATGCATCGGTGTTACCCATTTTCACTAGGGTTGGTTGGCTTGACTACTTCTTGAAGTTAATAGAATTTAGTGATGACATGAGAAGAAGGTTTGAATCTACTCTTTATTATGATGAAGCTATGGTAAAGGAATTTTAGTAGATGCATCTGAGACTACCATTGCATAGGTCATTAGGTTACCAAGAACAAGGGAAAAATTTCCAGCATGAGTGGATGCAGTTGCAGCCAAGGAAGAATTTTGCATACGAGGAGAGGAATTAGACTCCTCATCACAAGGTACGAAGATACTTTCCCTCCTTCGGTCATGGGAAAATTGTGCCTCCTACATTATCAGATACATCACTTGTGATTGTTGGAAGAACCTTTTGTACATAGTTCATTTCAAATTACTTAGTCATCTTAGGCATAATAGGATAGAAAATGTACAAAAAAATTGTATAATTTTTTGAAATGGATGGCCTAAAAATACTAGATAAAAAAAAGTGATACATCTCTCTCTCATCAATGTTTAATTACCTTATTGATAAAAAGGAGTTTAAGAATTCAATACTCACAAGTTAAGTGGGAAGATTTTAGGAAATGCATAGACACTAATAGTTTGTTGGATGCACCTGTAGTACCTGAGGATGCAGAACCCAAAAATGAGCCTAAAGAGGAAAACCCCTATGTCTCACCTATGGCTTCGCCTACCCATAGCCAAGGCGAGCATGAGGAGCCTAAAGAACCAGAATCTAGGCCACCTAGAGTTGAGGAATTACCTTCTTATTCAAGGTCATATAAATCAAAGATTCAGAGAGGTAGTGCATCTACCTCCTCTACACCCTCTAAACCAAAAGAAAGGGAGAACACTATGAAGAAAAAGAGGGATATTCAAAAGAAAAGAGAAGAAGATCCAAAGAAGGAGGAGGATGTTCCGAAGAAAAAAAAGAGTGATAAAAAGGGAAAGAAGAAAATTGAAAAAGAAATACTCACACCTAGAAGGTTTATCAAATTGAGGAAACAAGGGGCCACAAAGGAGAATATAGGGGAACCTGAAGAAAAAGAGATGAGTAAGGAACAACCTCATGGAGAACAACATCAACAATAACAATGTCAGGAAAATGTTATGATTGTAGAAATTGACTCTGAAATAGAAGGGAATGTTCCTAGTAATGTGAATATACTAGGGAGAAAGAGAAGATATGTGGTGACAAATTTTGATTTTCAATCAGAAGATATATTTACTACTAAGAAGTTATGAACAAAAGTTTTAGATAGTCCTATTCATGAAGATTATGAAGAGGTTAATGAACATTTTGAAGATACAAAAGAGGTTTACCTTGAAGAAAGAGATGTAAGGAAAGAAATATAAGAGGCACTAGATAGGATTAAACACCTAGAGGAGTTAGTGCAAAATTATGAGCAGAAGGATAAGGAAAGAGAAGCAAAAATTTTGGAGATGGAGGAGAAAATGTAGTTGTATGGTCATGGCACTAAGCTAGATTTTCTGGCACAATTGGTTGTTACCAAGATAAGGGACAAAGAACTAGAAATGATAGAAGAGAAACCCTCTCCTCTCAAAACTCTTGATTACCACACAACCATCTCACTTGGCTACCAATTATAGAAAGTGACTAATTAATTTTCATAGGAAAAGGAGAAGTGGAAAAAGGAAAAGGAAGAATATGTAGAAGAATTGGAAAAGAGAGATATGGAATTGAACAAATCAACATTCTGGTTGGAGGAGATAGTAGATAAGGCTACACAAATTGTCAAATGTAGGCCTCCACCAAGAACTTATGCACTATTTTTACAAGAAAGGTTTCTATGCTTTCAGTTCAGTAGATTAGTTAGCGAACATTCAATTGGAATGAGTCAAACTTCTGAGTTTCTTGAATTTTTTGTTGTTTCCACACCTAAAGAACAAGATCAATTATGTGAGTTTTATTTGCACAACTATGTAGTACTTGATGAGATAGAATGGAACCCTTTAATCTTTTTGGGAGATCTTCAAATTAGAGCACTTGCCTCTTACTATAGGAATGAGCATCTCAGGGGTGAGATCATGGAAGATTATAAAGAAAAAGAGAAATCCATTACACTTCTAATAAGAAGAGAGGCTAAGGATCCAGATGTAGTCATTGATGAATGGCTGAAACTTCTTAAACATAAGGGAGTAGGAAAGAAAATCATGAAGCTCAAGGAAGCAGACTATGAAAGAATGAAGATGTTAGCTATAGGTATTGGAAAATAGTGTTACAAGCATGTACACAATAGATGGAATAGTTTAACACCTAAATTTTAGAAGAAAGAGCCACATTTTGTGTATAATTTTACTGCTATGCTTCAGAGGGCATGCAAATATATGGAAATTGGTGTAAAAAAAGGAGTTCATTGCATACTGCTCACCTTTCATCCACCCATCCTCCTTTATCTATTTCCACATTGGACTGGGGAGAAGGGTGATGAATGTGAGAAAGCAAGAATTATCAGGATGAAGCAACTTTTAGATTATCAATGTTTCTATTTGAGACAGATTCAGGGGGTTAACATAGTTATGGGCTTGAGACAAATTTCTTTGCAATACAATCAAAATCCCTGGTATTTTTCTTGGGGACAAGCAAAAACCTGGTTGGGGGAAGATGATAGGTCCAAATAATAGCTTATTTTCTATTTTTTTTGTGTATTTTGAGATACTTTTAGATACACTTTCCAAACAATGTTCCTACATTACACTATCCTTTCATATCTATTACATAGACTTGAACCTTAAATATGATGATGGAATTATGGTTATACTATATTAGTATTACATGGTTTATATGAAGACATGTATGGAATGTTGATGGAATGCTATGAGTTAATTATGATAGTTATCCTTGTGTACATGTTTTGTTGAAAAATTAACTTTTTTGCAACTAAAGAGGAACTATGGTGTGCAACAGTTGTAGGATGAACCCATAGTAAAAGGAACAATTGGACACCAAAATAGGGGAGCTCCAGGTTAAGCTGAACGTGATGGTTAATGATTAAAGGCACTTGATGAAGGTTGAACATGGCATTATTATAACCAGTTAATAAACATTGAAGAAGAGGTCTCCTTCACCTATAGGATTTTGACAAATGGTTGAATGATTACATGCAATTCTATTTCGATAGAGTTTTAATCCTATTAGGATTCCTTTTCCTTTTCAGTTATAGGTTAAATAAATCAATCTTAACTCTATGCTCTAAATATTTGGGAATGGAGTTAATGATTTGGGTTAAGTTGTTGCTTTGAATAAGATTCCCTCAAGCTTGTATATAGTTGTTGGTTGAATTTGTAGGATAGCTAGTTGGTTTTTCAGTTTTATTTTATCAATTACTTTTAGTTTTCAAGACATGAATTATTCAAAATGATTGAATACAATCTGTGAAAGATCTTGTGTAATCTTCATGAATATGCAATGAATGAGTTCAATTCATGGAATGTGTAGAATCTATTAGCTAGATTTGGGTTAAGTTAAAGTGAGAACAACCACTTGAGTAGGCCACTTAAGGTACTATTCCTCACTTCATTTTCCAATTATTTATTTATGTTTAATAGTTGTTATTAGTTTATCATTGTTTCATAGATCATATGCAAGTTAATTATAATTTCATATCTTGCTTATTGTTAATGATTTTTTATGAATATGCATGCGATGATTAACCAATAGTACTCTGAAGGATATTTTAGTTGAGTCATTAGTTTCTATCAGTTTTGAGTTATTACAACATCATTTCATTAGTAACAGTTAAGTTACATTCTAAGCTATAGGTACTTTTAGCCACTACTTTTGGTCATGTCTTTTATTGTTTTATAGTTCAGTGAGTTTTCTAGCAAATAGAATAACTTGAGTAGGGTAGCTTAAGTAGTTTTAAGTCCTTGAAGGAATATATAATGCTACTCCATCATAAGCTTACAAGCCTTGCATTGACAATTTAATGCAGTCTTGAGCAATGTTGAGTAGACTGTTCAGTTAGTTAAACCTTTGAATTGTGTAGATTCTACCAAGTTTACAATACATTAGCTTAGACTCTACAACCTGCATCTTTATCTATCAACACTATATGAAACATCCTCACATTCGTCCCATAATAAAATGTGTGTCCAACCATGGCTCGATGACTGATCAAGTGTTGAACCTAGTTGCACCATCAAAATTCGTCTCCCCTAATGAAGGTAATCTTGTCTCAAGTTGGGGGTAAATTCTTGAAACTAGTAGCGAATTGGATCCTTGTGAATCCCATCATGGTCGAAAACTATCAAAATAAAAAACATCCAGAAAACAAAGTTAGAAGAAAGTAAAAAACTTCAAAATCCCAAAAACATGTTATGCTTAGAGTCAACACCAGTCGAACTACGCGGTCTCTGCATGTATAACATATGCAAGGATTATCTATGATCGGTCCTCGAGGCCTTAGAAAAGTCCCTTTAGGTGTCTTTCATGATTTCTTTTAACTTAGTCAAAAATTCAAAAAAACTAAAAACATTCAAAAGACAAAAAAATAAAAAACATGTTCTTATCAAACAAGCAAACTACGAGCCTCTACATGGATAATATAGGAAAGGCCATCATAACTGATGATCCTCCAAGGCCCTAGGTTAGTCCCCCCAAAAAAAAAGAAAAAATTCAAATATCTTATCAAAATCCAAAAACATTCATAAAAGTTAGAAAACTCCAAAAACAATGTCAATCAACACAATCGAACTACAATGTATTTGTGTTCATCATGTAGGCAAGGCTAATCTTTGATAAGCCCTTGAGGCACTAGGTCAATCCCTTTAGGTCCCCCTATTTGTTTATAAATTTCCCAAAAACAATAAAAAAAAACATTAGATAAACTCAGAAAATAAAAAAGGTTCTACCTCCATTATGGTGTGTGATGAAACCTAAGCTTGCTTGCACAACCTTTTAGAGACTTCTTCACTGTCTCCTTGCTAGAACCTGACTCCAATGGTTCTCATTGAGCTTAGAAGACCAACCAAGCTCTACTCCAACTCCTTTCTATGCGTTTTCCACTTGTGCTTAGCTTAGGAAGACCAACACCATTTGAAACTGCATTCCTCTTCACAACACCTAGAAGGATCTAACTGCTAGCATCACCATTTGACTTGAACTCATTGCAGGGGAGTTAGGAGCTCTGTTTCCTTGCCTTTCACATTCAACTGAAAGCATCTTGAAGGTTCTTCAATCCTCAATCTACCCGATTTCAAGATTTTGCCTTGAGAGGCCCTATACTCTACTAGCCCTTACCAGTCCTTATTTTGCTTTTCTTGCTTAAATCTGCCAAACAACCTATCAAGTAAACTTGAGTTCCTGATACCCTTTTGGGACTTTTAAATCTTGCACTAGATCTTTGGCCTTCTTCTATTCCGTACAGTGCCCTCCAATGATCTTGGAGAGGAGGCCTAATTGCCCTATCTTCTAGGGTTTCACTGTTTCCTCCTTCAAATGTACCTATGATGGACTGATGGAAGCCTCAATTCTTTTGGAATGTGAAGGTACTATCTTACCCCACCTGGAACTGTACGGATTTCGTACAATGGTCACTTCCCCTGCCTTGGTTCTTTGATTTTCACTCCCAATTTCCTAACCAGGCAGTCCTAGCTCGCCTAGCGTTTGGGATTAAAACTCATTGCTTGGCTCTTTGACACTCCTATCTCTAAATATGTACAATAGGTTGGCTCCTCTCCCATATTCAAATATTCTCAGGGGAACCCCGTGGACAGTGCTTATGGGGGAGCCATTTTGAAACTAACTGCTCAAAAATAGGGAAATTTAACACACTACAATCCTATCTAAGAATTCAAATCAATGAAACTATTTTATGGAAACTAAATGAACGATGAGAACTGATCTAAAACTATTCTATGAACAAAGAAACAGAGATAAAACTGTATCTACAAAGCCTTTTATGCCACTGCTAAAAAACACACGGGATTTACAAGCAAACACAGAAAAAAAAAAACACAGAAATCTGCTCACTGTTTTCTATATTTCACACCAAAATTTGATTACAATACTCTCTATCTAACTACGAGCCATCATGTACATTAGAGATGCCTTTCCCATGTTTCAAGGGCAGTGAATCGAGCACATACTCCTGATTTTAAGGGATTCCACCCCAACTAAAGTGCATGCAAACAAACAAGTTCATCATGCCATCTTGCAATATTCTTGCAACTCTGCCTTTATCCTTAATTATAGGACCTCAACCTTCTTAAACTTGAACCAACAGCTCCTTAACTGCCCATGGCATCTCCAAACAATGAGGATAGCACACTAAATGCATTATATCCTACCATATGCTGTCCAAAGCCTAATAAAGCAAAATTTAGCAACTTTGACAACCGAATGATGACTTTAGTCCTAAAGACTAACTTAACACACAAATGAGACCTTCTAAGGTCCAAATCAAATAACTAAGACCCTGACTTGGCTAAAGTCAGTACAAGCCAAAATTGCAACCAAACATGAAGGAGTTAAGCCAAGGTGCCCCTGCACCACATTATCACTCAACCACAATAAAATAATCATCCATAATAAACAATCATCACACTCACCCTTAAACAATGCAATCAACAAACAAAACAAACGTCAAAATCAAAAAATTCAAAGTGATGATCGAAATGACTAGAAAACTATCAAATAAAAACAATGTCTAAGTATAGACTACCATACCTATTTGAAAATCATATCAACAATCCTAAACATGAGTCTTAACGGATACAACGTTCCTATAATAGATGTCATTAATGGATTTCATCATGAAATATCAAAACAACTATGGCAAGTGATACTGCAACATTGTTTTTTTTTATGGTCTTATCTTTTTTATTTATCTTAAATACCACATTCCCAGGATCTCTCAAGGATGTCCATAAGGATTTAGAGAAGAAGGAATAGTGGCATTAACTATCGAGTTTTGTTTATTCTATTTGTTAGATGTTTTTGTGATACTACCACAATGAATACTTGTTTTTGTTTGGTGTGTGGAAGTTGTTTTGAGACATTTTGTGTAGTGGTTGCATGTTAGGTATTCCATACCTCTCTGTGTAACTGGTCTGAAATGGCTTGAAAATTTTCACCCATGCACTCTAATAGGGTTTTTGTATGTTTGGTATGAGCAAGAATATTCTTTGTGTGCCAAGTCAAAGTCCATGCAATGGATATAATGCCACCTTGGTAATCAATACCCTAGTGCATCGTATATATTTGCTACATCAATAAGGATCACAAAAAATACAAAGTCTCTATGGAAGAAAAAGTAAAACTCATTAATGACTAACATCATCTAATGTCTTCCATCTTCTTCTAAATCCTACTAACATTTTCTTCTAGTCAACATTTTTTCTGTTAGTCCTTACACTTAAACACATCACATCAGCTTGTCAGAAAATTTGGTTCACTATCCAAAATTTTCACCAAATTTCCCAAGGGGGCACCATGCTATCCCGCCATCACTAGGGCATACTGAGGCAACTCCTAAATAGGAATTTTTAAATTTTCTTTGACACAACACTCAAAATCGCATTGTATTAAAGAGGGGAAAAATGTAGATACCTGAAATTGTCCTAGCCTGTGAACTAGGATTTTAACACTAATATTCATCTTTTCTTAATGATTAAATAATGTTCAATTATTTAATTATTGTCTAAAATTATATTTCGACTATTAATTAAATGACTATATTATTTACTTAATTTATTTCAATTAATCTTCTTGATTAAATAAATAAATCATATTTAATTAATTATATCATTAATTCATTTCAATTAATCTTCAATTAATCTTCTTGATTAAATAAATAAATCTTATTTATTTAATTATGTCACTAACTTAACTTATTCTTCTACTTTAGTTAAATAGTTATCAATTAATTATTTAATTAAAAAATCAATCCCCCCTCATAAATTAAATAATATTAAATATTATTTAATCCTCTTTCAACTTCTACATTAAATAATTATTTTAATTATTTAATTCCACCTTTTCCAAATTAAATAGTTAAATCAAATTATTTAATTCACTCAACATCATTCCTTTTATAAATAATTTTTTATTTGGATATCAACATAATAATATTAAAGGAATAATATGTGTGTATTGAATGGCACAGGAAGGGACCTCTACAAATCATTGTGCAAGTGAGGGGAAGTCGGGAAGTAAAGAAGAGAGTAAGGAGAAAGTAGATGGGGAGACAAAAAAACACATCTATAGTGCCAATGGTGGATGTTTCCACATATGTAGAAAATGATGCAAAATATCTAAAGTAGCGTGTCGTTATTGGGAGATTCTTGCGAAAATGGTTAATAAGGAAGGTGATAGGGGAATGGGTTATGGAAAGTTGGAAGACAGATCCAATCCTGAATTTTCTACCCAAGGGATTCTTTGTGGCAGTGTTTAGAAGCAGTTTAGAAAGAGATCAAATTCTGAATACTCTGGAATAGTGGCACGGGTCCTCTTTCTTATTCCTACAAAAGTGGGAAATAAATTGCAACCCTTTGGAATATGCACCTCACAATGATCCAACTTGGTTACAATTATACAATTTTCCATTCAAATATTGTTCAAGTGGATGTATTTAAAATATTGGGAATTCATTTGGCTAGACTCTAGAAATCGATTTAAGAAAAGGAGAAATGTTGATCTATGCAAGATTATTGATACTTGCAATTAAGGAGTTTCCACAATCAATTGATCTAATATTGGGAGAAAGGAAATAGAGGCAAAGCATTGAAATTGAATACCCCAAATTTTATTGCATGAAGTGTAGACAACGCAATCACAATGCCGACAAATGCAAATGATTCCCTCCAACGGTTAAGGAGGTCTAGAAGGAGAAACAAAAAATAGAAGAGAAGGAAGTCTCGAAAGTAGAAGCACAAAAGGGTGACGCTAGTGTTATGGAACAAAATAGTCTTCAAGCATCCTCCCATGTGAAGCACTAGCAAATCGCCCTGGTGGAGCCCCATGAAGATCCTGTGGGGGAGGAATAAATGCAAATTGAAGAGGGGAAGATTGGTCAATCTGAGGATGAACCAAGATCACCCATTAAAATACTTGAATGGTACAACAATGATGAATCTAAGGATTTAGAACCACAATCAGAGAAAGATGTCCCTAAAGAATTGAAGATAGTTGAAAGATGAAGAATAAAACAATTGGCAAAGACAGTCTCCACTTCCAAAGTTGAAATAAAAAAAAATAAACAAAAAAGGGAGGAGGCTCTAAAAAGTGAACAACCTTCCATTAGATCATATGTGACGAGATCTAAGGGAGCAAGGGCCTTCCTTAGGAGGAGATGAAGGTATTTTCATGGAATGTTAGGGGCATAAATGCCCCTAACAAAAGGCGATTGGTCAAACACCAATTGGAAAGCCAGAATCCAGACATCATTTTTCTCCAGGAAACTAAACTTGAAGGTGAAGAAACTATTGCTTTCATCAAATATTGCAAGATCTGAGAAGGTATCTTTGTGGACACAATTGGTGCCTTGGGTAGTCTAGGGATTCTTTGGCTATCAATCTGAGGATGAACCAAGATCAACCATTAAAATACTCAAATGGTACAACAATGATGAATCTGAGGATTCACAATCAGAAAAAGATGTCCCTAAAGAATTGGAGACAGTTGAAAGTTGAAGAATAAAACAGTCGACAAAGACAGTCTCCACTTCCAAAGTTGGAAGAGAAACAAATAAACAAAAAAGGGAGGAGGCTCTAAAAAGTGAACAACCTTCCATTAGATCATACATGATGGGATCCAAGGGAGCAGGAGCCTCCTTTGGGAGGAGATGAAGGCCTTTTCATGGAATGTTAGGGGCATAAATTCCCCTAACAAAAGGAAATTGGTCAAATGCCAATTGGAAAGCTAGAATCCAAACATCTTTTTTCTCCAAGAAACTAAACTTGAAGGTGAAGAAACTATTGCTTTCATCAAATATTGCAAGATTTGGGAAGGTATTTGTTAGTGTGAAAAGGGTACTTTATCTAACTAGTTCATTCTTAGCTAGTTCTCCGCTAAATTTCTCTTCACACTAGCTTAACTTTACATAGGGATAAGGTGGTTGAACTTTTAATGACATGAGTTGCCACATCTCATAGGATGTCAACACTTGTCATAATCTGGTTGCATCTATCTCTCCCCTTGGCCTATATAACCAAAGCATTTTCTTTGTAATTAAAAATTCTCAAGCTGAATATAGCTTTGCATTCTTGAGAGGAATACAATTTATTCCTCATATTTATGGTTTTTCTTTCTTTCAGTCATTAGATTCCTGGGTAGGCTAGTTAGAAAATCTCACATGGTATCAGAGCCAAATTTCAGTTGTGGGTTAGCAATCCTTTAGAAAATCTGAGAGTGTTGAGCTTTTTTTCAAAAACTAAGTATGCTCTTCTCTTGCATCCTCAGATGATATGGAGAATTAGAAAGGTGTGAAAGAAATATCAGTTTCTAGGGGTGTTCATGCATTGAATTTTCAGTTGTAGGTCTTATGAAGCTTCTTGGAGAGATTTTGAGCTCACCATTGAGTCCAAAGTAGCTGAGACATTCAGATTTTCCCTTTATTTTGCCTGAAATGGACGTCGGAGGCCAGATCTGCAACAATTTGAAGCGAGAGGTTCATTGCCAGATCCAACAAGGAGCCATCATTTTAGAGCATTTTTGGTCAAATCTGACCCTACCATCATGCTTAGAAGGCCCGAAAACCATAAAATCGACTGTTAAAATGTCAATTTTGGACAAAGTTGTCAAGTAAGGGTAAAAATTTTTGTCTAGGGAGTCATTTGACCCTATAAACAAATTAATTTAAAAAATAATATTTTTTATTTTAAAATAAAATATTTTGCTTTATTTATTTTTTTATCTTATTTTGATTTTTTTAAATATTGCAAAAAATATAATTTTTATTTTAAAAAAAATTGCAAAAAAAAAAAAAAATCTCTTTAGATATATATTTTTGATTTTTAAAAGAATTAATATATATATATATATATATATATATATTTATTTATTTTTTTAAAAATCAAAATTACAAACATTTTTTTTTTTCAAAAAATATATTTAAATAAAATATATATTGTTTTCTTTTTAAAAAAAACAAACATTAAAAATTCGTAACAAACTTTGAATATCAAAGATAATTGAGAATTTTTTAAAAAAAATTACCATTGACAAATTGTTGCTTGTTCAGTAGCATGTAGGCATGGTACCCTTGGTATCGACGTCCTTGCAGCTCGCAGGTACTGCACCTTGGTGCGCAGAATCTCGACCTTTGGGCTTCTATTTTTTAATTTTTTTAAAAAACCCGCCTGCAAAAAAAAAATGTTGCCAATGTTTCCGTAATGCATGCCTTTGTGTGTTGCACACAAGCACATTGGCCTTTGGGGCTTTTTTAAAGGTTTTTTTAATATTATTATTTAAAATATTAATACATATAACTTTTTTTTTAAAAGTATTTAAACATTAAAACCGATTTTTTTTTCAACCAACTTTTTAAAATGTGCCGACACATTTAATATTTTTTAATTAAAAAATATAAATATCTCAAGTCACTAAATTTGGAGGAAGATTTAGCAGTAGCTAAGTTGGAGGTCTGTTAAATTTATCTGGCGGATTACTACATTTGGCAAAGTTTTTGGCAGACTTTTTGGCGGATATCTAATTTTGGCTAGCTGATAACTTTGGCGGAAGTTGTGCCAAATTTGGTGAAAATTTTCACAGCTCCTCTCCGTTGATGCCTTATTTTTTCAAGGCCAACTTTGCAAGTTGATAACTCGGGCTCCCGACCTCCATTTTCAGTGCAATTTTTTTTATTTGGGCTAATTTTTTGTGCTCTACGCATTGGTGAAGCTTGTTTCATATTTTCGCACACAATTTTTTAGAAATTGTTGATTCTCAAGGACACCTCACCGTTCTCGTTTTGCAAACTTCAAAGTTGCATAACTTTTGCATACGATCTCGGATCGAGTTGATTGTTGTTTTGAAAGTGCATGATTTTTTGTGTACTTCGTATTGGTGTTGTTTATTTTATATGAAATTATACAAAATATATACTTTCAACACATGTTCATTTCCTGAGGATTTGTAAAAGCTTTGAAATCCAAAAATTTGTAATTGCACTAAATATAAAGTGCCAAATCATTTTTTTTGGGGGGGTTCTTTGATTTAGTAAAGAGGGGGGGTCTCTTGTTGTCTTTGTGCTTGAACATCTCTCATACTTGTGCTCTATTTTTCCTTCATTATGGGTACATTTAAGTTTCCATTGGTCACGCCCTACAACTACAACACATGGCATCAAAATGCATGGAATGCCTTAATGCAACTAGGTTATACACCTTATGTTGAGAAAAAGGTAACTGAACCCACAAATGATAAGGAAAAACTACTCTAGATGTTTGAACATACAAAATCTCTTGGTTGTCTAAGGAGTTTAGTTTCTCTTGATATCATGTTTCAGATTGAAGAATGTAAAGATTCACATGATGCATGGGACAAACTAAAAACTCTCTATGGTACAACTGATGAAGTTCATGGTTATCAAATTGATAATGAATTAATGAGTCTTGATCCAAAGTATTTTGATAACATCCAAGATTATGTAACAAAGTTCAATGACCTTAGAGTACAATGTAAATCATGTGGCTTAGAGAAGAAAGACATTCAAATTGTCTATAACACTCTAAATAAACTTGGACCTGAATTTGCAACTTTTGTTTCTAGCTTTCACACTCATAGGTTG
The DNA here is from genome assembly GCA_007258455.2 of Sequoia sempervirens. Classification (NCBI taxonomy): domain Eukaryota; kingdom Viridiplantae; phylum Streptophyta; class Pinopsida; order Cupressales; family Cupressaceae; genus Sequoia; species Sequoia sempervirens. Next base: position 21,558,532 of record VDFB02000008.1, on the reverse strand, counting down.
ACAATGGGATCTACATTCACTACACCTTCTTTTGCTTCATTTTTTGAAATGTTGATGCATGAGCAAGGTAAGCGTCTTTCAATGGGTCTTCTCAAGCCTTCAATTCACAAGCTTTGATGGCTGGTCAACCAAAGGGTCAAAAAGAATCAAGGAAACCTAACAACAAACAAAAGCAATTCAAAAATAAGTCACAAAGAGATCAAGCACAATCATCTTCAATAACAAAAGTTTACTCCAAGTCCTCCTCTTCAAAGGGGAATTTTCAAAAGAAGGAAAGGCCACCTTGTAGCTATTTCAAGAAACCTAGTCATGAGGAACATTCTTGTCACAAGAAACAGATCGATGAGTTAAAAAATCTTCTAAAAAAGAACAACATTAATCTGCCTTCTTTTGTTTCCCAACAATCCTCTACTCCTTCAAAATCAGGTAAAGGGAAATCACATGCACTTGTTGCTATTACTGATTCTTCAAAAGAGTGGATTCTTGACTCGGGTGCATCACATCACATGGGTTCTAGTAAACAACAATTTTCTTTGTTGGAGCCTTGTTTTGTGCCCCACATTCTCATTGGGGATGATTCTCCAGTGGAAGTCATTGGGAAGGGTTCAATTGATACTGGAAATGGTACATTTGAGGATGTCCTCTGCATGCCTGATCTGTTAGCCAACCTTCTCTCTGTCTACCAAATCACTTAGAATGGTAGAAAAGTTGAATACACTCTAGATTCTGTCAGCATCAAGAATCTTGAAAATAATGCACTCCTTGTAGTTGGTAAGGTCAATCATGAGTCTCACTTGTATGCTTTCTATCATTTTGTGCATGATTCACATTCCACTACATTGCTCACCCATTCAAATGATGTGAGAAAACTATGGCATGAGTGGTTTGGCCATCTTAACTACCGCTATCTTAAGCAACTTAGCAAATAGAGTATGGTCACAGGTCTTCCTCAAATCAATTTTTCTGATGGTGTATGTTCGGGTTGTGCCTTGGGAAAACATCCTAAAGAAAAGTTCGACAAAGGGAAGGCTTGGAGGGATTTAGAAGTCCTTGAATTGGTTCATAGTGACTTGGCGGGTCCTTTTCCATCATTATCTTTTAGTAAGGCTCGTTATTTTCTCACCTTCATTGATGACTATTTTGAATACACATGGGTCTACTTTCTTCAACACAAAGCAGAAATCTTTAATAGATTTCAAGAGTTTAAGGTTCGTGTTGAGAAGCAATATGGAAAGTGTGTCAAAATTCTCCACTGATAATGGTAGAGAATATGTGAACCATCAATTTGAGCAATTTTGCACTCTTGAAAGGATTGATCTTCAACATACTATTACCTACACACCACAACAAAATGTTGTAGTTGAGAGGAAAAATAGGTCCCTGAAAGAGATGGTTGGTTGCATGATCCACACTCGCTCCCTTGCACCCTCATATTGGGAAGAAGCTATCAACTGTGCTACTCACATCCAAAATAGAGTTCCACACAAGGCACTAAGGGCATCACTCCCTTTGAAGCTTGGAGTGGTAGGAAACCTATTGTGGGGCACTTTAGAGTTTTTGGCTCCCCAACATGGGCACATATTCCTTCAGAGAAGTGCAAGGTCGTGGAACCTCAAAGTCGGCCTTGTTGGTTACCCTAATGGTGTCAAAGGATATTGGCTAATGGATCCTACAACACATGAGCTCTTCATTGAGTGTAGTGTGCACTTTAAGGAAAGCTCTTCTAGGTCATCATCTACTCTTCCTTCCTCCACAATGGATTTAGAGGATTTTGACATTGAGGATTTTCCTCAAGCTTCCTCTAGTCATCAAGTTGATCATGATATTTCATCTTCCTCTTTAGAGAGTTTGGAATCTCCTCCTCCATCCCCTACCATGCCTCATTGGGCTTGTCAAAAACTTGAGTTTGTAGGCACTCTTGTTGGGAATCCTTCAAGTTCACAGAGGACTCGATCACAACATCATGACATTCCACATTCCTACATCGCCATAGCTTCAGATCCACACTCATTTCGTGAAGCTTTTGGTATTGTTGAGTGGGATTTTTCAATGGAGGAAGAGTACAACTCTTTAATGTGGAATAAAACATGGGATCTTGTTCAACTTCCTAAGGGAAGAAAACTTGTTCGGTGTAAGTGGATCTATCGAACCAAATTTGTAGTAGATGGCTCAGTTGAAAAATATAAAGCATGAATTTTGGCCAAAGGTTTCTCTCAAGTACCAGGTATTGACTACACTGAGACCTTGGCCCTTGTTGCCAAAATGAACTCCATTCGCTTGTTGCTTGCTATTTTTGTAGCTCATTGTTGGGTTGTACATCAAATGGATGTGAAGAGTGCATTTCTTCACGGAGATCTACATGAAGAAATTTAGATGGAGCAGCCACAAGGATTCATTCAAGATTTTTCATTGGTTTTGTTGGTGATTTTTCCAGTAGAACCAAACAATCCTCTAAGAAGTAGCCAACTCCTATGATGAAGAATTGCTAGGCTAGTGGCCAACACAACGAGCATAGGAATTTAAGGTCCGTACTCCTTCACTTCAGGCTTTGTGAAACCTAGGAGGTTGATCCCAATTGTGTTTTCAGATACTGTATTCAATTAGTAACACATTTATACACAGATTGATTCCTACTTACTGCAAACAAAGTTCATTTCACCGAAGATTTGGCAGATTTTCAAGTGAGCGACTAGTTATTTTCTAGGAATTGGGGATAATCCCACTTATACTATCCTTGGAAATATTTTTTAATTGAATATTGTCTTATCTTAAGTCTAGGGCCAAGAACACTATCTGTTCATTCTACACAATATTTTCTAACAAAATGACCAGTGTCTCATCAATTGGAGCAACAAAGTCAAGTACATGAAGATCAATAATTTACAAATTACTCACTTAAGGAAGAAACGAACTATCTTCGTATTGCTTTGCATTTACGAAAACTCATTGTGCAAGAAACATTTACTTCTTATAAATCCTAAGCCATTCCTTACAAAGTTTATAACCCTATTCAAGCATTTTAATTAATTCCTTGAATTAAAGTTGAAAACAGAGTAATACATTCAAATGAAATATTTGAAGACAAATGATAACACCATTAGTATTTATCATTCATAACTTATAAGAAACATACATAGGAGATTATTCGCTTCTAGATTAATATTTGCTCTGATATAAGTAATTTCTATAAAACTTATTTAAGATCACTACATACATTATCTCGCATCCAAGACAAATTACTGGTCTATTTCCAGTATTCTATTCTAAGTTCCTTTTCTTGAACTTAGTTTTTTACCTAGAACCCTATTTTGACTTCAAAATTTGACCCTTGTAATAAGCCCTGAAATCCCTTTTATAGAATAAGGGAGCAACAAGCATCAGGCTTAATTACATTTACATTTCATTTCATTTGCACCATAATTCAAGATATTCTTAATTTGTTACATGCAATCATTTGAGGAAAATGGAAGAATAAAAGACCACACTCCATATTCCCTTAATGAAGACACATCAGCTCCTCGAAAGGTAGAATTTTTTGTAACCGTGTTGAATCCTCATCCTTGTTGACCAAAGAAGATTCTCCAATATTAGCTCCAACACAAACTTGTATATTGTCTGGAAACAACATACGTGTCGTTGAGGTTAACTAGTCTGACACATCTCCTACATACCAGCTCGAAAACATTCCACCTCAGCACATGAAAAAAGAAACCACATGAGTGTTGAATAGGACAATCCTAATAGAAATGGCATGGTTTCATCAAAAACAAAAAAAGGGCGCAATCATCACTCTAATTCATCGACCTCAGAGGATACTTGCCCATGTTTTACTTGTGGTTGGACTGTAGAAACTATCACCACCTCCTTGTCAAAATTCGTCGATAGCACTAGGGAGAGGGGATAATAATCACCCTTTGGACCAGTGTCACCCTCATTGTCTGAAGGGTTATTAGAAACCTCACATGGAGAATTTCACTCCTTCAGATAGGCCTTACAGTGCTCACTCTCTCCTTGCCTTCTTTTTATATTTCACCATCCTCTTCTCTATGTGTTTGACTAATTCTTCTGAAACTATCTACTCTCGTGGATGGTAATTTTCCTTGGTACTATACTCCTTGAATTTCCCAAATCCTATTCTTCCTTTTGGCGTATTAGGAGCTCCATGTATTCCACTTTCATTCTCAAGATCTTCCTCAGACTCAAATAAACTCAGCTTCTCAGACTCCCTAATCATCATGGTAGACCTACTTGCCTAGAATTTCTACACACTTCTCAAGAGAATTCAATTCCCACACACTTATTTATCATCCTTCGACCCTCATTCATTGTAAAATGAATTATGACAAAGAATATCAACAAGCAATTTGTATTAAATAGGCAATTTGAAGCATGCAAAATTAATGACTTGAAAATTCCTCACGCGAGCGAGTTGATAAATTAACAGCTCGGTATTGAATTTAGGCCATTGATGTTAAAACATTTAAAACTTCATCCATGGTGATTTGAGCCTTGTTTTTTATTTCCTTAGCAACTTGCTTATAGAAAACAATGATGCCAGCTCAAGTGTTGTGATATGTCAATCAGCATGTATCACCAACCTAATCAGTGCTTTCATTAATATCGGTGAGGTACATAAGACCAGTTATTTCTTGGAGGGAAACTTTCTCTATACACTTCATCACTTCATTGTTGATCCTCCCCAAATTTTGATGAAATTATTTATGTGGTGATCTTCAGTCCATTGGATTATCCTGCTTTAAAACATTATCAACAGTTCCTTAGTCCTCTTGTTGCTTTCCTTTTTGCTTTATACTAAATCTTTGGGATTTTTCCATGTTGTTTGTTCCATGTAGTAACCATCACTTTTCATTGATTTACTTTATCTTTGCCCCACTCTATCAGTGATGTGGAAATCCTTGCGATGATCTTTAGCCCCTGGTTTTGCGGCCTGACATTTGGTCACATTTATCCCTCTGTCACGCATCGCTAATTCAAACCTTGCACCAAGGCTTCTATCTGTGACAGGAGATGCTGTGATAGCACCAGATTTGGACACGTTCAACCTGCATAAAAAAATGGCACAAAAGACATCGCTCATAGGATCATATCACATTTAGCAAAAGAAAAACCTTTTATAGGACACCCATTGCTTATCGCTAATTCAGAACTCAAGTTTTGAAATATATCCGCGATGAGCGGTATAACATAAGGCCTTTGTTCATCGCTAATTCTCCTCATATATTTTGCAAGCAATTAGCGATGAGAAGATTTACAACATTTATAAGGTCCATCATGTATTGCTGATGTGAGACTTTACATTCAAAACATATCCATAATCAAGTGATATACAGGAAATCACATCACATCGCTCATCGTTGTTCCAAGTTTATCTTTTTATGGCCATCTATGATGAGTGATAAGAATATAAAACCAGAAGCATCGCTCATTGCTATTACAAATTTGAAAGCTCAAAAGCTATTAGCGATGAGCAATATTAAAGGAAAACATCATTTCATCTCTCATCACTAATTGAAGGTGTGAACCTATGAATGAATTAGCGATGAGCGATACAACTAGGAGGGCCATCGAGATTTAAGTGAAAATTTTAAGCACGTGTTCATTAATCATTCTTAATGAAGGGGACTCCCTAGGATAATAATTGACTTGAAAATTTCTAAGTCACAAAATGCAAAGGATGTAAAGGCCAAAATATCCTTACTCAATTTTATAAAATAGAAAGGTCTGGACCTAAGCTTGAAGGACCAATTACTAGGTGATAATGAATGACCAAGGATGCATTAAAAATAACTGGCAATGGGTAATAGTTAGTCAATGGCCAAATACAACCCTGTAAGCCTTTGTAGATAGCAATCCTTAAACTCTCAAGATAACACCCTACATCCAAATGCAATAAGGATTTAAGGTGGAACAAAAAAATTTGAGGGTTCCATTAGGTTTTCAAACTAAGGAAGTCTCTCTATTGCCTCAAACAAGCTCCCCGAGCTTGGTATTCCAAAATGGACTCCTTTCTTCTCTCCATTGGGTTCTCCAGATGCCACTCAGATCTGAATGTCTACATCTTGCGGCAGGAGGATGCTCTTCTCTTCTTGGCTCTCTATATTGATGATTTGATTGTCAGGGAGCACTTCATCCATCATCACAACTATGGAGACTGATTTTCATGATAGATTTGGTATGATTGACTTGGGTATCTTGCACTAATTTCTTGGGATTGAGATCACTCAGACCTCTTCTGGGATCTCACTTGCACAGCCCAAGTATGCTCTTGATATTTTGTCACGTTTTCATATGGCTGATTGTAAGCTTGCACTAACTCCCTTTCTATTAGGAGTTAAGCTTGAGGCTAAATGTTCCACGCCACTATTTGATGCTACTTTGTATTGTCAACTTTTTGGTAGCCTCATCTACTTGAATCATACTCACCTTGACATTTCCTTTGCAGTTGGAATTGTTTCATGCATTATGACAGAATTGCATGAGCTTCATTGGAAAGCTTCCAAATGCATCTTGCACTACATCTAGGGCACTCATTGGTATGGGATTCACTATGCAACAAGCATAAGTTCAAACTTACTTGGATACACAAATTCTAATTGGGCTGGTGATATTGATGATCACAAGCCCACATTTGGCTACAGTTTTCACTATGGTTCTAGCCCCATTTGTTGGCAAAATAAGAAGCAACATTCCATTGCTCTTTCTTCAACTAAGGTTGAGTATCAAGGAGCCATCAATGCTACCATTGAGGCTATTTGGCTTCATAATATCCTCATTGAACTTGGTATCACCTTTCAAAATTCATCAGTCATCTATTGTGACAACTAGAGTGCCATCTAGATCTCAAAGAACCCAGTCCATCATCAACGAACCAAACACATCGAGATCCATATGCATTTTCTTCGGGAGCTGATTCAAGAGCAAGTCATTGATTTATGATATTGTCCTACAGTAGATAAAGTTGTAGATATATTCATCAAACCCTTCACTGAGAGCAAGTATGTTCATCTTCAGTCTCTCTTGGGGGTGAGGCACATCTCTTTTGAGGGAGTCACTTAGACGTTCTTCATTCACCCTCTCATGGGTAGGAGTTTTTTCCCACTAGGTTTTCTCCTTCTTTATCATTGAGAGGTTATTATGTACATGGGTACCTCATCAGGCCTAGTAGTCGAGACCCATATGTGCATCTTTGCATTATATACTTCTTCCTAAGTTGCACTAAAGGGGGGTGTTAGTGTGAAAAGGGTACTTTATCTAACTAGATCATTCTTAGCTAGTTCTCCACTAAAGTTCTCTTCACACTAGCTTAACTTTACATAGGGATAAGGTGGTTGAGCTTTTAATGACATGAGTTGTCACATGTCATAGGATCCCAACACTTTTCATAATCTGATTGCATCTATCTCTCCCCTTGGCCTATATAAACAAGGCATTTCCTTTGTAATTAAAAATTATCAAGCTAAATATAGCTTTGCATTCTTTAGAGGAATACAGTTTATTCCTCATATTTCTGGTTTTGCTTTCCTTCGGTCATTTGATTCCTGGGTAAGCTAGTTAGCAAATATCATAGTATCTTTGTGGACACAACTGGTGCCTCGGGTGGTCTAGGGATTCGTTGGCATCCTATAAAAATCAAGGTATCTCTGTTAAACTCTAATTCAAATTGGATGAAATTTGAAGTAATAGTCACACAAATGAAGTCAAAATTTGAAATGCATAATGTTTACGGGCCAACTAAAATAGAAGAGAAAAAGTTTCTATGGGAGACCATCTCAAACAACTTAGGAAATTCAAAAGTTATATTGGGTGGGAACTTTAATGGGGGGCTCAAGAAAAATAACACAAGTTCAAAAAGATTTTTCGAAATTCATAGAAACAAATAATTTGATCGATATCAAAACTTCAAATGGAATCTACACTTGGAACAATAGGAGGAAATATTTCACTAACATCGCCAAAGGGCTTGATAGATTCCTTGTCTTTGAAGATTGGTTGCAAGGAAATATTTTACCAAAGTCAACAATATATGCGGTGGCAATTTCTGATCATTTTCCAATCACTTTGTTGATCAATGAAGAATCGAAACTAGCTAAAGGTCGGTTCAAGTTTGAGAAAATGTGGCTACATGCTCTAGACCTCCCAGATTTGTTGAAACAATGGTGTTCCAATCCAGTTCAGTTGGTGGGCTAAAAAATGTTTATTTTTCAAAAGAAGCTACAAAGAATGAAGGAGAAATTGAGGGAATGGAACAAATCAAGCTTCAAAAATATTTTTGAGGAAAAGAAATGCATTTAGGAAGAGTCAGCATCTCTGGGGGAGATTGTAATAAATCATGGCATGACAAATATTGTTTGAGAAATAGAAATAATTGAAAGTAGAATATAATGAAGTCTTTCTTAGAGAGGAGTGCTATTGGAGAAAAAAATCTAGGGACACTTGGTTGGAGGAAGGTGATCTAAATACAAAGTTTTTCCACAGTTCAACTAAATTGAAGCGTAGTTGGAACAAGATCGAGCAGATCGTTGATGAGTCTGGGTAAATCAAATTGAAAGAGGAAGAAATCTAGGTAGTAGGTGTTGCATACTTCTCTCTCTTAGGGGGTTGAACGAAGCGAAACCACTAAACTTGAGCATTGTGGCAGACCTTGAACCCAAAATAACAGAGGAAAATAATAAAATGTTGATAGGGGCAACTTCATTGTAGGAAATTAAATTTGCACTATTCTAGATGCAACCAAACAAAGCGTTAGGTCGTGACGGCTTTAATGCTTTGTTCTACCAAACTTGTTGGGAGTTCATAGGATCAAAACTCCATGGGGTGGTGGAGTCAATAAATAAGGGCACAATACTTAAAGATCTGAATAATACAAATATTGTGTTGATCCAGAAGAAAGAAAATTGTGAAACATTTGCTGACTATAGACCAATAGCCTTGTGTAATACTATATATAAACTCATTTCCAAGGTGATGGCGAACCATCTAAAAAGAATTCTTCCAAAGTTGATCACACAAGAACAAAGTGGGTTTGTACCAGGCAACAGTATTTCAGATGCCATTGTGGTGGCACATGAAATAGCGCACTCCCTCAAGCACTCAAAGTAGAAAGATATGATCATGAAAATAGATATGAGTAAAGCTTATGATAGGGTAAGCTGGCAGTTTCTAATGGAAGTAAAGAAGAAATTAGGTTTCAACGAAGCTTGGTTGAAATGGGTTTATAGTTGTATCTCAACCTCGAGATACTTGGTAATAATAAATGGTTCTCCATAAGTATTTTCTATGGTGCTAAAAAATTACGGCAAGGTGATCCTATTTCTCCATTTTTGTATATAATAATGACCGAAGCTTTAAGTAAATAGATAAAGAAGGCAGTGAATGTGGGGCTGTGGAAAGGTATTAAAATTTACGATTCACTACCAGCCATAGCCCACCAATTCTTCACTGATGACACCACTCTATTTGGAAATGCTTTAGTGGCAGAAGCCAACATAATCAAGGATACACTCAAGGTATATTGCTCTCAGGCCGGAAAAAAGATTAATAAGGAAAATTCAAGTATCTTCTTTTTCAATACTTTAGGTGGACTGCAACAGAGGTTGGTAGATATTCTGGAGTTCAATATTGATCAACTTCTAGCAAAGTACCTAGGTATTCCTCTTATAGTAGAACAATCAAAATATTGCCATTGGGAGGAAATTATCAACAAATGCAGTGCAAGGGTGGAATCCTGGAGTAGAAAATGGTTGACTCTAGCAGGAAGGCTAGTCATGATAAAATCTATCCTTGTGGCCATCCCTATCTATATGTTCTCTTGCCTAGAAGCGACAAATAAAACAATAAGGAGGTTGATGGGAATTCAGAGGAAAGTGTTGTGGGAGGGCTTGAAGGATAAGAAACGCATACCTTTGCTATCTTAGGAAATAGTGATGAACTCGATGGAATCAAGAGGAGCTGACATAAAAGATTTGAAGATCCAAAACCGAGCTTTGGGTGCAAAATTGTCGTGGAAGATCTTCAAAAACTAGAAGCATTATGGTGCAAAATTTTGAGGGCTAAGTACCTTGACTCGTAAGTTCCTGATAGGATTTTAACCATCGCAAATCCTCATAGGGGATTCGCAGTATGGAACTTTATTTTGAAATCTAGAGAAGTGATTTGTGATCATTTGTCTTGGCACATAGGGGATGGGAGGAAATCCTCCTTCTGGGATGATTCTTGGAACTCCTATCCGTCTTTGGGTGAGATCCCTAGTTTAGTCGAAGCTGTGGGGCCCTCAAAAGTAGCCTACGGGGTGGAGCTAAGAAATTATTTAAATGCTTGGCAAGAGAATGGTTGGTGGAAATGGACCTGGAAGCCCTTTGACTTTCTCCAGGAGCAAGTAAAGGTGACACTATAAAATGAGCTTTTGAAGTGGCGGGTCTTTATCTCAAACATGCCTAACACAATTATGTGGTGTGCCTGAAAAAATGAGAGACTACTCAATGAAATTGGGTTACAAGTTAATTAAGCATGAGATGGAGGGGTTTTCATGGCCTAAATGGTTATGTTGGGGTAAGAATGTCCTCCCCAAAGTGGGAGCTTTTGCATGGGTTGCTCTACACGGAAGGATCCTTACAAGTGATAGGTTGGAAAAAATTGGGATATGTGGGCCCCATCGGTGCATCCTGTGCAAGCATAGTTTGAAAGATGTGCAACATCTTCTACTAAAGTGTGGTGTGGAACAAGCAGTATGAAATTATTTCAATGCAAAGTTGGAGTGGAATGGGCCATTACCAAATAGTTTATAACCTCTCTTTGATTCCTGGCTCGACATCTACAAAGGGGCAGCGTTCGGTGGCCTGTGGAATGAAATCCCAGAAATGGTTGTGTGGCAACTTTGGCGTGAGTGCAATTCCAGGATCTTCAAAGAGAAATCAACATCTCTGGAGAGCATTATTTTCAAGATAGAATTGGGGGCAAGCAAGCATTTCAATGGTAAGTTAAAAATAAACAAATTTAAATACTTCTCAACATGGGACAACAAGATGGAAAACAATTGGAGGTTGATCCGAGCTCCGTCTAGTAAGCTTCTTAAAAGAAAAGGTACCAGGGCTCAGGTGAAATGGTATCTCCCATCGAAAGGTAGGCTAAAACTGAACTTTGACAGGGCCTCGAAGGGCAACCCAGGTCCCTTAGGTGCAGGCTTCATAGTGAGAAATGAAAAATGGTCAATTGTTGGTTGTGGTGTCTTTCAAACTTTAGGAAGGTAGGACTAATGAAACATAATGTGTTTCTATGTATTTAAAAAGGTTGGTATAATGTTGATTTCAAAGGTGATTCTTTGATTGTAATAAGGGCAGGGTTAGGCTCCAAGTTGGAAACTGCATCAATGGGTCATTGAAATAAATTTGGCCTTGAGGAATGTTCAAAACTATAGGTTGGCACATGTGTACAGGGAGGCGAACAAGTTAGTTGATTTACTATCAAAATTTGGTATTAAGTGGGCTGAGGAAAGGATGATCTTGGAAGACACGAGCTACTGGCCGGTGCTTTCAAACTTGATCACCTCGGATCTTCACCTGCAACGAAATGACTAAATGTGGGCTTTGGTATAGGGAATTTGTACATGCAAAGGAAAAAACCAATGGGTAAATGTTGGTTCCTTCAAGCTCGTGATGGTCTCATAGGGAAAGTAAGATTCAATCTATAAGGAAAATCTCGAGTGGAAAGTTCAATCAGATTGTTGAAGATTAGCTTGTGCTTATCGACCTTAAAAATGCTTCCAAGGGTTGCTCTGAAGTAGCGGTGAAGAAATGGAAGTGCTTTCTCTTTGTCGGTGCTACAAGCTTTTTGCAAGGAGGGGTCAAATGGTTGAAGCTGTGTTAGCAACATAGGAGGCTCAAATCGGGAGGCTTTTTAAAACGAATTCAGAGGAAATCATCAAGGCAGTTAAGCAGATTGTTGGGGAGTGTAGGATCAGAGGTGATCATATTCATGATGGACTAATGTTGAGGTACACTATCTCCAATGTGTTGAATTCTATGCGGTGGAAGATTGTAGCAAAATTTGTGGCCTAGTGTGTGATGGATCATCATGTAGATGCAACCCTGAAAACAGTGAAAGCCTAAGAAAAGTGGTCGGAGAAAGGGATCATCTATGGTATTGTGGAAGCAAAGATGGTCCAAAAAAGAAAAGAGGTTGCAGATGCAGTGGATATGTTTAAATTGTCCATTGAAAACAAGAATATGCAGCTCTTCTTCGACCACATCATCAAAAATAATTTGGCTATCCATGATTTTTAGATAGAGTGTTTGGCGGAGTTAGGTGTAGGGATCATTGCTCTATTACCATATAAAATGTATGATGTAATGGTTCAGCTTAGGCCTATTCATGAATCTCTTTTATTTCTGTGTATTTGTGTGATAGCATATGGTCTTTTATGTATTGCTGTTGTAAATATGTATCCTATTTTTTTTTTAAAATGAAGGAGTGTCACCCTCTCTGGTGACAATTTGCCAAAAAAAAATTAAAAAAATTTAAAAACAACTCAACTTGCACATTCCTCTTAATATTAATTAATTAATTACTTTCCCCACATGGACTAATTCTTTCATTTGACTAAACAATCTATTTAGTTAACTATTCAATTATCTCTCCATGCATTATTCCCTCGAACGTAATGACCACTTTTTCTCAGTTGACTAAACAATCTATTTAGTTAACTCTTCAATTAATTCTCTTAACTCACACTCTCTCAATCAACTAAGATTTACTATCCAATCTATCTAGTGAGCTATTCAATCTAAATGAGTTCACTCCCTTTAACCCCACCTATTCTTCTAATTTAATTAAATGATTATCATTAATTATTTAATTAAATAACTTTCCCCTTTCCAAATTAAATTGTTTAAATCATTCAACATCATCCATTTAATAAATAATCATTTATTTATTAAAGTCAATTCATCTTGCATGTTCCTCTTAATATTAATTAATTAATTACTTTTTCCACATGGATTAACCCTTCTTTCAGTTGACTAAACAATCTATCTAGTTAACTATCCAATCTATTTGGTTAAGTGATCAATCAAATCTCTTAACTAATATTCTCTCTCAGTCAACTGAGATTGACTATTCAATCTATCCAGTGAACTATTTAATCTAAATTAGTTCACTCCCACACTCTCCTAGTCTTCTAATCAATCAATTGAGTCAACTCCTCAATCAATAGCTCAAGTAGTTGGTTAATTGATCTATCTAAATCCTCTCAATCATTCTTAACCATTGATTGTGAGCTTTCCTTGTTTAATCTCAATCGTTCATTTGAAAACTTGAAATCTATATAACAACCTCATTTCTTCTCAAAAAAGGATTGAAGAATCAATATAGTCTATGCAACGAAGTAATACTGAATTAACATTTAAATTTCTTGAGAGCTTTTCACATCTTCGGTCACAATTAACATGTATTGAAGCTTTTACAAACATCAAAATGGAGGCTTTGCATTGATACAAACACAACCCAACATCACTATGAACACAACTTCAACATGGGATGGTAACACTTTGATTTTATGAGTTCAATTTTATATTATCGTTATGATTGCATTGTTTGTTTGATTTCATATTTTAAAGCTTCATTTCATGAGTATGGGTTTTGGAATTATCTCTTGTTGAATTGATTAGTTTGATTCATATGCTATTTTCCTATTCACAGATTTCCCCCTTATAGATATAGGTGATTTAAAATTTGAAATAAATAGCATGTATCATTATAAATTCATTAGTGTTAGTTTATGATTCATATATAGCATGTCTCTATATAGGAATATACTTAAATTTATACAATATTAGTCAAAGCGTTTGCGGCATGGACTGGTTGTGGATGCATGTTTGGGGCTTAATTGTTCACCGCCACACTAGTACACAAGAGTGGGTGCATATTTATTATGCACTTACTTCACCATTCCCATCCACATACTAACTCATTGCAGTTAGATTGGATTTACGTTGTAGTTAGTTTGGGATGTTTTCAATCCTTTGCATGTCACTATTCTCTGAGGACCAAAACTCAATGGTGTTGTTTATGATTCTTATATTTCATGTTCATATATAGAAATACCATTAAACAATCATTGGAATAGTTAACAATTTTGTATATTTTATTATGTTTTTCATGGGTTGTGAATGTCTTTATTGCAATGACTCTTTAATGGTATTATATACAAACATTTAATATAGACAACATAGCTCACACCACCATCAGGCCCTCTCCCCTATATGTGTACATTTTCATGTGTTTCCAATTGGGTTATAAATCATAAAGCATGCTCATCCTATTGTATGCATAATATATATGAATCATAAACATGATATATATTTATATTCTATTTTTAAAAGGATTTAATGTATGAATCATAAATATATATGTTATTTCTAGTAACTAAAATACATACATACATACATCATACACACACACACATATATATTCTCAATGTTTCATTGTAGATGAACAAATCCCAAGTGAGAACTAGGCAAGGTGGAAAGAGATTACAAACAACACTCCCTTTGCACAAGAGACGTTTTAAGCTACCAATATTTGAAAATGACAGTTATTCTCATTGCATATTCAATTGAACTTATAATACAAGTGAATTCATATGCTACGTTAAAAAATATTTCAGTGCAGCAAGAGTGGTCAACTGATGTTATGGAAGTTGTCATTAGAGATATTGAACTCAATGGATATTCCACAAGGGGGTAATAAAGAAATGGGGACTTCCAACAACCACATTGATAAATTGGTTGTTTGGTGTAACTACCACAAAAAGGAAAGTTCCCCCACTAATTTGAACAAAGAAGAAGAGGAAAAGATTGTTGAATGATGCAAGGAGAAGGTTGCAGTTGATCATGACCTTGAAATAGTCAATTTAAAAGTTAAAGTAGCACAAATATGTCAAAAAAATTCAAATCCATTCAAGAATGGACTACCTAGTAAATCTTAGTGGATATGTTTCAAAAAATGACATTCTAATCTTACTGTGAGGATAGCAAAAGGAGTTGACAGAGATGAAGCACACAATTTGAGGCTTGCAGTGGTTGCAATGTTTTATGACACATTTTCAAGGGCTTATGCAGCTAATCCATATGGTCCTTTTAAAATTTTGAAAGATGATGAGTCTTGAATTCAAGCTGGTAAAAATGGGACAATGTGAGTGCTTACCAAAAAGGGTAGCAAAATTGTTTCATACATAATATTGAAGAACTAAGAGTGGATAATAATTTTATGTTGTGTGAATATTGTTGAATAAAAAATTCCTAGTTTTTACTTATTTAAGAGAAAGAAATAACTAAAAATATATATTTCTAATTGTGAACCAAGTGCATGCATAGCTATTCAACCCCATGCATGGATGACAAAAGAGTTATTTCTCAATTGGCTACACCATTTTGCAAGATCTATATCTAGGGGTGCTTCACCCACTAATAGAAACCTTTTGATATTTGGTCATGGAATCCATGTTGTCTTCACAACTATTTAAGAGTCAAGGTCACTTGGTATTGACCTACTAACCCTACCATCCCACAAATCTCACAAGTTGTAGCCACTAAATGTAAACATCTTTTTAAATTTCAAGACATATTTTAAGAGTCAAAGAGTGACATGGAAAATGAAGCATCCCAATTTAGAGATTAAAAGAGTAGAGTTGGCAACACTTGGTAGCCTTGTATTTTAAAAAACATTTATTGTTGATAACATAAAATTTGGTTTTAAGAGGACATGTATTTAGCCCCTAAATCCAAATGCATTAATGGATGATATATATTCAAGTGACACATTTGAATTCACTACCCTTGAGGACACCTTTTTGCAAAAAATATTCTAATTATATTGATTATTGATGTGCCACATTCAAAGGTCGAAGGGAGAGAGGCAAGCCCTGTATATGAAAGAGTTGAGCCATTGCTTGAGGAAATACGTGCTCTAATAGAAACCCTTGTTTTGTCATACCAGTGTACTTTTGTCGAAGAGGCACTTTCTCTTCCCATAGATGACTAATGAGGTTGTTAATGGAGTAAGAGGAGAGGAAGAAGGAAATAAAAGAGTTGAAACTTAGGAAGAGAGAACAAATGAGTCAAAGGAAGGTTGAAAGAATTGTGACTACAGACATGGAGTAGTTGAAAATGGAAAAAGAGCTTCAATGACAAGCAACTAAGCTACATAGAATTCAACAAAGGAGAGAGAATGAAAATAAAAATGAGAAATTAAGGATTTAATGGGAACAATATAAATGAGAGAAATAATTGGAAAGGGCCAAAAAAGAGTTAGAGAGTCAAAGGCATTTAAATAATCCTTTAAATACCTTTCCAAAATAGCATGCAATTGTAGTGTCAAAAATTGCATACCCTTGCAATTTCACCTACACATTTGTATCCACTTTAGTGTCCAATCCCTTAGTATTTGTGTAGGCTCATCTTAGCCCTTGCATCAACCTTTTTCCCCTTAGGATACTCAAGACCCTCTTTCAACAACTACCTTTGTGTGCCAGTTTGGTGTTAACCATGTGTTTTCCTCGTTTACCACCATTTTTAGCATGATTTGTATGGACACTAGTGCCTCACACGAATGTCTACACACTGCGCTAAAGTCCATAATATTTCATCATTCAAAGGTTATTTCTGAGTGTTTTTCCACTTCTCACCTACTCAAGTCAGTGGAAACGGCATAGAGTGACTTATAATGGTTTGACAACCTCTTTTTCCCTCCTCTTCTCTCTTTTAAATATATATTTTCACTACATATGGGCTATTTTGGTCTCTCTTTGAAAGCATTTCTCTCAGGCTCACACAAAACTCTTTACAACTCTGTTAGCTCTCACATCTCTCTATTTTTCTCTCCATCTCTTTGCCTTCCTCAAGCCTTGCTAGTAATATCTATTTGTCTTATGCCTTTGAGCATCTTGGGATTTATCACATCCCTTGTCTATGCATTTATTGTCTTGTCTATCTATCTTTTCACCTATTTGTCTATCTGGTTGTCCATGGAGGTGGAAACACCTAAACGGGGGTTTGACCGACGCAAGCCCTTAAACAACCCCAACATCTTTCTGTGATCTTATGTGTGCAAGTATTGAAGATATTTCATTGTTGGAGGCTTCATTGCTTGGTAAATCATGAGTATTTCCTTTCTCTTCCCTCGTTTTATCATTCACATTTCACTTTGTTTACTCTACTTTAGTCTCTACTATTCTTTGTTATTTTCCCATATTTCAAGGGTTCCTAGTAATTAGAATTGATAGTAGTCACTTAGTTTTTTCCTAGGATATTCTTGGTTTTCAATTCGTACAAGACACCAACACACCATGAGGGCATCCGTATGTCGTGCTGTCATCCCTGCCCAAGATCGTATTAGTTTTTCTAGAAGACCTTTGTGACCTACTCTTTTAGTTTCTAGAATTCTCACCTCTTAATTCTACATAAAACATAAATAAACAAACCGTATCATTTTATCCTGTCACCTAAGCTTTAATATTTGAGTAATTTAGGGATATTTGATCTTCAAGACCTTGTCATCTTGAGGGTAGAAAATCTCCTCTACATTTTGGTGAACCCAACATGAACATTTCTTCTACATTGTTGCGGTTCACCACTTTGTGTTGAACCCAACATTGGAAATATTTTTATTTTTATCATTTAAAGCATTATTTATTATTTCTACAAGTAGTCTTGATAATAAAAAAAGGACAAATCAAATATTTTCCCTTCCAAAAAATATTTTTTGGGGTGCTACCCTGAACCCCATTCCATGTCATCAAAAGGGATATATGCCAACCATTGACCAACTTGTTTATATCTCTATCTCAAAATAAACTTTCTATTTTTCTTCCTTTTGTCCCTTTCTAGTTTGTTAAGAAACTTCAAAATTTTCTCTTACAAGCATGTGAAAGTGAGCTCTTTTCTCCTTTCTTATTATTCTTTATTGACACCTCTCCTGAAATTCACTCTACTTATAAGGATATTTTGGTGCAAGAGGATGAAATTATTGATACTTTCCTTAACAAAACTTTACCCCCTCTTTATTCCAAAATACTCTCTTCTAGAGATGATACATTAGTGAATGAGGAATCTCATCCCACATTTGATCCCCCACAGATCAAGGTTGAGCATAATTCTTCAAATAGTTCCTTTATACATCATAATGAATTTTTAATGCAATTTATCTGACTTCGACTAGTCCTTCTCATAAAAGGATTTATTCTATTTGTGGGGTTCCTATTGAAAGTGATACACCATATCTTCACACAAAATTCATGCAATCTAAGTCTCCCTCTTATAGAGTGGTAGCTTGGATACAAGTATAATACTAAAAGGAATCAACATAATCTCAATCAACCTACATCTCTTCCACCTTCTCAACCTAGCCTTCCTCAAGCACCTAGACCTATAGCTAAGAAACTAGGTGAGTATGATCTTATCGAGCAACTTCGTGTTACTCCCTCCAAGATATCACTTTGGGATTTGCTTCAGATTGCTTTGATTTACCAAGATATGATTTTGGAAGCCTTGCAAAAGATTACTTTGCCTTCTTCTGCTAGGTCGACGAATGTTAATGTGTTGATAGATTATATTCATATGGATTCATCGAATATTACGTTTCATCTACATGAACTCCTGCCTCTAGAAGTGAAAAATCAAGATGATCCATTGATGATAGTTTCATTCATAAATAATATTGGTATTAAATGTACTCTCATTGATATCGGTTCAACGCTCAACATTTGTAGTGTTGATCTTTTACCTTAAATCAAAATTGATCCAAGGTCTCTTGCAGCTTCTTCTCTATCTACTCATGGATTCGATAATGTTGGTCAACAAGCTCTAGGTACATAATACTACATTTGTAACTTGGACCTATTAATTTACCCACCCTAGTGTATGTAATGTTAGGTGCTTTATAATATAATATTCTTGTCAGAAGACCGTGGATTCATGTTATGGGTGCAATCCCATCTAATTTACATAAATCTATCAAATTCGTTCATAATAGCCAAGTAGTTGCAATAAATATTGATTTTAAATCCCTTTGATATTATCAGGAGATTGAAGCAAATCAAACTTCAAGTTGTACTAATTTTTATAATTTAATTCCTTCTTTATCTTCAATTCTTATTACACCACCATTAGTTCCTAATCTTGATGATGATAATAACTCACTTTATTCTCAAGAAAATGCATGTATTGGTGATGATTGAGGTTCCTTAGACTTTACAAAATCCTTCAATGGAGAATATAAATTCAACCCTATCCATCTTGACATATTAAAAATATCATTCACACCCCCTATTGAAGATGATTATTCTTCTGTAATGTGGAATAATGTGAACAACAATTATTGTGTCCTTAATGTTGATCCTCCCCCTTTTGTAGAGTTACAATCACGTTATGGATTAGGATTTAATATTCTTTCTAAGCATGGATACAAAGGAAATGGTCTTGGGTGCATGGAACAAGGAGTTAAGATCCCTTTGGAATCAACACCACACTCTTTTACAATGGTTTTAGGTTACAAGCCTTCTCCTTTATCTCCATCCCCTCCTCCATCATTTTTTGTCCCTGCATCTTCTTCTTGTGAACATTCAAAATTTTCTTCACAAGAGAAAGGGTTGCTTTATACTCCTCATCCTTCATCTGAATAAGAGTATATCTTATTGAGGCTTCTCAAAGGCCACTTAATTACTCTTCCTCCTCCTACACATAAGAAGTTTCACCCATAAGATAAAGAATTTTTTTTTGGTGCATACCATCAAGTGCCTGTCCATTCCACCAGTGAATGTAAGGCCTTGAAGGATAAAATACAACTTCTTGACTCTAGTGTCATCAATCCTTCATTTATTGATACACCTGTCTCTTCTTCACATGACAAGTAATATCAAGGTTTGCCTCTATCCTATTCATTCTATTTGATAAGAATCTTCTCATGAGGTTCTTACAACTCCCTTTTATTGTGTCACTACTCGACATGTGGCATTCGTAGCTTTTCTTGCTCATTGCCATTCATGGCGATACAATATTGTGTATAACCATACTTTCTCTGTGGTAGAAACACAATAGTATCTAGCATGGTTATCCTCACCTGTACATTGGGGGCAAAGACAACTTGTTTTGGAGATGTGCCTCCCTCTTAAGGATTTCCTCTCTAATTCTCACTCTTAGCAAAAATTTGTCAAAAATCTCGCATCTTGGATACTTGCAGCAACAAAGACTCCTCTTGCTCACAAACTTATCATGTCTATTATAATCATGACAGGGGTTCTCTTCCTTGTGGGCTTGATTTCTATCACACATCTATTATAATCGTGATAAGGGATTCCTCCATAGTGAGGTTGGTTTCTATCACACATCAATAATGGCTTCCCTCCATAGCACGGTTAGTTATGCCACATGATCAAGTAGTGGATTTCCTCCACAGTGAGGTTGGTTCTACCAATATGTGGTCACCTAGCATAACACAACTTGATAGACTATGATTTGTCTTTTTAATCATTATCATCTGCATGACCCCTAGTGATATAGTAATTTCTTTAGTCATGTAGTCTCATTGACATTGATTGCTTCCTTATCTCTTTGATGCATTCCTCCCTTGAAGCAATCAATCCTGACATTCTTCTCTCTATTTAAAAATTCTTCTATATGTTATTTCTTGTTATTTTAGGAATGACACATAGTACTGAGCCAACCTCTCGCATTGAGGACTCTTTTACTTTCTCAACTAAAAAAATGTAGTTTGTTTGTTATGTACCTTTGTGTGTGTTATCCATGTATATTTTCTAACCCTGTGATTTGGTAGCTTTTTATTTTCTAACCTTGTTGTTTTGTGTAAATATTTATTTTCTAATGTGTTTGTTTTGTAGGTCTTTGCCCTAGGGGCATGCTTCCTTGGTTTGAAGAGCTATTTGCTTCCTCTATAATATCCTTTTGGCATCATGATGTTATTTATTTTTAGTATCTTTACTTTAGTGTGCATATTAATGTAGATTCATAAGCCCGCTAAAGTGGGGGTAAAATGTAGTGTCAAAAATTGCATACCCTTGTAATTTCACCTACACTTTTGTATCCACTTTAGTGTCCACTCCCTGAGTATTTTTGTAGGCTCATATTAGCCCTTGCATCAACCTTTTTCCCCTTGGGATTGTCAAGAACCCCTTTCAACAGCTACCTTTGTGTATCAATTTTGTGTTAACCATGTGTTTTCCTTGTTTCCCACCATTTTTTAGCATGATTTGTCTAGACACTAGCACCTCGCATGGACGTCTCCATGTCACGCTAATTTCCCATGACATTTTATTGTTCAAAGGTCATTTATGAGCATTTTTCCACATGTCATTACTCAGATTAGTGGAAATGGCCTGGGGCAACTTATAACAGCTCGACAACCTCTTTTTCCCTCATCTTCTCTCTTTTAAATTTATTTCTCACTTCATATGGGCTCTCTTGGTCTCTCTCTCTAAAAAATATCTCTTTGTAAGTCTTTCTCTCAAGCTCACACAACACGCTTTAAAACTCTCTTGGCTCTCATAACTCTCACTCTTTTTCTCTCCTCTTTGGCTTTCTCAAGCCTTGCTGGTAATATCTATGTGTCTTGTGTCTTTGAGTATCTTGGGATTTATCACATCCCATTTCTATGCATTTATCATCTTATCTATCTATATTTTGATCTATCTATCTATTTGGTTGTTTGTGGAGGTGGAAACACCGAAAAAGGGGTTTGACTGAGGCAAGCCCCTAAATAGCCCCAACATCTTTCCCCGATCTTATGTGTGTAGCTATTGAAGATATTTTGTTATTGGAGGCTTCCTTTCTTGGTTTGTTGTGAGTATTTATTTTCTCCTCCCCTATTTTATCATTCACATTTCACTTAGTTTACTCTACTTTAGTCTCTATTATTCTCTATTATTTCTCGTATTTCAAGGGTTCCTAGTAATCAGAATTGATAGTAGTCACTTAGTTGTTTTCTGGGATATTCTTGGTTTTTGATTTGTACGAGATGTCAGCGCGCCATGAGGATATTTGTGTGTCGCACTATCATCCTTGGCCGAGTGCTTGTCAATTTTTCTAGAAGACCTTTGTGACCTACTCTTTTGGTTTATGGAACTCTCACCTCTTAATTCTACATAAAACATAAATAAACAAACTATATCATATCTTATCACCTAATCTTTGATCTTTGAGGTAGTTGAGGGCTCTTTGCTTTTTGAGACCTTATCATCTTGAGGGTAGAAAATATCCTCCTCTACATCCTCCTCTACAATAATATTTAGGGACTTGGGTATTTATTCACTGCCCTTAGTATTTTGCATCAATTACTAACATAATTTTTACCTAGGGCCATTCATATAACAATCTTAAAACTTCTCAGACAACAACCATGGATGACCAGTTGGTTGGGCAAGGTTCACCAAGGAAGAACACATCAACAAACCTCATTCCCTCATATTGATTCTCCTTTCTACCATGGTTTAAACGATAGCAATGTTATATTATAAGGGGTAAATAGTTTTTTGGGAGTCATGCATATTTCTCATGTTAAAACAACATGATAGATTGCATGCCATTTTTATTTTTTCTATTATTTTGAAGGTGATTTGTTTATATACAAGAAACCAAATTTGTCTATACAATATTGTTATGTGATTGATTGTTGTTCTTCACAATATAATTATGTTATGTGAATGAATGAAATGTTGTTTACAATACTAACATGCTCATATTTTTGGTTTATACATCCTAATGTCAGTTTGTTTATGCATATATAAGAATATCATAATATTTGTCTAGATTTATATATCGGTTAATAAGTTTGTAAAAGGGTTATAAATATTCCTATTATAATGTTAATTCAAGTTAATTTGTAACCGTTAAAGTGTGTGTGTATATATATACAAAGACATATATATAGCCATTACTATACACACACACACACACACGTTAAGGGTTATATATAACTTGAAAAACCATTATAATATAGATGGGTAAAAGCACAAATATGTGTCACACTTTAGGCCAACTAAATGGTTTCTATCAAACCATTTTCAACTGGAAAGGATTCAATTGAGAAGGTTTTAGTCAAAACCAAGTGGCGGTGACATGGAACCGATGTGGCGGTAGGTTATCAATCAAAAATGTTTTGGCCAAAACCTTTTCGACTGAATATATTTCAAGAAAACTATATAAATTTTAAAAAATTTAAAAAGGGCTCGCGTATTTTATGTGGACCTGCTTGGGTGTTCAGGTGAATTGTTTGTGGGCAAGAGTTTTTCTATCGAACTGTTTTTAGCTAGAAAGGATTCAATTGAGAAGGTTTCAGTCAAAACTAGGTGGCGGTGACATTGAACCGATGTGGCAGTAGGTTATCAATCAAAAATATTTTGGCCAAAACCTTTTCAACCAAATATATTTCAAGCAAACTATATAAATTTTAAATTTTAAAAAAAGGGCTCGTGTATTTTATGTGGACTTGCTTGGGTGTTTGGGCGAATCGATTGTGGGCAAGAGTTTTTCAGTCAAGCAATTGTTGCATGTAGGTTTTTATTTAATTTTTCTCCTATCTATGTATTAGTTTTAATTTTTAACTTGATAGCTTCTTTGGCTTGTAATGGTACACACAAAAGAGTGATGAGAATGCTTTATGAAAACTTGAGACCTTAAAGTGATCAAATGAATTTCAAAGTATTCTAAATGCCTGTAAAAATCATATTTTATTAGATGGGATGTACTGTAGACTTTAATAAATTTTTGAAACAATTCATCAAATTGTGATCCTATGTCAGTGAGCTATTAGTTAATATTTATGCTAAAAATAATCTGTGAAAAAACCCTAATGTAAATCTATCTAGGATTTGCTTTAAATAGATACAAAAGCCTAGAATGAACCACTAGAAAAGGAATGTACACATATAGAATGAATCAACATAGATAGAAAGGATGATAAAATACCCATCTTAACTAGCTACTGTTCCACACTTGAGCACCGGAATACTGTATATGCTACCTACATTCATTGAAGATTATCTGATCACATATAATAAATACATTCCAAGATAACAATGTAGAAAATAAAAAAATTAAAATAAGGGTGACTCCCCTTAGAATGTTGCCATAAAGGTAAATTTGAGTAGAGAAGATTTCTTAAAATGTCATTTAGTTTATTGAAGCTAATCTAACAAAATACCATAAATAATAAAATAAATTTGTAATATCTATAAAATTTTAATTATTCCCTTGAAATGTGAGTCAAATTTTTACATTAATTTTTATATGCACTACTAAATAGTATATTTTGTAACATGTTATATATGCACTACTAAATAGTTTAGTTTTGTAACCCTAAATTGTAAATATAATTTGGAGCAAAGATTCAAAGACAAAATACATAAGAATGTAGGTGGCCTATATGAAGATGACGCAAATATGATTCTTTGACCCTTTAAAAATCATAGTGTGCACAAATGATTCTCCTTTCTTTACATATGAATTTTTTGATGGGTGTTTTTGCACCTATCAACATAGGCAGCACACAAGTGCGCTACCTCTCTTGAAAGAGAACTTCCTACAAACAAGTTGTAGAAAATTACCCCAAGGTCTCTCGGGTGTCAAGTCATGACTTGCAAAAACAACTCAGTGGATTGATGTGATTTGTTGGTAATCACAAGAGGCATGGAAAATTGCTAAGTTGGGAGGGAATTGGATCTTCAAATGGAGTTTATGAGATTTTGAAAGTGAGGTGTAATTGTTGCAAGTTCAAAACAACAGTCTAAAACTCCATGTTCAACATCAGATTTGGCTTTACAATGATGTTGAAACTTTTCCTTAATTACTATTTCAAATAAATGTCAAAATGGAAAAGGGAGGTAAGAGTTCCTAGACTTGCAACTAATGATGAATAGTGACAATGGAGGATACTACAATGGAAAACCTTCCTAAAACTGAGTTCCACTTAACCAAACAACATATAGTCTCATGAAACTAGTGTTATCTTCTAAGGTCTGCAAATTTTTTAGCTATTTGTTCACCATAAATCATGAATAGAAGATAAATTTTAAGTGCAACAATAATTTAATGTTTAGAATAGCTTTACATTGTTGTTCATCATCAACAAACAACAAAAAGCATGAACATGGAAGGCATCAACACAATAACATTCTTGAATATCAATGGACAACATGAACTAAACCACTAAAAGCAACTTGAAACACTTAGAACAACAAACTAAATCTATCCAAATCTATAAAATTTGAGAAGATGAATTATGCAACATGTGAGAAACACAAGAATCCACCAAAGCAATGAAATTCTATTGAAATTTCTGCAACATGTCTATACACAACAACTCAACTCTCCCTTTGAAAATGAGAGGAGGCCCCTATTTATAGTTTTACAAAAGTGAAATGAATGGCCAGGATTTACTTTCATTGTGTGGCCAAGATTCATTTTACGTTAGGGTTTCACCTACCCCAAAAATATATCAATATAAAATACATTTTTGTCTCATTCCTATTTCGTCCTCTAATGGCTTTGACATTATAGCAATTTTTTTCGTCTAGTGACTACCTTCTTTTTCTAGCTAAACTGTCAGAAACTCATCATCAATCACTAGTTTTCCTTCACTTTTCTAAAGGGTGGTGTACTCCACAAATTTCCCAATGAGTGTTTGAAGCTTATCACATTCCATGATGTTGGATTGAAGGACTTGGAAGGTTAGCCTCTTAAATCTACCAGTGATTTTCTCCTAGTGCTTTGTGCATCTTAGCATGGCCTTGATTACCTATTCAGACTGAGTGAATGCTCTTGCAACAAAGTCCATGAAATCCAATGTTAGCACATTTGTTGCCCCTTGCTCCATCTTCTTATGGAATAATGGCCTAATTTTCTCTAGATCTAGCTCCAAGGTGGGCATATCATAATCAGTCATTAGCTTGAGGTAGTCCTTCCTATCTTTCTTGTTCTCTACAACCCATTTGAGGTCAAGCTCAACCTCATGCAACACTCTTTCCAGGACATCCCTCTTGTGATCTAGGGCCATTTTCCATGTCTCCACCAACCAGTGATCATTTTTCATGAGTGCCAACTCCTTTTCCCATGTCTTCTCAAGAATCTTGAGAATAGCCTTGAGCTTAGGATAGGTGATCCTATATAGCTCAATAAACCGGTGACATATCTTTTATGTGCCCTCTAGCTAATTTTGCACATCTCAGAATTTGTTGGTCATTCGGGCAACATTTCCTATGCTCATGTCACCATTGTATAACACTCGTTGGAACTAATCCATAGTGACCTTGGTCTAATTTTTCACCTTTTCCATCCTAGTGAGTTCTTCCTGGGAGAGAAGCAGGGACGTGAAAGATGTCATTGGGGCTTCTTCCTCCAAGGAAGTCCATTGTTGAATATATGCGGTGAGATCTACCACCTGCGCCTTTAGTTCCTCCTTAGAGGACTGATCCTTGTTCATCTGTTGCATAATTGTAGCCACCAACCCCTGGAACTCATCAATTTTTTGTTCTCTTGTTGCAAGGCCCAAGTTGATGGTGGAAATGTTATAGCTAACCCCCTCACCTTTGTTGATCACTTTGATCCGAATTCATCAACTATGATGTGGGAGCAGACTCTTGGATTCTTCTCTTTCCTCATATTTTTTTGCGCTCTTTCCAGTATAGCCTCGATTTGGGCCTTTGGATCAATGAGAGCAGGGGCTTACTTTTGCAACTGCCTCCCTAACCAGTCAAGCATCTGAGTTTACCCTTTTGGTGATTCATGATCACCTTCCTCTCTTTGCTCATGTTGAGGTTGTTTCTCTTCATTTCCCAAGGATTTTCGTTTAGTTCTTTCCTCTTCTTCATCTGAGTTCTTAATATGTATAGCCTTTTGTATGTCCAACTCAATAGTGGTTGTGTTTTCCTCAGCAACACTTTCTCTTTGAGGCACTCTTTCTTCTTCCCGTTCAAGCTCTCCATGATGCTCTGGCTCAAGGCTCTTCTTTGGTGCATCTTCTTCATTTTCTTCTTCTTTCACTTCTTCTTCTCTTTTAGGTAGTACCTCTTCTTCTTAAATGGGGCCTTTGTCTTGCTCGACTAGTGGAGGCTCTTTGAGTATCTCCAAATTGACATCAGTGTCTTATTTCTCCTAAGAAGGCTATTTTTTGGATTCAATCTCTTCTCCTATATCCTTGAGCTATTGGGACAACTCCTCTTCAAGCTCTTGATCTAAGGTTTCTATGATGTACTTGGCATTGAGGGCTTCAGTGTCCTCCAAAGAATGTGTCTTTTCTTCATTTGACACCACCTCATCTACATTTATGTCCATTCTTCCCTCTGAGTGCTCAAAGTAATCATCCTTAAAAGGACCCTCAAGCTCCTCAAATATTCTTTTGGTAGCCTCCCTTTGGTGTTTCTCCATTTCTTTCGATATATGCATGTTGTCCTCCATTTTTGGTGGCTCTGTAGGTGGCAGAGGAAGAGGCAAGCCAACAACAATTTGGGCCATCATAGCTTGAACTATGGGATTCATTATCACCCTAGAGGTTTCAGCAGGTATCCCTTGCATATGCTTTGCAAAGGCTTCTGGTAGGGTGAGTGGTGGTATAGTGATGGTGGCAATTGAAGGTATTGCAGTAGAAAGAGTGGGAAATGGAGGGGGCAGCGAGGTAGATGACAATGGCGATGTTGTAGTTGAAGATGAATCCAACACCATTATTGGGGCCGTTTGCAAGGTGGAAGAAAGGTGGATTGAGATTTCCATAGCAAGTGGAGAGGAAACAGGCAGTTCCTGAGATGTAGGAGGTGGAGGAGTGGCAATGATAGTAGTAATGGCGAGAGCAGAGGTGGCAGGTGGTGACTGTGGGCTCTCGGCCTCTTCTTCTCCTTGAAATTGTAGATCCTCCTCAATGGTTGGTATTTCACTGAATCCTTCTAATTTATCTTTGAGAATTCTCCCTCTGTGGTCTTCCATGTGTAGACGTTATGCTTGGGTTGGCGTTCAAACACATCTTTCCTTTTCCTTGATCTTGTTGTCAAAGGAGATTTAGCGGTTTCTTCTATTGGGGTAACAACTTCTCCACTATCAATTTCACTTTCAAGCTCATCCTTGAGCTCACCATATGTCAACATAGATCCTTGTAGTTTGAACTAGGCAATTTGAGCATATACCCATTGCTTTATTTTGTTTTTGACTGACCTCATTACAATATCAAGGTCATTAACCTCTTCTTCATCCCAATCTATCAATGGAAGCGAAAAGTTAGCCACAACATTGAATCTCTCATCAAGAATGGTGTCATCCTCCTCCATAACTTTATCAAGTACTGGAAATAGGTTTATTGACCACACAAATTGGGGTGTCATCTGCATGTAGTGCCTCATTTGCACCTCCTTATCATCCTTGTAGTTCATCGAGAAATATTCAATATGAGGGAGATGAGCATACTATTTTTTGAACTGCTTCTTCAGTTTCCCATATGGGTCCATTCTTGGTCGGGCTGTGTGGAGGTCCAAATGGTATTCAACTATCTCCTTTTTTGAATATTCCACACACTAGTTGATGGGAACTGCATACATTCCTTCCTTGAAAGTGAGGGGATAGGGGATCCCTGCTCTGTGTTTATCACTTAGTAGAGTATGGGAATTTTGCAGTTGTTTGGAGACCTATAATATAGTCATCCGGTTGTTGGGGTATTGTGGCAGCTTGTAGGGTCTCTTAGAGAAACCCTCTGTTCTGATATACATGATCTTCGGGAACTGTATGAACAGGTACCTGAATCTCTGGATGAATTCTCAAGCACTGTGTGAGACTCTTCTCTAAAAATATCCTCCAAGGAGTCTTATGATATGTCCAATGAAGGCATCATTCACTCTCTAGTATTTCCTCTTGAAATTCTTGTATTGTAGTTGTGGGTAGCGATCATACACCTTGAGTTTTCCTCTCCCTGGATTCAGGTTTTGTGCAACAAAGAGGCCCTTGTATGGGAATGCCTCCGCTAGTAGGTATACCAGGTAGGATTTCATGTAGAACCAAGATGTTTTCTTAACAGCCATGAGTTGTTCGTGCATGTTGTTGCTAATGATCTGAGCCTAGTGGAACTTCATTTTCCCATCGATGATCTCCTCAATGAAATAGAACATCCATTCCTGGAAGAAGGTAACAATAGGGATGCCCATTACCTTACTCAACAGGGTGACCAAATCATGGTACTCCCCATAAAATTTTCTCTTGAATAGCTCTCGAGGTACCTTAGTAGCACTACCACTCTTTTCCTTCAACCAATGTTGGTCGATCAACTTCTTACACCTTAGAGGGTCTTCTTTCCACATGTTTTCGACATATCCCTTCTTTGTTTCCTCCATGGGGTCAAAGATAGGGATATGGAATGTTTGGCCTATTGATCGGGTAGACAGATCTACCAACACTCTACCATCATGATCTATAATCTTTTTGTTGTTGCTATGGTAGCACTCTCTACATACCATCACTAGTTCTAGGGCTACAAGTGAATAGGTAGGAAGCTGACTGCCTAGGTGAGGCCACTCTTTTTAATTTTCTGGGCATTCTCAATTGTAGGGTTGATCATGACCCTTTGTCTTAATTCATCAATATCTACATGCCCTAGGTTGGTGTCTGACACTGAATCCCAAGTAGAGGTGACTTTGGAGGTGATTTCCACCCTATGGAACTAGTACTTCATTTGATCTTTCTCCTCTTTCCCTCTTGGTGCTTTGGCAGGCTTCTTTCCTTCTCTTTCTTTGTAGACTTCCCCAATGTATCCATAGTAGATTCCATAAATCTTGCAAACAAAGATACAATAAGCACATTCACATGAAAATCAGGGAAGTGTTAGTAAAATCATATAAAAATGAGGGTTAGATTCAATAATTCATCATTAGATCATAAAATTCATTAGAATTCATTGTACGAGGCTCATTTGGGTCAATTATAGGGATGTGGGCCCAAGAATGCAGGTTTCCCTAGGCTAGAGGCTGTCAGGAATAGTCAGAAGTGAAACAATGTCAGGGTCACAATAGCCCGTAGAAGGCCACCCGCACTCCAAGTTCCGCATTTGGGAGTTCGACAGTTAGGAATTCAACAAGGAATTTGGCACGTGTGTAATTTAGTTATGAATTCCCTGGAGCATTCAATTGATCACTTTGCTCGTGCGGGTTCAAGGAGTGCGGAAGTTGGAGGCATCTTGGATGATTAGAGCTCTACTGTTGAGAAATGGTAGTCACAAGGTGCAAACTTGCAAGAGGAATCCCGCAATGCGTGACCCATGGGTGGCCAGGATGGTCTGTCTTAACTCCTTTTGGATTTTATTGGTTTGAGGTATGTGGGAAAAAAGTGGTAGAAAGCCACAAAGAGATGGTCGCTTGGGAATGATAGTGATGAAACAACGACCCATTGGAGGCAGTCTATACTACCGGGTCTACAAGATGCCTTGGCTTTAGTCATTTTTCCAGAAGAAACTCAGACATTGGAGGAGAGCTCGAACTCAACAATGCGGGAGAATGGGAAAGCATCGCCGCTTGGGAATGAAAGTTGGAAGACGACAGGTCGTAGGCGACGGCCTGCAAGGAAAGGCCCACAATGCATTTCACTTGGTCATTTTGTGTTGAATACTTTGAAGGAAATGGAGAGGCTGGAGTCTACAAAGCGGATCGACAGGGTTCCACGACTATTGGTTTAGCCCGCATAAGGTCAAACTTAATGTTTTTTGTTCAAAAGCTTGAGGCAGCATAGAGATTCGTGGAGTCCGCAAGGCGAAAGGAAGCAAGGACCTCACCGCTGATTAGGGTGTTCAAAATGGTGGTGGAGAGTGGACAACGGCCTGCAAGGAAATCTTGAGTTTCACTCATGAGAAAGGTGAATGGATAGCGAGGTAGAGGGGTCCGTGATGCAGAGGGCAGCTTAGGTTTCGCCATTAGCAAGTAGTGTTTAAAACAATGGCGATGAGTGATCAACGGCCCACAAGCATCAACCCACATGTTATGACTTAGTGTTTTCTACGTTTGATGGAATTGACTTTGGTGAGACCTACGATGTAGGTTGTTGGAAAAGGTTGGCTGCTTAGAAATGACAACAATAAGGGTGCCACCCGCATGTGGCGGCCTATAAAGGCAGACCCACAGGGGTTTCAAGATTTCAAATTTTTGTCCAAGTATTCTGTCATTTGGGTTTTCCCTGGTGGCAATGGGATGGCGTCTGCCCACAGAGGCAGACCCACACAGGCATGAAGGATTTAGTTTTCATTCAAGTGAGTTATCACTTCGAGTGGCGGTGATGAGGATGTGGGCCGCAAGGGTTTGAATGCCCTACGAAGAACAGCGGTGACAGGGCCAAGTTTCACAAGGCCCAAAATGGTGTTGTTTAAATGAATTTTGAAATTGCTCAAATGGGTTTGTGTGCAATTTTGTGGTTAATTGACCGCTTAAAGGGATTTTTGAGGTTTCTTTAGGATTTTCAATTAAATTTTAGAAACCTAACTCAAAAGGACATTTTTTGGGTTAACAACAACGGACATACCTAGGAGGTGCGAAGAATCTCAGTGAAGAGTGAACTTCGATCGCTCAGGAGGTGGTGCGAGCGTGCAAGCTTCGACGATTATTTGGGCTCTAACAAATTTTGAGTTTGGTCAATGAAAATGAGAGGTCAGAGGGCCTATTTATAGGAAAACATGCATTTACGACATGCATTGAATCCTCATACGACGGTCAGTGGGGTAGCTAGGCATGGTGTTTAAAAGGTCAATGGCAAGAAAGGCGAAACCCGCAAGGTGGAAGGAACCCTAGACATTGACATTTCACGGGGGGCTGAAAGATGGTGACCAAGGAGGATGCGAGACCCGCCATGTGGGTGGACATCCCAGGTTGGCCGTCGATGAAATGGTGAAGTGCGGGCAGTGACACATAAGGGGAAGTCTGTAGCTGTGGACCTATGGGGGCTGAAGGAAGCCAGTTTTAAAAACCAAGGGAAACCTACCAAGGAAACCCCACAAAATCCAAGGACTTGGAAATTTCTTGGGTGGTGAATCTTGGTCAACTAAGGATAATGACTTTATGGTCCCTTGACCACTTGGAACTCAAAATTTAGGGGTACGCAAAATGAGGTGAAGGCAAAAGCGACCCGATGAAGGTGACAGAGAGGGTCCCCATTCTAAATGGGGCATGTGTGTTATAGGCACATCAAACAATGACTTTGCTTGGAGAATGCTCCCAAGCGTTCTAAGGGTAAATGTTCATTCAAAACCCAGAATCTTTGGTTTCACAGACTAGAAGCCAGTTTCCTCGAATGAATTAAGAGACTCAGAGGACGAGATCCTTAGTTGAATCAAGTCACAGGAGTATCTCAGAAGTGCGTGTAGGGTGAGTTCATTCCCTTTCTTAAAAAACCATAACAAACAACTGTTAATCAGTCAAGGCAAGCTACGTAAGTTTTCTAACCCCAAAAGTATCCTAGACATTGCTCCGCTGTCAGTCAGGTATCCATAGCCCCGATGGAGTTTTCGTTGTGACCCCACAAACATTGCTCTATTTCTAGTCAAGCATCCATAGCCGTGATAGAGTTGCTTGCACACCCACACATTTGCTAGTTTCAATACTCTTTTTCTCTTCGTTTTATTTTTCATGATATTTTATTTTGTTACTCTTTCTTTTTTTGCTCAACTATGTAAACATTGAAGCCTACTATGGGTTTGGAATCACAGTGGTCATTGGAGCAAACTTAAGACTTTTCACTTGTTAAGACCTCATAACAACTATCGTACAACTCTTCAAAAACTTTTTAAGTGTGTTATGTGCATGATCTAAGATAAGTGTGAAAAGATTCAACCAAGGGTTTTGTCCTAGGTTAAGCCAGAGTTCAAATAAGGAAACCACTTCATGGAAGTGGTCAAAAATCCATAGTTACCAATGAAAATTTATCCAAAGAACAAAAAGGAGTGATCAAAAAAGTAAACCATCTGATACACTGAGCATGACCACTGCACCAAGATTAAAGGAACACCCTTAGCAAAATAAAAGCAACCGGGAAAGTGAGCAAAAGAAAATTGAAGGAACAACAATGAAGCAAAAGGAAACCTAAGCTAACCTATATACAACTATGTACAAAGACTAGCTTGAAAAGCTCAAGCAAGGAAATAACACTTGAGATGTTGCTCATTGACAAGCAACGAGACATCCTCTCCAGTGAGTTCCTTGAGGCAAAAGGCATTATCTCCTAAAATTTTTGATATTTGAAAGGGGTCAAGCCAGAGTTTGTTGAATTTTTCATTTCCCCCTTTCTATTCATGGGCCTTGTCCCAAAAAAGGACTAAATCAATGATCCGGAGGATCTTCGTCAAAATTTGAAGTTTCTCATTTGTCTCCAAAATCGACATCACCAGGAAGAACTCAAAATCCTTACTCCAATGCAATTCGAACGGAGTCAAATGGAGCTATGGAGCTCGAGTTATGCTTGGTAAAACCTTGGTCAACTCAGGGGCTCAAACCAGAAAAAGGTCAAAATTGAACATCACCAAAAGTGGTCAAAGTTGACATCAATGCAAAGAGCTCGTTGAGAGCTTTCCAACGACATTCGTTTCGCGCAAGTTGGAGTCTGTATGAAGGAATTATGGGCAGTCAAAGTTTTGGACAAAATGATGATGTGGCATCACCAAAACTTGACACTTGGTGGGACACATGGCATGTGACATGGCAGGAGTAGTGAGTTGGCATAAATAAGGATTAAACCATAATCATTAGAGGAAAAAAAATATATGGTTTAAAAAAATAAAATAATAATAAGGAGGATTTAGTGGGTTTCGATCCCTTAATCCATGCCTTTAAATCCTCTTTCCTTCCCACTTTCATGAAAAGGGAAAATCCCTCCGTATACATAAATCTTTAAATAAGATTTAATTCTCCTAAATATAATAATCCCTATAAATGAGGATTTTAATCCTTTTAAAATTTTAGAAGCTCGTTACATGATAGTTAAGGAGGCTTAAAATAAATTAATGGCTTTAAAATTATATTGGAATCAGTTGGTTTTGATAAAAGTCAAAAATCAAAATATCTTATTTTTAAATTTTCACCCAAATGTTTAAAATTTGTAATCCTCCAATTTGTTAAAGAGGTTGAAATAAAACCTCTAAGGCCCGAGAATAACATGTTAAAGGGCTCTAACAAATTATTGAAGATTTGAGGATTATTTTAAGGGGGGAATTATTGTTTTCATATGTAAAAAAAGGGAGATTATGGGAGATTTGTACTTGTATGGGTAATATTGTAAAATCAATTAGTTAGTAACCAATTGGGGTAATATTGGTGTATAAAATGGGGTAGAAGGTTAGGATGGAAGCTAAGTGGTGATAGAGAAGAAAATTCCTTGGAGAATTTTTGCTCGATTTCTGTGCTATTCAGGAGGTTTCTCTTGCACACTTTGAAGGAGGGCTTGTTAAATTTCTTTGTAAATCAAGGGAATATTATGCAAGCATGTTGTACTGATTTTTTGGAGAAGTAATCAGATCGGTCCACTCATTGGAGAGGGGCCTAAAGACATAGTCATTTTTACGATGAACTTCGTTATCAACTTTGTTTGCATCTCTCTCTTTCTCTCATTATGTTTTCATCACTTTGTTATTTCTATTATTTTATTTATGTTCGTGTGATAACTCTATTGAATTAAGTTGGATTTAAAATTGTAATCGTTAAGCATTCTTAAAGAAATTTCCCTAGATCCATAAAACATATCAAGTTTGGTATCAGAGCTTTGTGTGACTAGTATTGCAGAATTGGATGCTAACACATTCCAGGAAATAGCGAGGTGAAGGTGAACTTGAAGAATATAATCCTGAGATTGGAAAATGAAGCACTTTGCCAACAATGGAAGAAAATAATTCCGGGAAAAGTATTGAGCAAGAGCTTGATGATAAGTCTTTTTAGCATGCCTTTCTTGGCATGAAGGATATGGTGGAAGAACTTTACGTGGAAAAGAAGAAATGCGAAAAGGGAGGTTCATTGAAGCGAGAAAAGAAGGAAGACCAAAAGGACAAAGAAGAAAAAGCTCCAGAAGATCCATCTACTCCATCCTCTCCATCTTCCCCTTCTTCTTCTTCCTCTTCTACTAATGTTAATCCTTTCAAAAGCAAGTCTAAGCCTATTATTAAACTGGATGTAAAATTTGAATTGCCTAAGTATTATGGTGAGTTAAATTATGAAAAGTTAGATGATTGGATCCAGTAGGTAGAAGTGTATTATAGGATTCAAGGTCTAACAGGAGATGCTTCTATGATCTAATTAGCCACTCTCTGGTTGGGAGGTACAACTCTCACCTAGTGGGAGAGTAGGACTCGGTAGGAAATTGCTCGCCATGGTAAGGTTAATATGACTTGGATGGAATTTGTTGCTGCCCTTAAAAAATAGTTTTATCCTTTAGTTTATATGCAACAATTAACAATGAATTGGAAAACCTTTAGGCAAGGTAAAGGTCAATCTGTCCAAGATTACACCCATGAGTTTAGAAAATGAGTTATTGCTTTAAATGTTCCATTGTATACTCAGGATACACTACTTAAGTACATAGGTGGTTTGCATTCTTACCTAAGACATACTATTCTAATGTTGAGTCCTAATAATCTGGACGAAGTGTCAGTCCAAGCCACTCATTTAGAGTCAAGGGGTAAGAACACTTTCAATGATAATTTATCAAAGAAACCATCTAAGTATGAGGGGAAGTCTACAAGTAAAGACAAAGATAAAATCAAAGGGAAAAAGATAGCTACAGTTAAGAAAGAGTGTGAAAATCCCACATTCTCCCATTGCAAGAAAGAGGGGCATGATGATTCAAAGTCTTGGA
Source organism: Sequoia sempervirens (assembly GCA_007258455.2). Lineage (NCBI taxonomy): Eukaryota > Viridiplantae > Streptophyta > Pinopsida > Cupressales > Cupressaceae > Sequoia > Sequoia sempervirens. The sequence goes on along the minus strand of VDFB02000008.1, from coordinate 21,522,662 downwards.
AGTTGCATTCCAAATTAAGGCTGAAAAGATACGGAGGAAATAAAGGCGAGCAAAAGACTGCTGCAGTGATTCAACAAGATCTTGGATATGATTCTGGAGATGAAACATAGATTGTTGCTACTCGAGTCCAAGGTAATGGGAAAGGTATAATTCTCTCTTATGATGCAAATTTTTCCAATGCAAATGCAAGTACAAGTAAAGTATCTACTCCTCCTAAAGCTGATAAACAACGAAATGAATTGTTTCATATTTGAGTTGTAACTAAGCACACTAAGATTGACACACTGTTTGATACGGGTTCTCAAGTCAACTTAATAGCTAAAGAGGTGGTAAAGAAACTTAATCTAGCTACAAAACCTCATCCAAAGCCATATCCACATGGATGGGTTTGCAATGATGCTCAACTGTAGGTAACAAAACAATGTAAATTGAAATTTGCTATCACTCCAAACTTTGTTGATGAGGTAGAAGTAGATGTTGTTCCTTTCGATATTTGTGGGCTTGTGTTAGGGAGTCCTTATCTGTATGATAGAAAAGCAATCTTTTATAGGGGGAGAATAAGTATCATCTCTTTAAGGATGGGATAGAATATATTGTATGTGCACACAAAGTTAAGACTAATCTTGCATTAGTTAATGATGGTCAGATAAAAAGATTGGTCAATTCTAGTAAGAACTTTGTATTAATGCTTGTAAAACCCAAAGAGGATGAAAAAACTGAAGCATTTAAGGGGTGTGATCTAGAGCGTAAAACTGAGATGGTCAAAATAGTTTTTTCTTATGATGACTTATTTCATGAGCCAAAGGGGTTACCACCTAAGAGAGAGATACAACATGAAATCAATTTGTAGCAAGATGTGCCTCTTCCAAACATTGACATGTACCATTTATTAGTTTTGCAGAATGAGGAAATAAAAAAGAAAGTTGAGGAGTTGGTGGAAAAAGGAGTAATCCATCCTAGTACATCTCCTTGTGGTTCTCCAATTGTGTTGGTTCCAAAGAAGGATGGGTCTTGGAGAATGTGCATCGATTATTGAGCCCTAAACAAGATAACGGTAAAGAACATGTATCCTCTTACCTGAATTGATGATTTACTTGATCAGTTAAAACATGCAGTTTATTTCACTAAGTTAGACTTGCGTAGCGGATATCATCAGATAAGAATTGCAGAAGATGACATTTGGAAAACTTCATTTTAGACAAAACATGGACTATTTGAATGGTTGGTCATGCCCTTCAGGCTTTTCAATGCACCAACTATATTTATGAGAGTCATGAATGATGTCTTTCATCCTTTTATTGATGATTTTGTCATAGTCTATTTAGATGATATTCTTGTATTCAATCGAACTTGGGAAGATCATGTAACTCATGTAAAGAAAGTTTTTGATGTATTGAGAAAAGAAAAACTCTTTGTAAAGATGTCTAAATGGGAATTCACTAAGATATCTTTAGTGTGCTTAGGCTATGTTGTAGGTGGTGGTCAATTGAAAGTAGACCCTGCAAAGACCGAAGCTATTGTAAAATGGCCTAAGCCAAGTACAGTCACTGAAGTCAGAAGTTTCTTAGGTGTAGTCTAGTACTGGAGGAAGTTCATTGCAAACTTCTCCTACATTGCATCACCATTGCACGCATTGACCAGTACGAAGACAACTTTTTGGTGGGAAGGTCCACAATAGAAGGCCTTCAACACTTTGAAGGAAAAGTTGAGCACAACACCAGTTCTGGCTTTACCAAATTTACATCAACCGTTTGAGATCGAGACAGATGCAAGTTGATTTTCCATGGGAGCAGTGCTAATGCAAGGAGGGTAAAACAATCTGCTATCACTCTGAAACCTTTTTAGATGCAATTATTAACTATCCTACTTATGATAATGAACTTTATGCATTAGTTTAGAGTGTTAAAAAATGGAAACACTACTTAATGGGTAACGAAACTGTAATCCACACTGATCACCAGCCACTTCAGTATTTGCATTCATAGTCCAAATTGCAACAAAGTAGGCACTTTAGGTGGATGGGTTTTCTTCAACAGTTTCATTTGGGAATTAAGTACAAGAAAGGTTCCCATAATAAAGTAGCAGATATGTTGTCTAGGCCTCCTCTTATGAATTCTTTGATTATCCTTAAAGGTAGTTCCATGGTACATGAAAGTTTTCAAGAACAGTATGCTAATAACGAAGACTTTAAGGAAATATATTTAGCTCTAATTGTAGGAAAACATGTAGAAGAGAAATATTACTATGTGTAGGATAAACTATTGTATCACTTGGGAAAGTTATGCATTCCAAAAGATGAACAAGCGCAGGTAATCAAAGAAGAACACACCTCATTAATTGTAGGACATTTTGGGGTAAGCAAAACAATTACTCAGTTGTAGAAATATTGTTACTAGCCTCGTACGCGAGAAACTATAACTAAGTATATTAGAGGTTGTGTCATGTGTGCAACAAGTAAACCTAGTAATAGGAAATTGGGGTTGTACACACCTCTACCTGTACCATCCCGTCCATGGGAAAGTGTTTCAATGGATTTTGTCGGGGAGTTACCAATGTCTAAGAAGGGACATGATTATATGTATGTAGTAGTTGATTAGTTCAGAAAAATGTATATCTTAATGCCTTGTAAAAAATAGGTCACTATTGAACTGACAGCTCATATGTACTTTCAATTTGTATGGATTCATTTTGGGTTACCTACTTCTATTGTAGAAAATCGAGATTCTCAATTCCTAGGGGAATTTTGGTCAAATTTGTGGGGACTCATGGACACCAGACTGAAGAAGAGTACAACCTTCCATCTGTAGACCGACGTACATACATAAGTAGTAAACAGGAAAGTTGTGCATTTGCTCAGAGGTTACTACAGCAAACATCCCAAGTTGTAGGATGAGAGTCTTCATTATGTGAAACATGCTTACAAACATGTGACACACTCTTCTACAAAGAGGTCTCCTTTTGAGACATTCTTTGGTTATGTGCCCAAAACACCGATGGATTTTCCTTTTGGGAAGGACGATGTTGAAGATGGACATCGTGATGCAGAGAAGGCTTTAAAGTTCATCCCGAAAGTCCAAGCAATTCATTAGGTAGTGGAAGCACAGTTGGAGAAGAGTCAAGTCAAATACAAGACTCGACATGATAAGCATCACAGTGATCACCATTTTCAGGTTGGAGATAGAGTTTAGTTACATATCAGCAAGGAAAGAATGCAAGGCGAAGGAAGGAAGCTCAAGCCAATTCGGTATGGTCCCTTTGAGATCTTGGAAAAGATCGGAACCAACACCTTCCGCCTTAAACTTCCTCTATACATGCACATCTATTCAATTATCAATGTTGAGAATCTGAAGTTGTATGAGCCTCCGATGACACTAGATGAAGACATAGACATTTAGGTTCCATCAGTTGACGATCTTTTACCAGAGTACATGTTAGAGTTGCTAGAGGATGTCGTCTTAGATAGAAAAATCAGGACTTCACAAAGAGGGTTTGTTGAATACCTTAGAGTGGGACTAAAGGTCAAAATTCAACATGACCAAAAGAGGTCAAAGTTGACATCAATACGAAGAGAGCTTTCCAACGAAGTTTGTTTCGCACAAATTGGAGTCCGTATGAAGGAATTATGGGAAGTCAAATTTTTGGTCAAAATGATGACGTGGCATCACCAAAATGTAATGTCCCCTTTTTTTGTGAGCAATGGAGTTTAGAGGAATTAGCCTATTCCTGATCCTCGTAGGCTAATGGAGCTTGATAAGAGGGTCGTTTGGCAGATACCCAGTTGATTGGTTGGCTCGTTTCGTGATTCAGTCTACATATGGAAGTGCTAATGATTTCTTGATATGTTTCTATTTTTAGAAACCTCATGTTATAAAGTAATGTTATGTTTGCACTTTATGTTATGAATAATTATTTTATTATAAAGTGCAAAATAATAAAATAATATTCCTTCTAGAAAGTGACTTGGGAAAGTTCTAGAAGGAGGCCGACCTCTTGAGGAAAAAGTATAAATAGACATCATGGACTTCATTCTCATCATCCAGATAATTTGTGGTTGTTGATGTTGATGATTGGTGATTTCTTCTTGAGCATTTGTGGAGCCAAGTGGTCTGTAGATAATCAATTGGTCTTTGGGAATGAAAACTCCCATTGATTGCATAACTGAGGGAGTGAAATATCTCTTGAAGGGTTGCAGATTGGAGGTGATATTTCAGTCACTTCATTGGGAAAAATTTGTGGCTAGAAGCCAATTTTGCATGATATCAATTATAGTTGCATTGGAGGGTTTTGTTGATCTTGTTCTTCATTGAATTCATCATTGAGGGAATCGTATTATATATACATTTTGGTTTTACTAGCAATCTAGTAATTATTCCAGTCATGGCGACTAGCATCATGGAGGCACAATTTTGATTAATACTCACTCATGCTTGAGTGATTTTACTTGCTACTTGGGGTGCTCACTTCCTTGGAGGCCAACAATAATATTTGATACATTTTGGAGGCTTGGCAGACTGGAATTTATTTTATATAAATTATTTCCTTCAGAAACAGGGGCGGTTGAGTCTGCAGTTTGAATTGGCTTCAAGAAGGCATCATTTTGTGTGTTGTTGGATGCTTCATCATCTTCAGCTATAGGCGTCACAATTCCAATCAGGTTCCCTTCATTATTCATTATAATATCATTGCATATTGAAGTTTTTGGTTACAGCTGTAGGTGGCACTTATTATCAGCAATTAGCATATGTGATATTTATGTAACTTGCCAAGAGTCTTGGCTAAATAGAAATCATCATTGTATTAGAAAAGTATTTGCATTGAAGAAGTAATAAGGAGTTGTTCAAAATATTTGTTATTATGCTATCCATCCAAATTATAATCAGCTTCAGTATTTGCATGCCAAGTATTTGATAAAATGCCTCATGGTTGTAGATGCATGTCATGTATTTAGTTCTTCATTAGAAAGCATTTGAATTGCATAGGAGCATTTTAATTCATCTTAAAGCTTGCATAGTAGTGATAGAAGTTTATTTAGCCTTCAAAATCATTTGGTATTCGTTCTTGCATCAAACAACAAACTGAAAAACAACATATCAGCCTCTTCATATATTGCATACAAAGCGTTTGACGAAATTGCAAAGCAAAAATTGAAGTGTTTTAAGGTCAGTTTGAGCAAGGCTCATTACACAAAACCTGACACTTGGCAGGACACATGGCATGTGACGTGGTAGGAGTAGTGAGTAGGCATAAATACAGATTAAACCATAATCATTAGAGGAAAAAAAAACATATGGTTTAAAAATAAAAATAAAAATAAAATAATAATGAGGATTTAGTGGAATTTGATCCCTTAATCCATGCCTTAAAATCCTCTTTCCTTCCTACTCTTCATGAAAAGGAAAATCCCTCCGTATACATAAATATTTAAATAAGATTTAATTCTCCTAAATATAATAATCCCTATAAATGAGGATTTTAATCCTTTTAAAATTTTAGAAGCCCGTTACATGATAGTTAAGGAGGCTTAAAATAAATTAATGGATTTAAAATTATATTGCCATTGGTTGGTTTTGATAAAAGTAGAAAACCAAAATCTCTTATTTTTAAATTTCACCCAAATATTTAAAATTTGTAATCCTCCAATTTGTTAAAGAGGTTTAAATAAAACCTCTAAGGCCCAAGAATAACATGTTAAAGGGCTTTAACAAATTATTGGAGATTTGAGGATTACTTTAAGGGGGGATTATTGTTTTCATATGTAAAAAAGGGGAGATTGTGGGAGATTTGTACTTGTATGGGTAATATTGTAAAATCAATTGGTTAGTAACCAATTGGGGTAATATTGGTGTATAAAATGGGGTAGAAGGGTAGGATGGAAGCTAAGTGGTGATAGAGAAGAAAATTCCTCAGAGAAATTTTGCTCGATTTTCGTGCTATTCAAGAGGTTGCTCTTGCGCACTTTGAAGGAGGGCTTGTGAAATTTCTTTGTAAATCAAGGGGTGATTATGCCGACATGTTGTACTGATTTTCTGGAGAAGTAATTGGATCAGTCCACTCATTGGAGAGGAGCCTGGAGACATAGTCATTTTTACGACGAACTCCGTTATCAACTTTGTTTGCATCTCTCTCTCTTTCTCTCATTCTTTTTTCATCACTTTGTTATTTCCATTATTTTTATTTATGTTTGTGTGATAATTCTATTGAATCAAGCTGGATTTAAAATTGTAATCATTAAGCATTCTTAAAGCAATTTTCATAGATCCGTAAAATAGATCAAGTTTGGTATCACAGCTTTGTGTGACTAGTATTGCAAAATTGGATGCTAAAACGTTCCAAAAAACAACGAAGTGAAGGTGAACTTGAAGAATATAATCCTGAGATCGGCAAATGAAGGACTTTGCCAACAATGGAAGAAACTAAAGCTAGGAAAAGTACTGAGCAAGAGCTTGATGATAAGTCTTTTTAGCGAGCCTTTGTTGACATGAAGGCTATGGTGGAAGAGCTTTATGTGGAAAAGAAGAAGCGCGAAAAGGGAGGTTCATAAAAGTGAGAAAAGAAGGAAGATTGAAAGGAAAAGGAAGAAAATGCTCCAGAAGCTCCATCTCCTCCATCTTCCCCTTCAATATCTTCCCCTTCTTCTTCTTCCTCTTCAACTACTGTTAATCCTTTCAAAAGCAAGTCTAAGCCTATTATTAAACTGGATGTGAAATTTTAATTGCCTAAGTACTGTGGTGAGTTAAATGCCGAAAAGTTAGATGATTGGATCTAGCAGTAGAAGTGTCTTGTAGGATTCAAGGCCTAACAGAAGATGCTTCTATGATCCAGTTAGCCACTCTCCGGTTGGGAGGTACAACTCTCACCTTGTGGGAGAGTAGGACTCGGGAGGAAATTTCTCGCCATGGTAAGGTTAATATGACTTGGATGGAAGTTGTTGCTACCTTTAAAAAATAGTTTTATCCTTTATGATATATGTAGCAATTAACAATGAATTGGAAAACCTTTAGGCAAGGTAAGGTCCAGTCTGTCCAAGATTACACCCATGAGCTTAGAAAATGGGCTACTGCTTTAAATGTTCCATTGTATACTTAGGATACACTACTTAAGTACATAGGTGGTTTGCATTCTTACCTAAGACATACTATTCTAATGTTGAGTCCTAATAATCTGGATGAAGTGTTAGTCCAAGCCACTCATTTAGATTCAAGGGGTAAGAACACTTTCATTGATAATTTCTAAAAGAAACCATCTAAGTCTGAGGGGAAGTCTAAAGGTAAAGACAAAGATAAAGGCAAAGGGAAAAAGATAGCTACAGTTAAGAAAGAGGGTGACAAGCCCACATGCTCCCATTGCAAGAAAGAGGGGCATGATGATTCAAAGTGTTGGAAGTTGCATCCCAAATTAAGGCTGAAAAGATACAAAGGCAATAAAGGCAAGCAAAAGACTGCTACAGTGATTGAACAAGATCTTGGATCTGATTCCGGAGATGAACACAAATTGTTGCTGCTCAAGTCCAATGTAAAGGGAAAGGTATAATTCTCTCTTCTAACACAAATACAAGTACATGTAAAGTATCTAATCCTCCTAAAGCTGATAAACAATTGAATGAATTGTATCATATTTGAGTTGTAACTAAGCACACTAAGATTGACACACTGTTTGATATGGGTTCTCAAGTCAACTTAATAGCTGAAGAGGTGGTAAAGAAACTTAATCTAGCTACAACACCTCATCCAAATCCATATCCGCTTCGATGGGTTTGCAATGATGCTCAACTGCAGGTAACAAAATAGTGTAAATTGAAATTTACTATCACTCCAAACTTTGTTGATGAGGTAGAAGTAGATGTTGTTCCTTTAGATATTTGTGGGCTTGTATTAGGGAGTCCTTATCTATATGACAGAAAAGCAATCTTTTATAGGGGGGAGAATAAGTATCATCTCTTTAAGGATGGGATAGAATATATTGTATGTGCACACAAAGCTAAGACTAATTTTGCAATAGTTAATGTTGGTCAGATAAAAAGATTGGTCAATTCTAGTAAGAACTTTGTATTAATGCTTGTAAAACCCAAAGAGGATGAAAAAATTGAAGTATTTAAGGGGTGTGATCTAGAGTATAAAACTGAGATGGTCAAAATAGTTTATGCTTATGATGACTTATTTCATGAGCCAAAGGGGTTACCACCTAAGAGAGAGATAAAACATGAAATCCAATTGTAGGAGGATGTGCCTCTTCCAAACATCGACATGTACCATTTATTAGTTTTGCAAAATGAGGAAATCAAAAATAAATTTTAGGAGTTGGTGGAAAACAAAGTCATCCATCCTAGTAAATCTCCTTGTGGTTCTTCGATTGTGTTGGTTCCAAAGAAGGATGGGTCTTGGAGAATGTGCATCAACTATCAATCCCTGAACAAGATAATGCTAAAGAACAGGTATCCTCTTCCCCAAATTGATGATTTACTTGATCAGTTAAAACATGTAGTTTATTTCACTAAGTTAGACTTGTGTAGTGGATATTATCATATAAGAATTACAGATGATGACATTTGGAAAACTTCATTTAAGACAAAACATGGATTGTTTGAATGGTTGGTCATGCCCTTCAGGCTTTGCAATGCACTAGCTACATTTATGAGAGTCATGAATGATGTCTTTCATCCTTTTATTGATGATTTTTTCATTGTCTATTTAGATGATATTCTTGTATTCAATCGAACTTGGGAAGATCATCTACGTCATGTAAAGAAAGTTTTTGATGTATTGAGAAAAGAAAAACTCTTTGTAAAGATGTCTAAATGTGAATTTTCTAAGACATCCTTAGTGTACTTGGGCTATATTGTAGGTGGTGATCAATTGAAAGTAGACCCTATGAAGGTCAAAGCTATTGTAAAATGGCCTAATCCAAGTACAGTCTTTGAATTCAGAAGTTTCTTAGGTGCAATCGAGTACTGGAGGAAGTTCATTGCAAACTTCTCCTACATTGCATCACCACTACATGCATTGACCAGTACGGAGACAACTTTTTAGTGGGTAGGTACACAGTAGAAGGCCTTCAACACTTTGAAGGAAAAGTTGAGCACAACATCGGTTATGGATTTACTAGATTTACACCAACTGTTTGAGATCGAGATAGATGCAAGTGGATTTTCCATGGGAGCATAAGGAACTTTATGCATTAGTTTAGAGTGTTAAAAAATGGAAACACTACTTAATGGGGAAAGAAACTGTAATCCACACTGATCACCAACCACTTCAGTTTTTGCATTCACAATCCAAATTGCAAAAAAGTAGGCACTTTAGGTGGATGGGTTTTCTTCAACAGTTTCATTTGGTAATTAAGTACAAGAAAGGTTCCCATAATAAAGTAGTAGATATTTTGTCTAGGCCTCCTCTTATGAATGCTTTGATTATCCTTAAAGGTAGTTCCATGGTACATGAAAGTTTTCAGGATCAGTATTCTAATGATGAAGACTTTAAGGAAATCTATTCAGCTGTAATTGCAGGCAAACATGTAGAAGAGAAAGATTACTATGTGTAGGATAAACTGTTGTATCACTTGGGAAAGTTATGCATTCCAAAAGATGAACAAGTGTAGGTAATCAGAGAAGAACACACCTCATTAATTGCAGGACATTTTGGGGTAAGCAAAACAATTACTCAGCTGCAAAAATATTGTTACTAGCCTTGTATGCAAGAAACTGTAACTAAGTATATTAGAGGTTGTGTCATGTGTGCAACAAGTAAACCTAGTAATAGGAAATTTGGGTTGTACACGCCTCTACCTGTACCATCCCGTCCATGGGAAAGTGTTTCAATGGATTTTTTCGAGGGGTTACCTATGTCTAGGTAGGGACATGATTATATGTTTGTAGTAGTTGATCAGTTCAATAAAATGTGTATCTTAAGGCCTTGTAAAAAAATAGGTCACTACTGAACTAACAGCTCAGATGTTCTTTCAATTTGTATGGATTCATTTTGGGTGACTTACTTCTATTGTATCATATCAAGATTCTTGATTCGTAGGGGAATTTTGGTCAGCTTTGTGAGGACTCATGGACACCAGACTGAAGAAGAGTACAACCTTCCATCCGCAGACTGACAGATAGATAGAAGTAGTAAACAGGACAGTTGTGCATCTACTCAGAGGTTACTGCAACAAACATCCCAAGCTATGGGATGAGAGTCTTTATTATGTGTAGCATGCTTACAACCATGTGGCACACTCTTCTACAAAGAGGTCTCCTTTTGAGACATTCTTCGGTTATGTGCCCAAAACACCGATGGATTTTTCTTTTAGGAAGGATGATGTTGAAGATGGATGCCATGTGTAGAGAAGGCTTTAAAGTTCATCCAGGAAGTCCAAGCAATTCATCAGGTAGTGGAAGCACAGTTGGAGAAGAGTCAAGTCAAATACAAGGCTTGACATGATAAGCATTGCAGTGATCACCATTTTCAGGTTGGAGACAGAGTTTGGTTACATATCAACAAGGAAAGAATGCAAGGAAAAGGAAGGAAGCTCAATCTGATTCAGTATGGTCCCTTTCAGGTTTTGGAAAAGATTGGAACCAATGCCTTCCACCTTAAACTTCCTCCATACATGCACATATATTCAGTTGTTAATGCTGAGAATCTAAATTTGTATGAGCCTCTAATGATACTGGATAAAGACACAACCATTTAGGTTCCATCAGTGTATGATCTTTCACTAGAGTACATGTCAGAGTTGCCAGAGGATGTCGTCTTAGACAGAAAAATCGGGACTTCACAAAGAGGATCTATTGAATACCTCAGAGTGGGACTAAAGGGGATGAATCCAAGCAAGGAAAAATGGATGGAGATTAGTAAAGTGAGGGAAATTTACCCTCACTTGCTTTCAGAGGTCCAAAAGCTCTCCAATGGGGAGGATTGATTTTGAGGATCTCCATCAAAATTTGAAGTTTCTCATTTGTCTCCAGAATCGACATCATTAGGAAGAGCTCAGAATCATGACTCCAACGCAACTTGAACAGATTCAAATAGAGCTACGGAGTTCGAGTTATGCTTGGTCAAATGTCGGTCAACTCAGGGGCTCAGACCAAAAAAAGGTCAAAATTCAACATCACAGAAGTGGTCAAAGTTGACATCAATGCAAAGAGCTCGTCGAGAGCTTTCCAATGATGTATGTTTCGCACAAATTGGAGTTTGTATGAAGGAATTATGGGAAGTCATTTTTGGTCAAAATGATGATGTGACATCACCAAAACTTGACACATGGCATGTGACATGGCAGGAGTAGTGAGTTGGCATAAATACGGATTAAACCATGATCATTAGAGGCAAAAAAAAATTAAAAAAATGTATGGTTTAAAAATTAACAAAAATAAAATAATAATAATAAGGAAGAGGAGGATTTAGTGGGATTTGATCCCTTAATCCATGCCTTGAAATTCTCTTTCCTTCCCACTCTTCATGAAAAGGAAAATCCCTCCGTATACATAAATCTTTAAATAAGATTTAATTCTCCTAAATATAATAATCCCTATAAATGAGGATTTTAATCCTTTTAAAATTTTAGAAGCTCGTTACATGATAGTTAAGGAGGCTTAAAATAAATTAATGGATTTAAAATTATATTGGCATCGGTTGGTTTTGATAAAAGTCGAAAACCAAAATCTCTTATTTTTAAATTTTCACCCAAATATTTAAAATTTGGAATCCTCCAATTTGTTAAATAGGTTTAAATAAACCTCTAAGGCCCGAGAATAACATTTTAAAGGGATTTAATGAATTATTGAAGATTTGAGGATTTTTTTAAGGGGGGATTATTGTTTTCATATGTAAAAAAAGGGAGATTATGGGAGATTTGTACTTGTATGGGTAATATTGTAAAATCAATTGGTTAGTAACCAATTGGGGTAATATTGGTGTATAAAATGGGGTAGAAGGGTAGGATGGAAGCTAAGTGGTGATAAAGAAGAAAATTCCTTGGAGAAATTTTGCTCAATTTTTGTGCTATTTAGGAGGTTGCTCTTGCACACTTTGAAGGAGGGCTTGTCAAATTTCTTTGTAAACCAAGGGGAGATTATGCTAACATGTTGTATTGATTTTCTGGAGAAGTAATTGGTTCGGTTCACTCATTGAAGAGGGGCCCAGAGACGTCATTTTTACAATGAACTATGCTATCAACTTTGTTTCCATCTCTCTCTCTTTCTCTCATTTTGTTTTCATCACTTTTTTATTTCCATTATTTTTATTAATGTTCATGTGATAATTCTATTGAATCAAGTTCAATTTAAAATTATAATCGTTAAGCATTCTTAAAGCAATTGTCATAGATCTGTAAAATAGATCAATCAACAATCCTAATGGCCTTTACTTTGGCTCAACGGTCGAGCCACATTTTAACTACGTTATGATGTTTGGTGAAATTTTCAATTGCTCGGTCACGGACTTCTTCTAAGTGTAGAAATTCAGCTAGACGGGCTTCTTAACGGTCTCCCTCCTCATAGTATGTGTTGAGAAATTGGAGGGTGGGGATCTTGAGGTGGACAAGAAAGATAGGCTTTAGGCCATAGATGAGATGGAACGGGGAATCACCCAAAGAATCCTTATGGTGTGTACAATCTACCCAAAGGGAAAAATGCAACTGGGTGTGCTAGTCCTTGGGATTCCTATCAAGTAATTTTTTTTATCATGGTTATCAGATTTTTGTTCATCAATTCAGCTAGGCCATTTCCCTTAGGGTAATAGTTGGAAGAAAATTTTAGTGCAATCCCATAATCAAAGGCCCAACTAGTGAACTTAAGCAATGAAAAGGTGGGGCCATTATAACACATGAGGGCATAGGGGCAGCCAAAACGATTCAAGATAAAACTTTCTAAAAATTTAACCACTTCAGTAGTACATTGCCTACATGCTATTGCTTATGTTCATCTAGTACAATAATTAGAAGTAGTTAGAAAGTACCTATGGCCTACAGAGGATGGTGGGCTTATCGGACCAATGAAGTCGAGGTGCCATTGAGCAAACAGCCTTACCTGCAGAACTGGTTGGAGTCGGACAACAACATTACTTTCTTTGTTGGTCATTGTCTAACAAACATGACAGGTCCTGAGATGATTATGTGCATCCTTAAACACCATTGGCCAGGTAATACCTAGCCCACATAATTTGGTGGGCGGTTGAAGGACCAGATCCATGGCCAGTGCCAAATTTATCATGGAATTCTATCAATACTCTGACTGCTTCCTCTTTTCCAAGGCATCTAAGGTAAATTCCCTCATGATTTCTCTTGTACAATATAGATCCTTGCAACATGTAACTGTTTATCTTTAGTCTTAGGGCACACTTTTGTACTCCCTACAATCGAGACGGGCCTTGTTGTTCAGCAGATAGTAGACGATGTCATCATACCACTCTCTAGGAGAAACATCCTCTAGCTGGTATTGTTGCACAGTGAGCTCAGGTCCTGCTTCAGCTAGTGTTTCAGCTATCGTTTGAGTGAGGGTCTGCCCTCAAACCAACTTCATGGGTTGAATCTCTAAGTCACATTCCTACAACAAAGTTACCCATTTTCCTCTCCTTTCTCCCAATTCATTCTATATTAGTAAAGTCTTAACTGATGGGTCAGGCATAATTGCGAACACCCTATTCTGTAAGATATAATGCCAAAATTTCTTGACTCCTCTGACTAAGGAATATGCTTGATTTTCAATGTTATGGTATCTTAACTTTGCATATTTCAATGGAGCACTCATGAAGACAATAGGGTGTTCATTCCCTTTGTCATCATTTTGGGTCAATATACTAGCACAAGAGTGATCTAAAACAAATGACTAGATGTAAAACGGCTTCAGGTAATCTGGGTTGACTAGCATTAGTGCATCAGAAATTGCCTTCTTGATTTCTTTGAAAGCCTACTTGGATTCCAATTTCCACTCAACTTTGACATCCTACTTTAGCATAACATTCAGTGGCTTGACTATTTTAGCAAAGCCTATGATGAACTTTCTGACGAAATTGTTTTTTCCAAAGAAGGATTTCAATTCCTTCTTACTGCCTAGAAGGGGAATTTTTAGAATAGCCTGAATGTGTTCGAGGTCTATTGAGATTCCCTTCTCTGAGATCACATACCCCAACAACTTTCCTTCCATGATTCCAAAGATGTACTTCTTCAAATTTAGGGAAATTCCAAACTCTCTACATTTCTGGAAGAACTTACATAAATTAGAGAAGTGATCTCTTTTTTTCAAAAACATGGTAAGATCATCCATATAGATGATGATGCATTTTCCAATTAGGTCCTTGAAGGTGATATCCATTGCACGTTGGAATGTTGTGTCGGTGTTGATTAGTCCAAACGACATTCTTCTGTAGGCAAAGGTTCCCTATTTTGTAGTAAAATTCATTTTGTGCCTATCTTCATATTGTACCATCACTTGATTGTATTCAGAGTACTCATCCATAAAGGACATCATTTGATACCTATTAACTATTTGTAATACCTCATCCAATGAGGGCACTAGATAGTCGTCCTTTTCTGAGGCTCTGTTCAAGTTGCTGAAGTATATGCATAATCTAATTTCTCTATTCTTCTTTCTGACTGGGACCAATTTTTCCACCCACATGGAGTGCTGAATTGGGAATATGATTCTCATGGAAAACTTATGGACTTGTTTGTAGATGATGGGTTCTAACAATGCATTGATCAGGCACTGATGCTACCTAAAAGGTCTCACATCCGACTTCAGAGGGATGGTGTGAGTGATGATTGAGGTGTCATACATCTTCAAGTCTTCGTAACTCCAAGCAACCACATCATGGTACTTGTGCAGGGAATCAACAATCCCTTTCCTTTCTTCTGGCATGCACACTTTTCCAATGAACACCTTTTTAACTTCTTCGGCAGTCCCTAGGTTGTGAGCATCGCACTAGTTGTCAATGGAATCCTTTATTTGATGATCCTAATCCCTAATCTGATCCAAGTCAAATATCCATTCAAGCTGGACCATACCTCGTGGTATTATATTTTTGTTAAGGTCAATGACTCCCTCTATGTCTAATTTAGCTTCTTTGAGCTCTACCTCATCAATTATTTGAGTCACAAACACATCAGAACTGGTGATGAAATACAAGATATGTTTGTCATCATTGAACACTTGGAAGTTGGTGATATTATGTGGCATCGATGGAGTGGAAGTAAGCTCAAAAGTGAACTTCTTTAGGCCAACCAAGGATAGAGGTCGTAGGGTACTAGCTGCTTGCACTAAGGCATTGGCAGTATGGTTCTTGGAACGAGGGATCAACTGAATGTTAAATGCATCTAAGCCCTCTATGAGATCCAAAACTCTATGCCTATAATTTGCTAGTCTCAGATCATGGTAGGAATATAACTTACTGACTTGTTTTACTACTAGCTCCAAGTCACCAAAGACTTGTAGCATTTTAACCTTCTTTCTTAGTGCCATCAATAGACCATAGACTAATGCTTCGTATTTTGCTACATTATTCGTACAATCGAATTGGAGTCTATGAGCAGTAAAGTGTATCTTACCTGTGGGGATAATAAGCTCAAATCTAGCTCTAGCTCCTTGCTTAGACTTGGACCCGTCGAAGTGCAACATCCAAAAATTAGAGGCATTTTTAACCGTGGGGCTAGTGTAGCTTGCTTCCTTTCTTGGAGGCATATTTTCTTTGGCAATTTTAAGTGACCGCATGGATTCTGCGTTGCTTTGGTTTAGCTACACTACTTGGAGTTCCCCTTTCAAGGTGACTTGTCCTCTAATGTGCTCAACTATTGTCTAGAAAAGGAAACATTCAAATTCTGAGTGGGTAGCATTGTGTACCCAACACCAACTGGGTAGTAGGAGCTCTTGAAAGTCCATTCTTGCTCCTAAGCTGAGTTGATCTTGCACACATTTCTCCATAAAGTCCTAGAATCCATCTAACAATCCCAAATGTCTATCCTCATAGGATTCTTCATCATCTGATTCAATCAACATCTTTGTACTCGGAGGTGTGCTGACTAAGTTAGCAAGAGGGTTGCATAACACGAGGAGAACCTCTTCCTAGAACTCTAGTTCTTCCTGATATGCCATAGGACAGTAACTGACCAGTTCTATTTCAGCAAACAAGACCTCATTTGTGTTATTGTACTTCATGAACATGAATTTCATACATGGCTCTCGATTGATTCAAATATGGTTTGGAATCCCTTTCCAAAGCAGCCATAGGTGAGAAATGTCTATTGTAGCATATCCATTTAATGCCTGAGTGAAGTCTCTTCCCAATATTATGCCATATGTATCCAGGATATCAACAACTTAAATGTCGATGACATGTTGCCCCCTTGGATTAACAACAATCTACATGGGTATCTTGTTGATTTCTCTAACTATGTTTACTTTTTTCTTATCCAACTGGGTCACCTTCCGTCGAGAGAGTGTAAAAACAATTCCCAAAGCTTTGCAGATGACAAGAGGCATGACATTGGTCGATGCTCCTAAATCGAGCAAGAAATTGTGTAAGTTCTTTCCAAATATCCAAATGGTGGTTAAGAAGGAAGGAGTCTCCACATTCCCTTGGAGCAAGCCCATAGGTGTGTCTACCTGGGCTACTTGAGCTTTGTCTTTATCAATGGTTTTATCACGGGATTGTACTTGATTTTGTTCCTTGGCAGGTTGTTTACTTGTTTGTTGATTTGAGGGCTGATCCATTTTCTTTCCTAGGATTTCCTTGATTACAGGCTCATGTTGTGAATTGTCAAAGGAGATCCTTTTGGCCAGCACTTCTTGGGATATCTTGGATGGGGCAATCCCATTAAGCATCCTAAAGAAATCATTTCTAACTACTAGAACCCTAAGTAACTTGAAGGTTGACAGGCTTAGCTTGACCTTCTTAAATTCTTTAGCTACATATTCACTCATTTTCTCAATTTCAGCTTCAAAGTATTTACCTTGAGAGGAACTAGTGGGTTGGTTTTGGGTTTGGTTTGACTACCTATTCTTATTGAAATATTGAGTGGGCACATGAGGGTAGTCTAGGTTGTTGGCATTTGGATGAGGCGAAGTGCTAAAGTTATTGGGCGGAGTGGAGGTTGTAAAAGGACCCCCTACTTGTCTATTCCTCAAGTTATAATGGGTTGCCCTTTGATGGAACATTTGGACCTCATCCTCATCTATTAGACCATTATCTACTGAATCAAAGAGCTGAGATAAAGGGCTTCCATTGCTTACCTCTTTTGCTTATTTGTCCTTTAGGGCAGCGGTTTCCTTTTCAGGTACATTGTTTTCACTTCACGGGAAAGGAGCTTGGTTGACCACTAGCACTAAGGAGTCATATTGTTCAGACATGACTATGTCTCTGCAACCCACACCATCAACCACATTTTGAACCTCCACTTGAAATATTTATGTGGCTATTTGGAACTCAGGGCAATCCAATTCAGAATGCCTATTCAGTTTGTGAATGTGACACCATCTAGATAAGGTTGCCTCTGCTAAGTATACTCCACTTGTATTCTTATCTACATTGGCAGACTGATCAAGAGGTGTGGGAGCACCTCCGTTGTTTGGCCTTGTATTCCACATCTAGTTCTATCTTTGTGAAGGTCTTCTTTCAAATCCTTGGTTAGAACTTTGACCTCTCTCATAATTCTATCCAGAAGAAGTACATGCATCACAGTTGTCTCAGTTGTCTCGATTGAGATTGGCTTGGATACTTCTTTGGGAGGCTTGCAGTTGGTTATTCTAATTTCTTAAGTGTGTCATCTCAGTTGACATTTTCTTGATCGTCTTTGTCAATTTGTCTATCCGATCCTTCTTTGTGTTGTTTTGTTGAGGTGCTTGATTCTGGAGGAAGACCAGTTGTACTGCTGGTTGATTTTGTTGACTGGGTGGGAACTCAGATCCCTATAATTATATAGGCACTTGAGGCTATTGAGGATAAACTTATTGTTGTTGTGGTTGCAAATAGTGATGCATGGGAGGCACTTGATTCAATGGTGGCCTCAGATGAGGTACCATCGATAGCTGCAAGACTTGATTCATGATTGGCGTTTGATGTGCCAAGGCCTAGGTAAGTCCTTGGATCTATATTGGATGAGTAGCTAGCCCCAAGGATGGTAGTGGACCAGCAATTTTTTGCCCCAGATCAGTACTTGCTCTGACTGCTTCTGCATAGGCCTCCACCAAGCTGGCAGGTGGCGGGTGCATTCTTTTTACTACTCAAGACATGAGGTTGTCCAAGGAGGCATAGTAGACCTTTCAAGCAAAGGGATCATTAACCACATAGGGATTCTGTAGCCTCATGTCAGCATGATGGAACCAATCATTCAAGGAGTTGATTGGTTCATTGACTTCCCTTCGAACGAACATAAACTATTGGTATAACTCGAAAGGGCTGATCGGAATCTTGAATTTTTGCGAGAAGGCATTCTTTAATAGATTCCAAGTGGTAATGGATCCATTCGGCAAGTTGATGTACCATTAAAAGGATTCTTCCCCCAAGGAGTAGGGAAAGAGCCTACAAGCTACATCTTCATGATCAATTTGCATATCCTTCAAATTTTTTTGAAAGATATTGATATCTTCTTCTGCTATCCTTTGCGGATCACGAGGATGAAACTTAGTCCAAAATCCTTCTAGATTCTTCGACATGTTGTGATAATTATTGAAGGACACGGGAGATGGGTTGTTACCCAGCCAAGCCATGATGGGAGGTGCAGGCTACACTAGCTGTGCTACAGTGACTTGGGGCTGCAAAGGAGCACCAGTGTGTGGAGCAACGCCTTCGCTGTGAAGTGCTGGGATAGGGGCAATTCCCTGGATGTGAGAAGCGAAGGGTTGGAAGGTAGTTTGGAGTGGTTGGGAAGAGGAAGGGGCTACCAGAAAGGAAGGAGAAGAGTGTGGCGAATGGATGGAAAGAGGAGGTGAGGATGGAGGTGAAGTGGGTTGAGCAGATGAGGCTGAGGTAGATGCTTCCCCTCTCTTGTCTCTCTTAGCCTTGGTAGGGGGTGGTAGCTCTTGGAATTCCCTTTTGTTTGGTGTAGATCTTAACACTCTTTGGAACCTCTCAGGGGAGAAGGAACCAATTCGATCTAGCTTAGAAAAAGGGATGCCCTCCTTCTAACTCCAGTTCTATTGATGGGTGTTTTTTCACCTCTCAACACATGCAGCACACAAGTGCACTACCTCTCTTGAAAGACAATTTCCTACAAACAAGTTGCCAAAAATTACCCCAAGGTCTCTCGAGTGTCAGGTCATGACTTGCAAAAGCAACTCAGTGGATTGATGTGATTTGCTGGTAATCACAAGGGGCATGGACAATTTCTAAGTTGGGAGGGAATTGGATCTTCAAATGGAGTTTATGAAATTTTGAAAGTGAGGTGCAATTGCTGCAAGTTCAAAATAGCAGTCTAAAACTCCATGTTCAACATCAAATTTGGCTTTATAATGATGTTGGAACTTTGCCTTAACTACTATTTTAAATAAAGGTCAAAAGGGAAAAGGGAGGTAAGAGTTCCTAGACCTACAACTAATGATGAATAGTGACAATGGAGGATGCTACAGTGGACAACCTTCCTAAAACTGAGTTCCACTTAACCAAACAACATATAGTCTCATGAAACTAGTGCTATCTTCTAAGGTCTGCAGATTTTTTAGCTATTCATTCACCATAAAGGATGAATAGAAGATGAATTTCAAGTGCAGTAATAAGTTAATGTTCAGACTAGCTTTACATTGTTGTTCATCATCAACAAACAACAAAAAGCATGAACATGGAAGGCATCAACACAATAACATTCTTGAATATCAATGGACAACATGAACTAAACCACTAAAAGCAACTTGAAACACTTAGAACAAGAAACTAAATCCATCCAAATCTATAAAATTTGAGAAGATTAATTATGCAACATGTGAGAAACACAAGAATCCACCAAAGCAATGAAATTCTATTGAAATTTCTGCAACATGTTTATACACAACAACTCAACTCTCCCTTTGAAAATGAGAGGAGACCCCTATTTATAGTTTTCCAAAAGTGAAATGAATGGCCAAGATTTACTTTCATTGTGTGGCCAAGATTCATTTTACGTTAGGGTTTCACCTACCCCAAAAATATATCAATATAAAATACATTTTTGTCTCATTCCTATTTCGTCCTCTAGTGGCTCTGACACTGTAGCAATTTTTTCGTCTAGTGACTACCTTCTTTTTCTAGCTAAACTGTCAAAAACTCATCATCAATCACTAGTTTTCCTTCACTTTTCTGAAGGGTGGTGTACTCCAAAAATTTCCCAATCAGTTCCTGAAGCTTATCCCATTCCATGATGTCGGATTGAAGGACTTGGAAGGTCAACCTCTTAAATCTGCCAGTGATTTTCTCCCAGTGCTTTGTGCATCTTGGTGTGGCCTTGATTACCTATTCAAACTGAGTGAATGCTCTTGTAGCAAAGTCCATGAAATTTTATGGTAGCACATTTTTCATCCCTTGCTCCATCTTCTTATGGAAGAATGGCCTAATTTTCCTTGGATCCAACTCTAAGGTGGGCATATCATAATTAGTCATTAGCTTGAGGTAGTCATCGCTATTCGTCCTATGCTCTACAACCCATTTGAGGTCAAGCTCAACCTCATGCAACACTCTTTCCAAGATGTCCCTCTTGTGATCTAGGCCCATTTTCCATGTATCCACCAGCTAGTGATCATCTTTTGTGAGTGCCAACTCCTTTTCCTATGTCATCTCAGGCATCTTGAGAATAGCCTCAAGCTTAGGATAGGTGATCCTATATAGCTCGGTGAACCAGTAACATATCTTTTTTGTGCCCTATAGCTGCATTTGCATATCTCAAAATTTGTTATTCATTGCAGTGTGTCCTATGCCCATGTCACCATTGTATAATACTCATTGGAACCAATCCACAGTGGCCTTGGTCCAATTCTTCATCTTTTCCATACTGGTGAGTTCTTCTTGGGAGAGAAGTGGGGGAGAGGAAGATGCCATTGGGGCTTCTTCCTCAAAGGAAGTCCATTGCTCAATATACATAGTGAGATCTGCCACATGCTCCTTTAGTTCCTCCTTAGAGGACTAACCCTTGTTCATTGGTTGTATAATTGTAGCCACCAACCCCTGGAAATCATCAATTTTCTATTCTCTTGTTGCAAGGCCCAAGTTGATGGTGGAAATGTTATAGCTGACCCCCTCACCTTTGTCTATCACTACAGTAGCAATCTACACTGTCCTTGATCCAGATGCATCAATTGTGATGTGGGAGTGGACTCTTGGTTTCTTCTCTTTCTTCATCTTCATTTGCGCTCTTTCCAATATAGCCTCAAGTCGGGCCTTTAGATCAACGAGAGCAGGGGATTTCTTTTGCAACTGCCTCCCTAGCCAGTCAAGCATCTAAGTTTCCCCTTTTGGTGATTCATGATCACCTTCCTCTCTTTGTTCATGCTGAGGTTTTTTCTCTTCATGTCCTAGGGCTTTTCGTTCAGTTCTTTCCTCTTCTTCATCTAAGTCCCCAATATGTATAGCCTTTTCTGTGTCCAACTCAGTAGTGGCTATATTTTCCTCAACAATGCTTTCTTTCTAGGGTGCTCTTTCTTCTTCTGATTCAAGCTCTACATGATGCTCTGGCTTGGGGCTCTTTTTTGATGCATCTTCTTCCTTTTCTTCTTCTTTTTCTTCTTCTTCTCTTTCAGGCGGTACCTCTTCTTCTTGAATGGGGCCTTTGTCTTTCCTAACCAGTGGAGGTCCTTTGAGTATCTCCACATTGACATCAGTGTCTTCTTTCTCCTCAGAAGGTTGTTTTTCGAATTCAATCTCTTCTCTCATATCCTTGAGCTATTGGGACAGCTCCTCTTCAAGCTCTTGATTTGAGGTTTCTATGACATACTTGGCATTGAGGGATTCAATGTCCTCTGAAGAATGTGGCTTTTCTTCATCTAACGCCACCTCATCTACATTTATGGTCATTCTTCCCTCTGGGTGCTCGAAGTAATCATCCTTAAAAGGATCTTCAAGATCCTCAACTATTCCTTTGGTAGCCTCCCTTTGGTGTTTCTCCATTTATTCAGATATCTGCATGGTGGTCTCCATTTTTGGTGGCTCTATAGGTGGTGGAGGAAGAGGCAGGCCAGCAACAATTTGGGTCATCACAACTTGAACTGTGGGATTCATTATTGCCCTAGAGATTTCAGTGGGTATCCCTTACATGTACTTTGCAAAGGCTTTTGGTAGGGTGAGTGGTGGTATAGTGGCAGTGACAAATGAAGGTATTGCAGCAGAAAGAGTGGGAATTGGAGGGGGCAATGAGGCAGATGGCAGTGGGGATGTTGTAGCTAAATAAGAATCCAACACCATTATTGGGGCCGTTGGTGAGGTGGAAGCAAGGTGGACTGAGATGTCCATGGCAGGCGGAGAGGAAATAGGAAATGCCTAAGATGCAGGAGGTGGAGGAGTGGCAACGATAGCGGTAATGGAAGGAGTAGAGGTGGCAGGTGGTGACTGTGGGTGCTCAGTCTCTTCTTCTCCTTCACGTTGCGGATCCTCCTCAATGGTTGTAATTTCACTGAATACTCTTGATTTCTTCACCTTCTTTGAGGATTCTCCTTCTACAATCTTCTGTGTGTAGACTTTATGCTTGGGTTGGCATTCAGACACATCTTTCCTTTTCCTTGATCTTGTTACCAGAGGAGATTTAGGGGTTTCTTTTGTTGGGGCAGCAGCTGCTCCACTATCAGTTTTACTTTTGAGCTCATCCTCAAGCTCACCATTTTTCAACATAGCTCCTTGCAGTTTGAGTTGGGTGATTTGATCATCTACCCATTGCTTTGTTCTATTTTCTACTAGCCTCGTTACAATATCGAGGTCATTAACCTCTGCTTCATCCCAATCTATCAATGGATGTAACAAGTTGGCCACAACATCGAATCTCTCATCAAGAATGGCGTCATCCTCCTCCACAATTTGATCAAGTACTGGAAATAGGTTTATTGACCGCACAAACTGGGTCATCATCCGCATGTAGTGCCTCATTTGCACCTCCTTATCATCCTTGCAATTGGCCCAAAAATATTCAATACGAGGGAGATGAGCATACTATTTTTTGACCTACTTGTTTAGTTTCCCATATAGGTCCATTCAACTTGGTCGAGCTATGTGGAGGTCCATATGGTATTCAACTATCTCCTTTTCTAAATATTTTGCACACTGGGCAGCAGGAACTGCATACATTCCTTGCCTGAAAATGAGGGGATAGGGGATCCCCGCTCTGTGTTTATCACTTAGTAGAGTATGGGAATTTTGTAGATGTCTAGAGACCTGCAATATAATCATTTAGTCATTGGGGTACCATGGTAGCTTGTAGGGTCTCTCAGAGAAACCCTCTGTTTTGATATAGGTGAAGCTCATGAACTATATGAATAGGTACTTGAATCTCTAGATGAATGCTTGGGCACTATGCGAGACTCTTCTTTGAAAATCTCCTCCAAGGAGTCTTATGATATGCCCAATGAAAGCATCGTTCACTCTTTGGTATTCCCTCTTGAAATTCTTGTATTGTAGTTGTGGGTAGCGATCATACACCTTGAGTTCTCCTCTCCCTGGATTCAAATTTTGTGCAACAAAGAGGCCATTGTATGGGAATGCCTCTACTAGTAGGTATACCAGGTAGGATGTCATGTAGAACTGACATGTTTTCTTTACAACCATGAGTTGTTCGTGCATGTTGTCGCTAATGATCTTGGCCCAGTGGAACTTTGTTTTCCCACGGATGATCTCAATGAATAGAACATCCATTCCTGGAAGAAGGTAGCAATAGGGATGCCAATTACCCTACTCAACAGGGTGACAAAATCATGGTACTCCTCATAAAAGTCGCTCTTGAATAGCTCTTGGGGTACCTTAGCAGCACTACCCCTCTTTTCCTTCAACCAATGTTGGTTGATCAGCTTCTTACACCCTAGAGGGTCTGCTTTCTACATGTTTTTAGCATATCCCTTCTCTGTTTCCTCCATGGGGTCGAATGTAGGGATACAAAATGTTTAGCCTATTGATCGGGCAGATAGATCTTCCAACACTCTGCCATCATGATCTATAATCTTTTTGTTGCCGCTATGGTAGCACTCTTTGCATACCATCACTAGTTCCAAGGATACAAGTGAAGGTGGGAAGCCGACTGCCTTGGCAAGGCCACTCTTTCTAATTTTTCAAGAATTCTTAGTTGTAGGTTTGATCATGACTCTTTGTCTAAATTCATCAATATCTACATGCCCCAACACTGAATCTCAGGTAGAGGTGACTTTGGAGGTGATTTCCACCCCATGGAATTGGTACTTCATTTGATCTTTCTCCTCTTTCCCTCTCAATGCTTTGGAAGGATTCTTTCCTTTCTCTTTCTTTGCGGACTTCCCCGATGTATCTACAAAAAATTCTATAAATCCTACAAACAAAGATACAATAAGCACATTCACATGAAAATTGGGGAAGTGTTAGTAAAAACTTGTAAATGGGAGGGTCAAATCCAATAATTCATCATTAGGAGATCATAAAATCCATTAGCATTCATTATTCAAGGCTTGTTTGGGTCAATTATAGGGGTGCGGGCTCAGGAATGTGGGTTTCCCTAGGCTAGAGGTCATCAGGAATAGTCAGAAGTGGAATGATGTCGGGGTCATGGCAACCCGTAGATGACCACCCGCACTCTAAGTTCTGCATTTGGGAGTTCAGTAGTTAGGACTTCAACAAGGCATTTGGAATGTGTGTAATTCAATTATGAAGTCCCTAGAGGCATTCAATTGGTCACTTTGCTCGTGTGGGTTCAAGGAGTGTAGAAGTTGGACACATTGCAAATGGTTGGAGCTCTGTTGTTGAGAAACGATGATCATGAGGCAGAAACTCACAAGAGGAATCGCATAATGTGGGACCCACAAGTGGCCAGGATGGTCTAGCTTGACTCCTTTTGGCTTTGATTGGTTTGAGGCATGCGAGAAAAAAGTGGCAAAAATTCATTGAGAGATGGCTACTTGGGAACGACAGTGATGAAATAATGGCCCGCAGGAGGTGATCCGCACTGGCAAGTCTGCAAGATGCCTTGGCTTTAGTCATTTTTCTGAAAGAAATTTGGATGGTGGAGGAGAGCTCAAACTCCGCAATGCAGGAGGATGGGAAAGCACCGCCGCTTGAAAAAGGAAGCCAGAAGATGGTGAGTCGTAGGCGGCGGCCCACAAGGAAAGGCTCGCAACGCATTTCACTTGGTCATTTTTTGTTGAAGACTTTGAAGGAAATAGAGAGGAAGAAGTTCGCAAAGCAGATCGACAGGGTTCCACGGCTGTTAGTTTAGCCACATAAGGTCAGACTTAACATTTTTCACTCAAAATCTCAAGGCGGTGTAGAGAGTCGTCGAGTCCGCAAGGCAGACGGAAGCAAGGACCTCATCACTAATGAGGGCATTCAAAATGGCGGCAGAGAGAGGACAACAACCCGCAAGGAAAACGTGAGTTTCGCTTGTGAGAAAAATGAACGGATAGCGAGGTAGCAGGGTCCATGATGCACAGGGAAGCTTAGGTTTCATCGTTAGCAAGTAGTGTTTAAAATGACGGCGAAGAGTGATCAGCGGCCTGCAAGAATCAATCCGCATGATATGACTTAGTGTTTTCTACGTTTGATGGAATTGACTTTGGCAGGACCCGTAATGCGGGTTGCTAGAAAAGGTTGGTCGCTTAGAAACGACAGCAAGACAGGGGCTTCCCGCATGTGGCAGCCCATAAAGGCGGACCCGCAGGAGTTTCAAGATTTCAATTTTTTTTCCAAGTATTCTGTCATTTGGGTTTTCTAGGGAAACGATGGGATGGCGTCCGCCCACAGAGGCAAACCTGCATAGGCGTGAAGGCTTTGGTTTTCGTTCAAGTGAGTTATCACTTCGAGCAGTGGTGACGAGGATGCAGGCCGCAAGGGTTTGAACACCCTGCGAAGAACAATGGTGGCGAGGCCAAGTTCTGCAAGGCCTAAAATGGTTTTGTTTAAATGAATTTTGAAGATTGCTCAAATGGGTTTGTGCACAATTTTGTGGTTAATCGGCCGCTAAGAGGGCTTTCTGAGGTATCTTCAGGATTTTCAATTAAATTTTAGAAACCTAATTCAAAAGGATATTTTCTAGGTTAATGACAGCGGACATACATGAGAAGCACAAAGAATCTCAATGAAGATTGAACTTTGATCGCTCAGGAGGTGGTGCAAGCATGCAAGCTTCGACGGTTGTTTGGGATTTGAATTTTTTTGAATTTGGTCGATGAAAATGATAGGTCAGATGGCCTATTTATAGGAAAAAATGCATTTATGACCTGCATTGAACACTTGCACAATGATCGACAGGGTAGCTAGGCACAGAGTTTAAAAGGCCGGTGGTTGGAAAGGCAAAACCTGCAAGGTGGAAGGAACACCAGACATCATCATTTGACGAGCGGCTAAAAGATGGTGGCCAAGGAGGATGTGGGACCTGCCATGTGGGAGGACGTCCTGAGTTGGCCACCGATAAAATGGTGAAATGT
Source organism: Sequoia sempervirens (assembly GCA_007258455.2). Lineage (NCBI taxonomy): Eukaryota > Viridiplantae > Streptophyta > Pinopsida > Cupressales > Cupressaceae > Sequoia > Sequoia sempervirens. Next base: position 21,496,132 of record VDFB02000008.1, on the reverse strand, counting down.
AGGCAACGACATGCAAGGAGAAGTTCGCAACTACGAACCCGCAGGGGTTGAAGGATGCCAGTTTTAAAAAACCAAGGGAAACCTACCAAGGAAACCCTGCAAAAGCCAAGGACTTGGAAATTTCTTAGGTGGTGAATCTTGGTCAACTAAGGATAATGACTTTAGGGTCCCTTAACCACTTGGAACACAAAATTTAGGGGCACACAAAATGAGGCGAAGGAAAAAGTAACCCAGTGAAGGCAAAAGAGAGGGTCCCTGTTCTGAACGAGGCATGTGTGCTATAGGCACAATAAATTAATGATAAATTGAATGTTAAATGCTAAGACATAGCAACATGTCACACAAATGGATGTGAAGTTGTCTCATAATGACTAACAAGAGTTTATTCTTTCCAATATTGCTTCATTTGCATGTAAATTCAATCTGATGAAAATCCTAACACTTGTCTTACGAGGCTACTTGAAAATTTGAAACACTTCTTATTTCCATCACAAGAATCCCTTATCTCTAATTTTCCTCTACCATTTTATCAAACAAACATAAATAAGCAATGAATAAGAATCCAATAAAGACCTAAAATTGGACAGTTAATAAATTTCCAAGTATATTACACATACATTAACAAAACTTCACTGACATAATGAGGTTATTAATTGCAAACAGGGACTTAAAAGTGAGAGTTTAACCCTAGAGAATTATTCCTAATACCAAAAAATTGCATCATTTCTTTGTCATCAATAGGGTTTTAGTTTGCATAGCTTAGGAAAAAATTTGACCAAACATGTCTCTTGTAAAGTCATGCACAATAAATCAGCCACCATTGATACAAAAAAGAATTGCATATGGAACAATACATAGAAGATATATATTAAACTCACAAGCAAACAAATATTTAAAATATGTTTTATCCACAAACCAATAACAATAGAGAGTTTATTAGATCAATAAAATCATGAATACGTATAATGATAGAAAATAAAATGCAACAAAACAAACCAACATTTAGTTAATTTCTAGATGCGTTTTATTATCTTCACCTTCAAAATCATGGAAATCGACTGCTAGTTGAAACATTGGTTATTCCAACTTCAACTTTTGAAAACTACCCATGGTTGCAAATCAATATAAGAGTGCATTTGTTTATTTTTATATTGCAAATGATTATGATGAACCTCTTCACATGCATGATCATTAAGCCATATAAAACATTGCATCTAATGTGGTCATTAAGTTATGCTTTGAAAGCATGAACTATTGTGTGAAATGAAAGGAAATTAGATATATTGTGCATAAGCATTGCAAGTGTACACAACCAAACACTTATGCTCATCAATATTTGGCCTCCTACAAAATAGATTTCAATTGCATTAACCAATAAAATTTTTGGTAGTGACCTATTTAAATGTTGTAATTTGTTGTATTTTCCAATTTGCTTCTTATACCTACGCTATTGACCAAATAATTTTGTCAAACCAAACAAAGCACATGGGTTACCTGACCAATTTGACTAATATCATTGAATACTAATAATAAAATGGACTGTCATAAATAGTTTCTATGTCATTATTGTTGTAAGAGTTTATTTGAGTTTGTTTAACTAAGGCTACTTGTAAGGCCCAACTAATACTCAGTCAACTTGGTGTTAGACACACAATTCAAAGGTGGATCCTAGCTGAACAGTCTACTAAACACTCGCAAGGCTCCATTTAATTATCAATCAAGGCTACATAAACTTTTGATGATGCTAGCACTATATGTGCATCCAGAGATTCTATACTACCTATATCATTAAGTATATGTGGTTTACACATGTGTATGAAAATGGGAAATACTTGAAAGGGAATAAAGCTTAAATTGCAAAATAGAGTAAATAGCTTAATCTAGCACCTATGCTATGGGTACTCTCAGCTTAGTACTATAACTAGTTAACTGCTAAACTAAGCTCTGTAATAAACTATACCACTAACTATTGACTCTTCACAACTGAACTAATTAACCATCCCTAGGGTTTGACTCAAAGTAATGTTACAACATGCATACAACCATGAATCTATTCTAAAATTAATGCAACATGAAACATCTATTATAACAACAAAAATTGAAGTGGGTGGATGGTACCTTGAGTGGACCTTGCTCAAGCTATTATGCCCATGGGATAAACCAAATACAAGCTACTGAATCAACTAATCATAGTAGTAGACTTAAAACATCTTTATTGCATTGAAAATTGAACACTCATGATATAACAAGAATATCCAATAGATTTCTCATTCAGAAATTCATATTCATTGTAACAGTAAACTTAACAGTTGTCTTTCTAAAGCATAAAACTAAGAATGCACTTCAACTATAATTATAACTAGATATTCCAACTAGCTTTACTCCTTGAGCATTGATCCCTAGATATAAGCATGGGAGGATATTTATTTGCATAAGGATTCAAAACATAAACTAAAACGAAAAACTAAATGCTAGTGTCCACTCTCCTTGTGAATAGGAGTTGAATGAGTCTTTGAAATATAAACTTGAACTAAAAAGATCAGAAGAGAAGTAGAAACAAGACTCTTGCTCAAACAGTTTTGACAGAGACATAATAAAATTGTCATGTGAGCCCAATAGTATTGACCCCTTCTCCCTTTGTCATGTTTATTTATTGTCCTAGTGACTCATAATTCGACCTCTTCAACAATCACCTTCATTTATTTTGGAACTATTGCATGTTCATCGATTTGGACTCTCCCCTACTAATCGTGATCCTTTGGTTGCGGGCTGAGTTTCCCGATTGTTGCGAGTTACAATATGCTTGATCTAACTTATGGTTTGAAAGGATTTAGTTTATCTAACATATACACACTACTAATAACCACAATTGAACATAGATTCATATTGCATTTTGTACACATTCACATAATTAACCATGCAATTACCAACATATATTAATCATATTTCCATCAATCAAAATCTAGTTTAAGTTGCATGAGGAATATAAAAGGGTATATAAGTTTAGGAATGTATATGAAATAAGTAGTTTAAAATTACTGAAAGATATGAACTAAACAAGAGAAAACTAGTTATTAATGGGGCTCATCATTACCCCCAACTAGAGAAATTGATTGTCCTCAAGCAATCTTTCAAGGGTGAAGGTTGTATTGTAAATTCATCTCCCTGAAATCTGTAACTAAATCTACTCCTCTTATCTATTTCGTGTAGTATCCCCCATAACATGAAAGCCTTACCTATTTGACATTTTATGCCTCTTCTCATTTTGCATTCTTCTCCCTTGTTCAATGTAGCACCAAATAAAAGAGCATGGGTGGATGAATGGTTAGAGGTAACCATGTGATTCCCTTGTCTCTGATAATTTCTATGCATCTACAAGATCTTTCAACCATGGCTACAAAGTTACATAAGGAGTGTGGTTCCTTTTTTTGTAATTCAGGAGTTGACTTTGTCCATCTTTCTTGTACAAACTTGAAGGCATGGTGGATGAGTCTTGTATCTAGTTGTTGCATCTTAACATAGCCATTTTATTTAATGTTCATAATTTTTCTGCCTGTACCCTTATAATCTAGGAGATTTTTCCATTCTTCTACAACTACATTGGAGTCTTTTGACTCTTTAAGGATATGTAGAGCAATAGATTTTTTCTCTTTCAACATAGTCTTGCATTATCTCACCCCTTTGTTGTTCATTTCTAAAATAAGAGGCCAATGCTCTAACTTGCAAATCTCCTACAAACATTAACGGGTTCCATTCTTTCACATCTAGCAAAGCAAGATTATGCAAGTAAAACTCACATAGTTGATCTTGCATATTTGGTGTAGAATCAACAAAAGCATTTAAAAACTCAAATTTTCTACTCATATCAATTGGTAAATGACTTTTTAACTGGCTGAACTAGAAACACAAGTACTTTTCTTATAAAAATAATGCATACACCCTAGTAGGAGGTCTGCATTTCAATATTTGTGCAGCTTTATCTACTATTTCCTCAATCCTTATTGTCAATCTTTTCACTTTTGTTTCCTATTTTTCAAGGGCCCTAGTTTGATCAACTATCATGTTTGATTTTTCCTTCTCCTAATCTTTCCTTTGCTGAGAGAATTCCTTGGTTCTTTTCCACAAATCATACCCTAAGGACATTACAGTGGGACCAGTTGGAGTTCTAACTTGAGGAGGTCTTCCTTCAGTTATAATTTCCTTATTACTTGCATTAACAATGGTCAGTTGTGCAAGGATGTCTAATTTAGACTCATGCCCAAATGTATACAATTTCTCCTCTAATTCCTTGATTTTTATGTCCCTTTCACTGTCCTTTTGTTGATATGTATTTACTAATTCTTCTAGTTGTTTTATCCTATCAAGTGATTTTTATAATTATTTCTTAACATTTCTTTCCTCTATATACAATTCCTCATCCTTTCCTAAAAATTGATCATCTCCCATGGTATGTTCACAACCCTCACTATCAGGACTCTGTGGGGTTCTTTTCCTAATTTTTTGCAACAAATGCATCATTTGAATTAGATTCATAGGTGCTTGTGAAATACCATGCTTGTTTAATTAATGTATGTACATTTCTAGGGGCATCCCCCTTTAATTCTAGATTTGTCTCCACTGTCACATCTTTTTTTTGTTTCTTAATTGATCCTCTCATAACACCTTTCTTCTTTAGGTGGTGTGAATTCCTAGGCTATGTGGATTTCTTCTACCTCCTTATAGGTACAAAAGAATATTCACTTTTCATTTTCCTAGTTCTTGGTGTTTTTCCAAAGATATAGGTTACTTGGGTATCTCATGCTATGGGTTGCTCAAAGGCTACAAGTTGTGAGTCTTGTAGGCTCTGCTCCTCTGGTTCTCCTCTACCACGGGTAGGTGAAGCAACAGGGAAGCCAACAAGCATTTCCCTTTCTGATATAACTAGTGATTCCACATTTTTCAGAACAATAGGTTCCTCAAGAATGTAATTGATATGACTGTAATTTAAGAAACTCTCCCATGAAACATGTGGAAACTAAACCCTCAAACTTCTTTTTATTAATAAATTTACTAAGCAATAATGTGACAATGTTGTGTTGTTCCTCTTCCTTTTGAACTTAGAACTCATTCTTTTCAACAAATTATAAAAAAATTTGGGAACAGGGACTGCCTACCATCACACCTATTGATGGTAAGCGGGTGATTCCACGTTTTGTGAAACAACAGGTTCCTCAAGAATGTTATTGATATGACTGCAATTTAAGAAACTCTCCCATGAAACATGTGGAAATTGAACCCTCAAACTTCTTTTTATCAATAAGGTTACTAAGCAATAATGTGACAATGTTGTGTTGTTCCTCTTCCTTTTGAACAAATTTGAACTTAGAACTCATTCTTTACACACCTATCATGGAAAAGATGGCTTAAAAGTTTAAAATAAACTATGTATAATAGGGATTGCCTACCATCACAAGTTAATTACTTGACTATATAAGAATCTACTGAGGTCCATACTCAAGGTAAGGATAATATTTTTATACCTTGAGAAGAACTATTTAAGTTTTATCCATGTTATCTGAATTTTTTCCCAGTAGCAATGACGTCTACCTTGATTGGAAAATCTTCCCCTTCCTATGGTAGTCTTGATACCTCAACAATGGCAGCCTCTAAAGTATCCACCTTCAAACCTCTTAAAGTCACCTCATCATTTTGTAAAGTAGTAGAAAATTGTTGTGTCATAACTTCATTGAACTATGTGAGTTTCAAGAAGTAGTCCATCCAGCTAGCATGTTGAAAAATAGGTAACAATAGTCTATCTTCCTACAACTAGGTATGTGCTACTAGTTCCCTTCAGATAATATCACCACCCATGGTGATGCTTTGTTCTTTGCAGTATATTCAATCATTCAATTATGCTCTAATCCTTCTCAATTCTCCTTTGTCCTAGTTTTGTCTCTACTTATTATTCTCACTATATCACTTCTAGTATACTATATGTTCCCAATGCAGCCAGTTCTTACCCTTCTCTTCCCCTCTAGGCTTATGTTATTTGAAAATGGGGAAAAAAATGGCGAAAGGTTGCAAAAAAATTTTGGTTTGGAAAATCAAGAAGATAAAAAGTACCTCTCCCCCCAACTAAAGGTATTAAGTGCACTTAATTGTACGTTTCTTGGCAAAGCGTGTGATGATATATAGTGGAAATATCAAAAATTTATATGAAGCATGCAATATTTAATATGTAAACATGTATAAAAGAAAATGTAATCTATGATAATTATGGAAAATTAGTAGGAGTACCTATAAAATTGCAATGAACTTAAAGTTAGCTCATGTGAAGTTGATGAGAACTACCCACAACTAGGTATGATATGACCATTCGTAATTTCAATTAGCAATGAATGATATGACTACATGGAGCGTGGTACATGATGGTTGAGAAAGGTTGTGAGATGTATAGGTGATGGTATGTGAAATGAGTTGTATAGCGTGTGGTAATCAAGAAAGGTAATATGAAAAAAATGGCGAAAGGTTGCAAAAAAAATTTGGTTTGGAAAATCAAGAAGATAAAAAGTACCTCTCCCCCAAACTAAAGGTATTAAGTGCACTTAATTGTACATTTCTTGGCAAAGTGTGTGATGATATATAGTGGAAATATCAAAAATTTATACGAAGCATGCAATATTTAATATGTAAACATGTATAAAAGAAAATGTAATCTATGATAATTATGGAAAATTAGTAGGAGTACCTATAAAATTGCAATGAGCTTAAAGTTAGCTCATGTGAAGTTGATGAGAACTACCCACAACTAGGTATGATATGACCGTTCGTAATTTCAATTAGCAATGAATGATATGACTGCATGGAGCGTGGTACATGATGGTTGAGAAAGGTTGTGAGATGTATAGGCGATGGTATGTGAAATGAGTTGTATAGCGTGTGGTAATCAAGAAAGGTAATATGAATGCTAGGTGTGAGGTGGTGTATAAGTTGCATGTGTAGAAAATGGTAGTAGAAAGTATAGAGATGCAATTAATTTGGCAGGAAATTTTGAAATGACTTATAGGTAATTGCTATGGGTGCCTTCAATAATAGGTCCCTTTCTGAATTTTGTCACTTTTAGGTGTGAAGCTATAGGTCCATGTTGCTTTAACTATACAAAAAGAAAAATGAATGTGTAATTATTGTCACCTGTGTAATTTGTGCATTTGAAATTTGTGTGTGAGATTATTCTTGTGAAATATTAGTGGGTGAGTTGTGTAGCTCACCAACTGATTCAGTTGTGGAACTTGTACTATCCGATGCTAAAACTTTGTGATCAAGTCCTTTCTTCATGTCCAATTCATTATCATTTTGAGGTTCATACTTCTAAATTAATGAAAGAATGAAATCTTCCTTTTGTATTGGCTTCTTGTAAAGCTTAAGCCTATGTCCATTAACTAGTAGTGAGAATTTGACTTCATCAATTGTCTACAATTGGATCATCCCATTTGGGAATACCTATTGTATCTCATATGGGCCAAGCCACCTTGTTTGTAACTTTCTCTTGTAGTCCTTATATCTATATTCATAAACCAAAGCCCAATCTCCCACACTGAATTACTTTGTTTTGATAAATTGATCATTCCATTTAGTTCTTTGATTTTGAACAACTTTAGTGTGGTGAATAACTTCCATTCTTATTTCATCAAGTGCATTCAGGTTATTTAATCTCTCCTTTTGTGTTGTTATCAAGTCCATGCCTAGTGTTACTGTTGTCCTCAATTTTTTGTATTAAAATTCTATAGGAAGAAGTACTTTTTTTTCCATACACCAACTCATAGGGTGTAAACCCTGTTATAGTTTTCCAAGTTGTTCTGTAGTCCCAAACTATGTCTATCAGTCTGGCTGCCCAATCCTTCCTGTGAATTTGTATTGCCTTGGTCAGAATGTTCTTAATTTCTCTGTTTGTTACTTCTTCCTACCCATTGGCTTAAGGATGATAGGGTTTGGACTTTTTGTGTCTGATCTCATACTCTTTAACCAATTTGGTGATCAACTCTGATGTAAAATGGGGACCTTGGTTTATGACAATTTCCCTTGGCACTCCATACCTTGTGAGTATGTCTTCATATATAAATTTTTCCACATTCCCATCTCTTGCAAACTGTAAAGCCTTAAATTCTACCCACTTTGTAAGACAATTTGTGCATACTATTAAATACTTCTTATGTTTGATGTTGGTGACATGGGACCAATGAAGTCTAACCCTCATTTATCAAATGGTGTTATTTTTAGTTGTGGTTGTAATGGAATTTCATCTATCTTTGTTGGCCTTCCCATTCTTTGACACCTATCACAACTCCTAGTGTAATTTATTGCATCCTTATGAAGGGTTGACCAGTAATAGCCAATATTGAGAGTATTTAGTTCTATCCTTTTTGTTGTAAAGTTTCCCCCACAAGGTTCATCATGGCATACTTTAAGGATAATCTTCTCTAATATATCTTCTCATTAAATTATCTAGGCCTCTATAGAATAAGTAATTAGTTATCCATGAGTAGGGAAAACTTTTGTGAACCAATTATTTCTTTTCTCTAGGTGAGAAATGAGGTGGTGTTTGTACTACTACTAGATAGTTGGCAATATCAGCAAACCAAGGTGTATGCAAAGATAAAGAAAATAAATTCTCATCTAGGAAGGAATCATCAAAATCTTCTACTAATTGAGTTGGTAGCCTGGATAGAAAATTTGCTACTGCATTTTCTTTACCTAGCTTATCCACTATGGTGATGTCAAATTCTTGGAGTAATAACAACCATCTGACAAGCCTACCACCGACCACTAGTTTATTCATTAAATACCTTATCGTTGTGTGATTAGTATGTATGAACATAGGATATCCTATGATGTAGTGTCTAAACTTATTTATTGCATAAACAACTACCAACATTTATCTCTTTTTCATTGTATAATTGAGTTCTACCCCTTGTAGATTCTTGTTGATATAATATATAACATACTCTTTGTTGCCTTCCTTTTGTCCAAGCACTACCCCTATAGAAAAATCAAAAGCATTTGTATGGATGTGAAAAGGTAAGGTCCAATTTGGCCCTCTCAAGACAAGTGCTTTGGTTAATGTTGCCTTGAGTGTTTCAAAAGGGTGTTGATAAAAAGTTGTCCATTCAAATTATACATCCTTTGTGAGTAAAACAAATAGTGGGGTTGCAAGTTTGTTGAAGTATTGAATGAATCTTCTATAGTACCTAGCATGTCCTAGAAAACTTCTAACATCTTTTTGTCTTCAAGGCACAGGGAATGTTGAGATTACTTCAATTTTATCAGGATCCACTTGAATTCCATATTTTCACACAAAATGTCCTAGTACAATTCCTTTCGTCATTATCATGAAACATTTTTCTTGAATCAGTGATATATTGTTTTCTTGACACCTTTTTAGGACCTTCTCCAAGATACCAAGTGCTTCATCATATGTATCCCCATAAGTTGTGAAATCATCTGTGTAGACTTCCATAGAATCATGTGCAAAATCTAAGAAGATACTCAACACAGCCCTTTGGAAAGTGGATGGAGCATTACATAACCCAAACGGTAGGACATAATAAGCATATGTGCCCCAAGGGCATGTGAAAGTTGTCTTAGCTTGGTCCTCTTGATATATCTTAATTTGGTTATAGCCACTAAATCCATCTAGAAAAGAGTACTTTTTCCTTGTCAATGAATCAAGTACTTGGTCAATAAATGGTAGTGAAAAGTGGTCCTTCTTAGTGGAAAAATTCAATTCTTTATAATATACACTCTCTCCACTTTCCTCCTTTCTTTGGTACAAGGACTAGAGGTGACACCCATTGACTATCATAAATAGGATAGATGAAGCTTGCATCAAGCAATTTTTGCAATTTTATTTTTACTATATGTCTAAGTGGAAGGTTCATCCTCATTTTTTGTTGCCTTATGGGTTTGAAACCATCATTGATGTATATCTTGTGTATACACAAGGTTGGTTCAATCCCTTTCATATCATTATAATCCCATGCAAAGGTTGTTGTGTGTTCCTTCAACACAGTGGTCAGGGAGGTTTGTTGTGCAACAATTAATTCACTGTTAACATTCAACATTTTCCCATGCTATTTGAACTGATGAGAGATCAAGTCCTACTATGTCTAGGACATATTGTTGTGGTATCAAAGTATGAAAATTTTGGGAGATGACTCAGATGAATTGGCAGGGATAACATTTTGCAAAGGATCTTGCAAACATGTCAGGCAGTCGTGTTGTTGTGGGTCCCTACCATAGTTATTCTATATGATTTTTGATACTAAGTCATCCTCATCTTTGTTGTTTAACAAGGGGTTGTGTTCTATAGTCAAGAGGTTTTGCAATGAATATTGTTCTTCTTCATTTAGGGAAAGTCAAATGGTTTGTTCTAGATTTGTATGTGGCTAAGTTGGTGGATAAAGGACCAACTTCTTGGTCACATTCCAATTAGAGATAATCATATTCCTAGACCTACAACCTATAAATGCACCTGATGTTGCTAGCCATGGTCCTTCTAGGATGATGGGATAACCTACAAGATTAGCATTAGGCTATAATACCATGAAATTTTTAGGGTACTCACATGAATCCAGTGTTATGACCAGGTCCTCAATGATGCCCTCAGGTTTAACTGTTGAACTATTTGCCAACTATAGGACAATGGGGTAGGTCTGAGCTCTATTAACTATAATAGTTGCATTGTTTCCTTATTCATCACATTAATAGTTTCTCCCAAGTCAATCAAGGTGTTTTTTATGAGAGTGTCATTTATCTTGTCATCTACTATAGGACTTCCAGGGTCTGCATACTTAGGGACAATTATGTTTCCTAACATAATGTCTGCAAGTTTTCCTAAGACATGTATAGTTTGAGGGTCTTTTTATTTTCTACTTGAATTCTTTAGGCACAGTTCTCTCACTGTCTCAGTGTAAATAGGTACCTCCATAATGGCTTGAATGAGGGGGATTTTGATGCAAACAACATTAAGCTAACCTAATAGATTAGTTTTATCTTGTGTTTGATGCCTTTAAACATCTAATCTCTTAGGAAATGGAGGTTCTAGACTTGAAGTGGTTTGGTTAACCTAATTTTACATGGGCTCCTTAGGTGGATTGTTTGAGGTCTCTACTAGGGGTTCCTTATCAACTAACTTAGTGATTTGAGGGGATGAGGTCCCAACCAAATGTTTTCCTTGATTTGAGGTGGACATCACTCACCTCTACCCCATAAGTAGGGTATTGAATAGCTTCATTAGTATAGGCCTGTTGAATAGGATTGTTATTTGGGTTAGGTGTAGGTTGGGCTAATAGCTAAGGTGCTCTGGGTAGTTGTGGTGATAGATTTGTTGGATTTTTCATAATGGCTTGTTGTTGTGGTTGCAAGGGCTATTGTGGCTATTGGTAATTCATGTTTTGGTTTTTCCATTGTTGGCGTCTTTGTTACTAAGGCTTCCATTGGTTTTGTTGAGGTGGCCATTGAGAATTATAGTTAGGTCCTTGCAATTTCTGTTGTGGCCACATGTTGTGTTGTTTTTGGTCCAATTTGGTTGAGGATTTTTACATTGGTTTTGAGGGATTTTCCCAAGGCTCAGGGTTCTAACTAGAGAAATTTCAATTGCTACCAGGAAATGAAATGTTGTAATTCAAAGGGTTTGAAGGCATACCTTGTCTTGGATGCCATGGTTTCCTCTAAGCAATGTAGAACACTTGTCCATCTTCATCTTCTAGTGCATGAAAGTTTGGTTTCCCTTGTTTGTCCTAAGAGATACTTGGCACTCTTTTGCATTTGCAATTAGATTTCCTCTATCTACAATGTGGGTAGTATTCTATAAGGGTTTCCTTTGCTTCTTCTTTCTTTTTATTTATATGTAAATTATTCAATTGTGTAGCCAAATGGTTGATAGTATCCTCCTTCATGTTAGAAAGAAGATTACTCAATTGAACTCTAGATACTCCATTGGATGATTTGATGATGGAAGATGTCTTATCTCCTTTAGCTTTCTTTGTAAAATACCTTGAATGATTCTTGCATGCCTTGCAAATCTCCTCAAATGGTGCTTGAGAAATATCTCCTACCCTAATGAGGTTAAGTGTGTCCATACAATCCTCATTAATCTCCCTTAAGAATATCAACTTTAAAGACTCATCAGAGAGTCTATTTTGGTGGGATTTATTAAGGCAAAACTTGAACCTTTCCATGTAGTCTTCCAAAGATTCATCCTCCTTTTGTGACATCCTAAAGATGGCATCTCTCTTTTTGTCATTTCCTCTATTGTAGTCCTGGTACTTCTCCAGGAACTTTATCTTCATAGAATTCCAATTAGGAACAACATCTATTCCTAGACCTATGAACCATCTCAGAGCAATGTATCCTTCAATGTTATTAGAAATAGTTTCAACCTACGTGCATCTGTTTTGTAATAATAACTTCTACAAAGCACATCAAACTCAAACAAGAAGGTATCTGGGTCATCAGTGACCAACCCATAGAAGATAGGCAATGTTGAAGAAGGTATATTCTTCAAGGCAACTACTCTCTCCTAGTTGCTAATGGGGAACTCAAAAGTTACATGCTCTGGTGGGTCATCCACCGCTGCATCACCCATGGTTTGGAAGGTCTCCTCTATATTTGTAGTGGATGTTGGTGTTAGGGAAAGTTATCCTTTAGGATTACCCTCGCTATATTCACTTTGATCACCAATATCCTCTGTAGCTTCATGTGTTGAGGAGAGAAATATTCCTAAAGCGTCTCACTGCCTATGCATACAATGTTGTGACTTCTTGTGTCAACAACTCCTGCATAATGTTATTAAAACATTTTGGGATTTGATGGATTAAAACCTAATTATCCTAATGCTAGAAATAAAACACTAAACTATGAAATCTTTGAAATAACCCAAAAGAACCTTGAATGTGGCACCATCCCTGACAACAACACCAAAAATGTAAGGCTCAAATAATGCTTAGTCAACTTGGTGTTAGACACATAATTCAAAGGTGGTTCCTAGCTAAACAATCTACTAAACCCTCACAAGGCTCCATTTAATTATCAACCAAGGCTACATAAATTTTTTATGATGTTGGCACTATATGTGCATCCAAAGATTCTATACTACCTATGTCATCAAGTATAGGTGGTTTACACATGTGCATGAAAACAAGAAATACATGAAAAGGGAATAAAGCTTAAACTACAAAATAGAGTAAATAGCTTAATTTGGCACCTATGCTACAAGTAATCTTAGCTTAGTACATGTTTATGCTGAAAATGAGAAACTAATTAAATCTAAAACCAAAAATCAAAATCTCAGCATAACATCAATGAAGCTTTCCTAAATGAATACAGATGCAAAAATGTAATACTACACTACGAAAACCAAAATATATGCATTCAAAAGAAAACTAACTCCATTGCTTTCCTATCATCAAGATCTTGTATTACGCATTTGGTGCTCTCATATTTTCACAAGCACAAATACATCAAGAAGCTATGATGAACGAAAGTAAAGATCGGATATGCTATTGAAATTTTGAATATCCTTTTTGGTGAGAAGAGAGAGGGTTTATATAGATGTCCTCACACTCTTTATCCAAGTTACGAGAGAGATGTGGGATTAAAAGCATGAAATGGAGAAATTGATAATTATCCCATATTATTTAATCAAATGAAATTGATGGGAATGAGAGAGATAAATGAGAGGTTTTATGACATGATGGAGATTTAGGCATTTAGATTAAAAGTGCATTTACAAATTAGATGAATGATTTAATGAATTTATTTATGAAAATGCAAATGATTTAAAATATACAATGGATGCAGATTTCATGTAAATTAATGTATGAATACTTTAATTATTATGTGTGAATAAAGTGTGTATGAAATGGATAAATGATGAATAAATGATTGTGCAAATGGATAATGCTTATAATATGTTAATGATTTAAGCGAATTAATGAATGAATAGAATAAATTATTAAATGAATTAATTAAACAGATAATAATATCCATTTAATTAATAGATGAAAAATAGGACAATTGTGAGGAAAAATTTTAAGTGTCTACATTTTTCCCCTCTTCGAGACAATGCAGCCTGTTGTGTTGTTTCACAGAAAAAAAAATTGATTAACTGATACATGTCCCAGGGACATCCTAGTAAGGATGATGATAAGGATGATATGCCCCCTCGAGAGATTGATCGAACAAGCTGTGATAAGATTAATCTCTCGATAGATCACAAGGAGAAAATTTGATAATTGATATTGCGCAAGTAATTAATCGGCGATGCACATTTGATGAAAATGCACAACTAATAGGCATAATTGAACAACTGATGGAAATGCTCAATATAGCCAGGTTGATAAGTTGATTAAGCTAATTGAGATTGATGCTAGCGCAAAACGATGATTGATTAATAAATTGAGTGATCAGGGAGCATTAGAGTCCTATGCTAAAAATCAAGTTGATTGATTTGATATTTGGATTAAAAGACAAGCATTAGTTAGATAAACCGATTAATTACCCTTTGAGATAAGGAGCATGAAGAAAATGAAATGATGGAGGAAATGAAGGTGATGAAGCTTCTTGTGCTTTACAAAGTGCTTTATCATCATAGAGCTTATTATGTTGCAAATTAGTATAAGCGTCTAGATAACATGAACATCTAGACAATTTGAATACTATTTGTGTTTTGATTTAGCAATGAAGTATAAGCATCTAGGTATAAGGACCTTAGATGACCTGAATACTTATCGTCTAGAAGACACTATTAGACAAGGAATTTTCTTATCCACACGAGACTCATAGGTCCTCGATGATTTTAGACAACCATGTCTTAAGACGAGTCATCTTGTGAATAATAAACAATCCACAAATAGCAAACAAGTGAACATGTCCTATCCTCGCCTCTCTAGTCTAAGACATCCTCAAGAAGCTAAAAGACATGCCACCAAAGATAAAATCATAAATCAATCAAAAGACGGACAAACAAACAAACATCATGTTTCAATGTGGAACTATTTTTTCTCACAGTTTATGCGTTTAATTGGATTTGAAAGATGGATTGATAGGTATGTTGCAATGTCTACTTGATTGTCGATCATGGCATGTTTTGATTTTGTTGAAGTTCAAAGTTGTGTGGCGATCTAAAAGTATCACTATTTTTTGGAATTTTTTGAAGTTTATCTGATTTTTTTTGGATTTTTGGAATATTTGATATTTTTGGATTTTTTTTTTGGATTTTTGAAATATTTTCTTTTTCTGGATTTTTATTTTTATTTTTTGGAATATTTGTTTTGTTTTGGATTTTTGGAAGTTTTACGATGGAATGAGATGAATTGCAAGCGAGCAAACATATAAAGAGGATAGTTTTCTAACCATGAGATATTGAGTATCCCAACCCATAGCTAAGGTCAAGGAAATGCCTCGGTGAGGGATAGGACCAATTTAGAATGCATGAAGAAGCGAGCAAGCGAGGGGAATGTCGAACAATTCACAAGCCATGGTGAGTGTGAAAAGGTCATTATGGAGTGGAGGGTGAATGGAAATGGGATGGAAAGATCAAGTGGAGCTCTAAAGGAAAGAGGAGTGAAGCCTCTACACATGGCGCTGATTTCTCGGTTTTCACCATGGTACTTGCTCAAGGCACCACCAAAGTGGTTTTCACCATTGAACGAATTAATTTCTCTTTACTCTTTTTTTTTGTATTTTTTTAGGACTTTTTTCCCCTTTTTTGTATTTTTTTCAAGACTTTTTCCCATTTTTTGTATTTTTCAGACATTTTTCCATCTCTTTGTATTTTTAAGGACTTTTTTTTTCATTTTTTGTATTTTTTTAGGATTTTTTTGTATTTTTTCAAGACTTTTTTCCATTTTTTGTATTTTTTAGGACTTTAAAAGAGTGTTCTCTCTGAAGTACTCAGGTATAAAACTTGTGAATGTGCATATTTTTGATGGGATCATTAAGTAATTCACCTTCTGAAGGAGATAACTGGTATGCCCCATATCCATACACAACAATGATAACGTATGGACCCAACCAGTTAGGCTCAAATTTACCCTTCTTTTCTTTGTCTTGTTGATTGCGAGGATTTCCATGAAGGACAAGATCCCCAATCTTGAATGTACATGGTTTCACTTTATGGTTATAACTTTGTCACATCTGTTGCTAGTATGCTTTGAGATGATTGAAAGCATTTTTTCTTCATTCATCCAACAGTTCCAATTCCTACAAATGGGAAACTTGATAGTCTTCATCATTGATTTGATTATGCAAGGAGACCTGCAAAGAAGGCAACTCAACCTCGACGAGCAAGATGGCTTCAGATCCATAGATGAGGGCATATGGGGTAGTGCTTGTGGGAGTGAGGACACTCATGCGATAAGCCCACAAGGAAACATTTTTTTGAACATGCCAATCTCGACCAACTTCATTGATCGTCATTTTAAGAATTTTGAGATTGTTCTTGTTAGAGGCCTTAGCCTGGTCATTACCTTAAGGATAGTAAGGTGTAGAAAAATGATGTTGTATATGGAATTTCTCACAGAGTTCATGAACATCCTAATTTTTGAATGAACAACTGTTATCTATGATAATGGATAAAGAAACACCATAACGACAGATGATATAGTTCTGTAGAAAAGTGGCTATTTGTTTTCTAGTGATGTGAGTGAGGAGAACAACTTCAATCCATTTCGTGAAATAGTTTGTGGCAACGAGAATGAACTTATGACCATTGGCTGAAGGTAGATGGATCTTGCCCACAAGATTGAGTCCCCACTGATAAAAGGGCCATGGTGTAGTGAGAGGGCAATTCTTGTGCAAGAGTATGTATCAAATCTACATGTTTTTGACACTGCTTACATTTTTTAGCAAACTAATAAGCATCATTTTCCATTGTAGGCCAATAATAACCCATACGCAAGAGTTTCTTGGCTAAGGTAGGACCACTAGAATATGCCCCACATATACCTTCATGTATTTCTCATAAAGCAGTTTTGACCTCGTCATGCTCAAGACATCTGAGTAAAGTACCATCGAGACCTCGGCGGTAAAGGGTATTAGCTAAGATTACGTAATGGGAGGCTTGGTGGATAAAGGTCTTACATGATTTATTGGATAGGTCTGATGGCAAGTTGTTATCATGGAGATAGGTATAAGTATCCCCATACCATTGAGAATTATGACCAACAATAAGACAGATCATTTCAAATTGCAGTGCATTGTAAGCAAGTTCCAAAAGAGGCTCTACCAAGAACTCAAAATAGGCAGAATTGCTAGGTATTTCCACAAGTGAACCAATTGTTGCCATTTGTCACGACCCCTATTTTTAATAATTAATTTATAATTTAAAATTTTGTTGACCAAACTTTGTTTCATGTGCATGACAGGAAAATACTCTTGGCAGAGAGAGAGAGAGTATCATCGAGGAGGGGGTGTCTAGCTGTTGTAAGCGACTATGGTGAAATTTGCACACACAAACACTTAGAAATAATATAGTTGCATTAGAATTTCATTAATTAATCGTATTATATTGCTTCTTATTTAATAGTTGGTTATTTAATTAATTGGTGGCCAAAATTAAATGCTCATAGAAAATAGAAGAAATAGTTTTAGTTTATCTTATTTCTTGATTTTATTTGAAGAATAAAATTATTATTGTTTATTGTTTTATAGATAATTGTGATGCAAGCTAATAAATCATGTTTGTTATTAAAAAATTGGCTTTATTTGATAAATTAGAAATAAATCATAGAAAAGAAAGCAAGATTTTGAAAACAAAACAATAGAAAATTTTAAAAAAGGACTTAAATTTAGAAAATAAAACACAAAAAGAAAGAAAAACAAAAAAGAAAATAAAGAAAGAAAATAATAAAAGAGAATGATCTCTCATTCTCTCAAGAACATGAGATTCATTCACAATTTTCAATCTGCAAAACAAAAAAAAATAGAAACAAAGACAGAAGAGTTGGAGATTGGGCAAGTAGAAGAAGAACATAAATAGCAGAGAAGAACAAGAAGGGAGTCAAATAGGGCAGCATTTTTACCAGGTTTTTATGCAATTTTCCATTGTGTCAAAATCTTAGTTTGTGTGAATAAACAATCTTCATTTTTATGTGAAAGGATAAATCACATCGTTGATACTAGTTTGATTATATCAGTACCAAAATTGAAGTCATGCATTTTGATGTTAAAATCATTTATTTTATGTATGATAAATTAATTATCATGGTTGTAATGAAACTGTATATTTTATTTTATTCTACTAATAATATATATATACAACAAACCATAATGTTGGTATTACTGTATTATATATATATATATATATATGATATAATATTGTATATGTTAATAATGAATATATATTAATAATATATAAATACTATGTTGATCTAAGAAATTGTTGTGTTGTGGATTTAATTGGAAAGAAGATTGTTATTTTTAAAAATATTTAAACACATTATTTACAGCCTACGACTGCCGAAAGGCAGCGAACTTTCCACATGCCATAACCTGTGGAAAGGGCATTGCCCTCCCATAGGTGGCTCTCCATTAGGAGGTCGTCAACCCTCATAGCCACCATGTATTGAATGTAAATATACTTTGCAGCTTCTAAACTTGCATTTCACTAGCCTGTGATCTTCAAGAATGGTTTTATTTGCAAATATATATATATGTGTGTGTGTGTGTGTGTAAACTTCTGTATAATTAGTAGTATAAATTGTTGTTTAGAATCTTCGTTTCGATTAGTTATTAACTTTTGTTTGTAAAATGTTATTTTTGTATATGTAATATATATATGTGTGTGTGTAAGTAAGATTTATTTTACCAAGCTTCATTTTATGCTTAACCGGTTATACTAAAATGATCATTATCATTCAATAAAAATATGTTGATGGTATTGAATGGAAGCCACCATGGTTAGAGTATAAATATATCCCTCCTTTTTTTTTAATTGAGATGTTACTAATATATATAGATTGTCCTTTAATAAAATTGTGATCTTCATCTAGAATTCAAGGAAAATATTAATGTATTTAATTATCATTTGTTGATATATATGTATATAGATTCATATCTTGATCTTTATATATAGTATTAAAGATAAGACATAATGACATAATATAAAGAGGATATATTAGAATAAGATCTTTCGATGTTATACTATGAATCCTTTCATATCAATTTAAGTAAATGGAAAGAATGTATAACATTGTAGAGGCATATTAAGTTTTGGTTGAGTATTTATGGACCCGAACAATCCTTTGTAGATCATATTTGGAACTTCATCATGGTTAATTGACTTTAGATGTGGTAAGGATTAGATTTTTTAAGAAATTAATAGACTGATAGTTTTATGGCTATTTTAACTCCATCCATTGAAATGCTTGTTCTCGAATCCATGAAGCTTGGTTTCTCATGATAGTTGAATGGGAGATAATATGGTAATATTATTTTATCTGCTTAAGAATGTATACTAATGTATATACCCATATATATGTACATACATACATACATGAGCTATACCTTCTTTATTTAATTCATTGATCGTATATTGTAACGGTCTTCTTAAATGATGTCCTATGATTTGGGGTTATGTATGCAATCATTCACTATAGGGGTTGTTTGTGTCATCCACTTATGAGTTAAAAATGCAGATTAAAAGGTAATAAAAGATAGTCACAACAGTGACTCGAATAGGAAGTTATGAGAACAGTTGAAAGGGTTATTCGATGGTTTTGTTTGATGACAAGTGGTAGCATTACATCTGTTATTGTTTATTATATAGAACATTGGCGTGTCACTATTTCTTGTTCGATGCTTTATAGAGACATATCTTTTGAATTTGTAAATCAAAATTTTGAAATGAATATCTTGTAAACTATATGCATAATAGTGGGGTTATTGTTTAACATGTTTTATATGTTAAAGATTCTAGTTCTTATGAATTTTTAGGATATGAAATGTGATAGTATTAAGGAGATAAATGTTATGTAGAGAAATAGAGTGATCCTCTGTAGTTGATTGCTCTATTATTCAGAAATGTGTAATGAAGATGTAAATGGTCATGTCAGTGAGACAGTATGATCATTGCCAGTGAGGCATTCTATAGCCAGTGAGGCATTTTTACGAGTGGTTTTTCATCCCTATGAGGGTTTTCCACTCATGAAAATCATTGTGTTATGGTTCTTTTGTGGATGAATTTATGATCTTGTTGTTTCCTTAATTTGCATTACAACATTTGAATTTACATGTATTGCTATTGCTTATCGAAGGTTTTATATAGTAAGTGAGTTTTACGATCCTTACATTTGGTATCAAAGTATTCAGGTTCAACTCTTGGACCCTAAGGCTCATTACGAGATTGTGTATAGGATATGTTAGTAATATTTTTTTTTTTTCTTAAGACAGAATGGAGGGAATATCGAGAGCACGAGGGTGTGTCAAAAAAACCAAACATAATGAGAGGCCTAGGTCATCAGGTGAAAAAGAACTTGATCTAAGGAACCCAAGGAAAGGGGGGTGAAGGATGATAAAAGAGAGGACTCAAAGACATTGGTGGAAGTGCTTAAGCGTATTCACCTCGAGAAGAAGAAAAAGAACAAGGAAGTAGAAATGAACAAGAGGGCCAAAATTAAACCCTGGACCCACTAGGATTTTCCTATTGGATGTGGTTGAAGTGCAACCATGTTCAATAAAGAAGAGATTAAGGAGTGTTCACAACTAAACCCAACCTCCAAATTTGTAACCCTCGAGTTTGAGGAAGAGGAACCAAAAGAGTTTCCCTTATTTGAGAATGATATGTAAACTTTTATGTCTGTGAAAACAAGAACTTCTATATAAAATAAGGATGTGAGAATCCAAAAGTAAATCAAATGAGATCTTGGTTTTAGAACATGTAAATATTTTGGGGAAAATTCAATGGTATATGTGTTGATTGATATGAAGTACAATACAAGTAGTTGTTTGGAATAATCTTCCATTATGAATGCGATTAGAGTTTTAGAAGACTTGTTTGTCGAAGTGACCTTGCATATTCTCCTACTCACCTTTGATCAAGGTGAAGTGTAGTGTTGTGCTCCCTTCGTATAATGTGAAACTATGGATTTTAATATTTTATTTTATTTTTCTGGGTGAAAAATTCAAGATCTTGTGGGCGAGAATGAAGTTTTCATATTTTATTTATGCCTAAGTATAGCCATCGAGGTGCTTTTCCTTGCAATTCTTATGAATATGTTGATTTCTAAGTTTATTTTATGCTTTGATGATTTTCTCTCCGCTTGATATCTCGTCATTTTTTTAATTGATGGCTATGCTTGAATGTTTTGACTACTGGTCTTGTATTATGTTATGTTATGTTCTCCATCATGCCATGAAGGCTTTGATGGAATGTATAAGGGAGTAGAACATAGAGAATACACTATGTGTTTGTGTATTAGAAACAAGGTAGAATGAACTTTTTCGGTTGATGCAAGTGCAAGAGATGGTGGATTCGTAGTTGATGCAAACACGTAGTGTCTGTAAAGATGATAAAGTAGTATTGAAAATCTCAAAATTGGGTTGCTTTGAAGTTGTCATTCGTAGTTGGAAGCTCATAACTTGAGGATGATAGGTGAGAATTATGATAATTGACTCATGTTACTTATGTCTAAGATGAACAAGATTAGATTTGTTAGTGTGCTTGGATGATGAAAATTCTCTTTAAATGGAATGGTGTGACCGCACTCTGACAAGGGGTATTGTATGTGATTGGTGTGTTTGATTTAATCGATGGAAGATGCATCATTGTAGATATATTCTTAATCCATTAGGCCATGTGTGTACCTTATATTAATTACTATATTTTATTGAACTCAAAATATGGTGCGGGGAAACCGCTCAAATTCGGAATAGTAGTAAAGCATTTAACTACCCCAGAGAATGTGCAATGCAAGGTTAAGTAGGACAAGCACACAACTAAAATAGATAAATATTTACCTCATTAGGAAATTAGTAGAAATTAGTAGGAAATATTTATACCAATGTGCATGATGCACATTCATATCATTGATGTCATGTGTGAGTGATGCACTAGAGTAAGTCATTGAATCCTTGGTGTGAGATACACTTTTTATACTCATTGTGTTTATTGGATCAAGTAGTGATCACTATAATTATACCACTGCGATTCATGCATATTCCATATTTTGTGTGAGCAATGCACTTGTGCAAGAGATGCACTTACCATGTTTATAGAATATAAAATTAAGCAAGTAATGATCATTATATGCGAAGCATATACTTTATTTTGTGCGAGAGAGGCACTACATACCCTGTGCGAGTTATGCATTAGGAATGCATGCATTCTTATTGTTCATTCTATGTGCACTTGTGCTTGTAAGCACTATCATGATATATGATTTGTATTTTATGTAATTGAAATAGATTATTTTTGTTTAATGTGTTGCATGTGATAAGATTTAAGATTACCTTCTGGGACAAGATGTCAAATGTGGATTAACAGAGAAGGTGATCTTCTTTTTCAAGATCAACCACTTTTTGTATTTATGCTTTGGCCAAAGCTATATTGTACCATTGAAATAGATGGATAACGAATGCCTAGTTTCTATGCTATATATTTCTCTGCCACATCCTGTATGTGAAAAATATGTTCATTCTAGTATAGAATGCATGTAAGGCATCAAGCTTGCATTGAGAGTTTCCTTCCTATCCTTTTTATATAGGTTCTAGGTGCCTCATGCAAGACTGGGTATTCTTCAAGTTAGGAAGAATTCTAGGGAAGTGTTGTGTTCACAGTTGGGTGGAAAAACCACCTTAACCATGCTTTTAAAAATAGATTGTAAATTTGAATCTTCTTATATAACTCAGAAAATGGATATAGCATGTATTCGTACTTCTTTCTCTATGAACGAGCTAACTGCACTTGAAAAATAGTAGAAATTGTACATTTTGAATATCTCTAACAATAGGAAGTTTCTTTTTCCCAATTATAGATCAAGATTGACTTTTGTTGATAAATGGTTGTATCATTATTAAAATCATTAAGAACTTCTTATCTTTGATCTTTCTAATCATGTAATGATCTTTTATATGTTAAAAAACTATGATTTTCTTATCTTTTATGTTTCAAAGTTGAAGACCTTGTTGTAAATTGTCATTGAGACTTTTTTATTTGCCAATGATGATAACAAGGAGTATGGGATGCTTGATTTTCATCATAAGGGAATTTTTTTTTATGTCTCACATGAGTAGGCATGTTGAAAAAATGAACAATGCTCTGCTAACAATGACTACAAGTGAATGCATGTTAGACAAAGGAATTTTGTAGTTATGAACAAACAAATGAGTGGAGTAGTGACACAATTGTTAGGTGAGCTGATTTGACATTGAGGTAAAATAGAATCAAAGAAGTATGAAATTTTTATCTTTAGTTAAGTTGATCATCGGGACGATGATTCTTTAATCATCGGGACGATGATTCTTTAAGGGGGTAAGGATGTCACGACCCCTATTTTCAATAATTAATTTGTAATTTAATATTACTATTTAAAAGTTCGTTGACCAAACTTTGTTTCATGTGCGTGATAGAAAAATACTCTCGACAGAGAGAGAGTATCATCAAGGAGGGGGTGTCTAGTTGTTGTAAGTGATTGTGGTGAAATATGCACACACAAACACTTAGAAATCATATAGTTGCATTAGAATTGCATTAATTAATCATATTATATTGCTTCTTATTTAATAGTTGGTTATTTAATTAATTGGTGGCTAAAATTAAATGCTTATAGAAAATAGAAGAAATAGTTTTAATTTATCTTATTTCTTGATTTTATTTGAAGAATAAAATTATTATTGTTAATTGTTTTATAGATAATTGTGATGCAAGCTAATAAATCATGTTTTTTATTAAAAAATTAGTTTTATTTGATAAATTAGAAATAAATCATAGAAAAGAAGGCAATATTTTGAAAACAAAACAATGAGAAAGAAAACGATAGAAAAATAGAGAATGGACTTAAATTTAGAAAATAAAAAGCCAAAACAAAGCAAAACAAAAAGAGAAAAAAAATAATAATAATAATAAAAGAGAATAATCTCTCATTCTCTCAAGAACACAAGATTCATTCACAATTTTCAATCTGCAAAACAAAAAAAAAATAGAGATAGAGATAGAAGAGTTGGAGATTGGGCAAGTAGAAGAACAAAAAAAGGAGAGAAGAACAAGAAGGGAGTCAAATAGGGTAGCATTTTTACCAGGTTTTTATGCAATTTTCCATTGTATCAAAATCTTAGTTTGTGTGAATAAGCAATCTCCATTTTTATGTGAAAGGATAAATCACATTGTTCATACTAGTTTGATTATATCAGTACCAAAATTGAAGTTATGCATTTTGATGTTAAAATCATTTATTTTCTGTATGATAAATTAAGTATCATGGATGTAATGAAACTGTATATTTTCTTTTATCCTGCTATATATATATATATGTTGGTATTACTGCATTATATATATATGTGCTATAATATTGTATATGTTAATAATGAATATATATTTATAATATATAAATACTATGTTGATATGAGAAATCACTGTGTTGTGGATTTAATTGGAAAGAAGATTGTTATCTTTTAAAATATTTAAACACATTGTTTACAGCCTATGGTTGTGGAAAGGCAGCGACCTTTCCACAGACTGTGTGGAAAGGGCGATGCCCTCCCACAGGCGACTCTCCATTAGGAGGTCGTTGTCCCTCATAGCCACCATGTATTGAATATAAATATACTTCACAATTTCTAAACTTGCATTTCATTGGCCTGCGATCTTCAAGAATGGTTTTATTTACATATATATGTGTGTGTGTGTGTGTGTGTGTGTGTGTGTGTGTTTGTGTAAACTTATGTATAATTAGCAGTATAAATTTCTGTTTAGAATCTTCATTTCGATGAGTTATTAACTTTTGTTTGTAAAATGATATTTTTGTATGTATATATATGTATATGTAAATGTATATGTATATGTATATGTATATGTATATGTATATGTATATGTATATGTATATGTATATGTATATGTATATGAATGTATGTATGTATGTATGTATGTATAAGCATGATTTATTTTGCCAAGATTCATTTTATGCTTGACCGGTTATACTAAAATGATCATTATCATTCAATAAAAATATGTTGATGGTATTGAATGGAAGCCACCATGGTTAGAGTAGAATTATATCCCTCCTTTTATTTTAATTGAGATGATACTAATATATATAGATTGTTATTTAATAAAATTATGGTCTTCATCTAGAATTCAAGGAAAATATTAATGTATTTAATTATCATTTGTTGATATATGTATATAGATTCATATCTTGATCTTTATATATAGTATTAAAGATAAGACATAATAAAATAATATAAAGAGGATATATTGGAATAAGATCTTTCGATGTTATATTATGAATCCTTTCATATTGATTTAAGTAGATGGAAAGAATGTATAACCTTGTAGAGGCATATTAAATTTTGGTTGAGTATTTATGGACCCGAACAATCCTTTGTAGATCATATTTGGAACTTCATTATGGTTAATTGAATTTAGATATGGTAAGGATTATATTTCTTAAGAAATTAATAGACTGACAGTTTTATGGCTATTTTAACTCCATCCATTGAAATGCTCGTTCTCGAATCCATCAAGCTTGGTTTCTCATGATAGTTGAATGGGAGATAATATGGTAATATTATTTTATCTGCTTAAGAATGAATACTCATATATATACCCATATATATGTATATGCATACATGAGCTATACCTTCTTTATTTAATTCATTGATCATATATTGTAATGGTCTTCTTAAATGATGTCCTATGATTTGGGGTTATGTATGCAATAATTCACTACAGGGGTTGTTTGTGTCATCCACTTATGAGTTAAAATGCAGATTAAAAGGTAATAAAAGATAGTCACGACAGTGACTCGAACAGGTAGTTATGAGAACAGTTGAAAGGGTTATTTAATGGTTTTGTTTGATGACAAGTGGTAGCATTACATCTGTTATTGTTTATTAAATAGAACATTGATTTTTCACTGTTTCTTGTTTGATGCTTTATAGAGACATATCTTTTGAAGTTGTAAATCAAAATTTTGAAATGAATATCTTATAAACTATATGCAAAATAGTGGGGTTATTGTTTGACATGTTTTATATGTTAAAGATTCCAGTTCTTATGAATTTTTAGGATATGAAATGTGATAGTATTAAGGAGATAAATGTCATGTAGAGAAATAGAGTGATCCTTTGTAGTTGATTGCTCTATTATTTAGAAATGTGTAATGAAGATGTAAATGGTCATGTCAGTGAGACAGTATGATCATTGCCAATGAGGTATTTTTACGAGTGGTTTTTCATCCCTATGAGGGTTTTCCACTCATGAAAATCATTGTGTTATGGTTATTTTATGGATGCATTTATGATCTTGTTGTTTCCTTAATTTGCATTACAACATTTGAATTTACATGTATTGCTATTGTGTTAACTTTGTGTAAGACTACATGGCTAAATTTTGTAAAGGCACGACCTTGTGTTGATATACATATTGACTCATTAATGTACGTAATTCCATTTGAAAATAATGATGAAGCCATTTAATTATTCCTTTTAGCACCATTTAATAATCATCTTATACTATTTAATTATTTCAAGAATTGATTTGCTTATCGAAGGTTATATATAGTAAGTGAGTTTTGCGATTCTTACACCATTGCATCTACAACTCTGTTATTATCTCAGGGGATTTGCTCAAAAGAAATTGATGTGAAATAGGCCTTGAAATCATCCACCATTCTTTTGTAAGGTATCAATTTTTCATCTTTTGTTTTATAGTCATCATTAACTTGTCGTATCTCGAGTCACCAAGGACACACAACTCTAGGATTTTCCATTGCACAACCATACAAAGCCTAGAAAGTAATGCCTCATATTCTACAATATTGTTGGTACATGGAAACTGTATCTTATAAGCTTTAGGTATACAATCCCCTTGTGGTGTGACAAAGAGAATGCCAGCACTAGAACAACCTTGTGTAAAGGAGCCATCAAAATATAAAGTCCAAAGATGTGTAGATTTCATGTTGAAAATTGATTCATTGTGCAACTCTATAATAAGAGGATGATCATCTGTCATAGGAGCATCAACGATTTGATCTGCTATAGCTTGTCCTTTGATTGCTTTTCTTTCCACGTACTCAATATCAACTTAAGAGGATTAATTTTTTTGATGAGCTTTGTCTAGTGTGTAAGCATGTAATGTCGCAACTTCTATGAGGAAAAAACTATGGAAAGAAACACTCTTTCAATAGGACTATAATTGAGCTCATATCCCACTAGAGTACAACTGATGTAATATATTGCATGTTCCCTTCCTTCAGAGTCATGTTGTGCCAAAAGTGCCCCTAGTGTTGTGGTGGTTGTGGATATATAAAGGAGTAAAGGCTTGTCATCTATAGGGGTTACTAATAATGGTGGTGTCATCAGATACTCTTTGAGCTTCTGAAAAGCTTGTTCACACTTTTCATCCCATTTGAATGGAACATTCTTACATAACAAATGCTGAAATGGTTGACATTTATTTGCAAGTTGTGTTATAAAATGATGGATAGACTAAAGTTTTCCTTGTAATGATTGCAACTAAATGATATTCTTAAACCTAGCTATTCTTAGGTGGAGGCATTTCAATTATAGCCTTTACTTTTGCAGGATCAACTTCAATTCCTTTAGATAAGACAATGTATCCAAGGAGTTTCCCAGGGGTTACCCTGAAGAAACATTTCTTTGGATTCAATCGGACCTTATATTATTCTAATCTTGTGAAAATTTTGTCCATGATCTCTAGATGTCTGGCTCTAGTGTAGGATTTTCCCAACAAATCGTCTACATAGTCTTCCAAATAGGTATGTATCATGTCATGAAAGATAGTGGTCATTACACATTGGTATGTAGCTTCGACGTTCTTGAACCTAAAGGGCATGAAATTTCAATAGAAGGTTCCCCAAGGACAAGTGAATGTTGTCTTAATTTGATCCTCAGGAGAAATTTTAATCTGATTGTAGCCTGAGAAACCATCCATGAGGGATAGCATTTCATGCCCTATTGTCAAATCCACTATCATGTCAATATTTGGAAGTGGGAAGTCATCCTTAGGACAAGATTTGTTTAAATCTCTGAAATCTATGTAAACACAGAGAGTCCCATTAGGTTTTGAAACTGGTACTAAGTTTGAAATCCAGTCAGCATAGTCAACAGGTCTTATAAATCCCACATCT
Source organism: Sequoia sempervirens (assembly GCA_007258455.2). Classification (NCBI taxonomy): domain Eukaryota; kingdom Viridiplantae; phylum Streptophyta; class Pinopsida; order Cupressales; family Cupressaceae; genus Sequoia; species Sequoia sempervirens. The sequence continues at coordinate 21,467,789 of VDFB02000008.1, read as the reverse complement.
AGCAACTTTTATAATTCAACTTTTACTAATAAAGCGACACGTGGGTGCATTTTTCTCAACTTATGCTTAACAGGTTTTTCCCTCGGTGGCAAAGACAAGTGATGCATTACTAAATTTGGATCAATTCCTAGCATGTTTGCATAGTACCACACAACATTGACTTGTCTTTCCTTGTAAAACTATATATGCTTCATTCTCTCTTCAGGTGTTAATGATTCTACTAGATGAATTATCCTTGGTTTTTCTTCTATGCCCAAATTTTCTAGTATTGTCTTCTCCACTAACATAGATTATTTTTCTTGATATATTGCTAAGGGAAGTGTGTTAATCTTTCCATCCTCAGGCACCTTAGAGAGGTTTTCACCCTTGGATACGTCCTTTATTTTTACTTTTTTCGGGTCTAATAGTGTCGTAGAACCGTTTTCACTAGAAAACTATTTATATTTTCAATAATTTTGTGACTGAAAGGCTTGGAACCTTCCCCAAAGTAAGTTGCACTATTGAGTTCTATGGAAAAACCTGCTTTATGATCCCCAAGAGGCATGTCTTCCCATGCTCCCAAAAATTTTATGATTGCCTCATCATTTTGAAATACATCTAGTTGTGGCGATCCCTTCTAATCCCAATCAATGAGTTCAGGGTGAACCAAGGGTAAAGGGTCATGATTTGAGTCAAGATTTTGAATGGATTCAAGGGTACAAATGTTATGATCGGGTTCAAGGGTAAGGACACTATCATAGTCATAAATTTCAATGAATTCATCAATGGCACTTTCCTCATTTGTCTGTGTAGCATTAGAGGACTCTACTTCCTTACTTGAAGTGCACATGATACTCAAGGTCTTATCTTTTTGCATGTCATATCCTAAACTAGGGACTTTTTGTGTACGAGTAGGTTGTATTGGTTCCAAGATACCCTATTTCTATAAGCCCAAAGGACTTTTACCATCATATCCCATTTTTTCATAAGATCAAATCATTTGTCGTATTGCTCAACATGTATCTTTATCTTTAGTTTTTAAGTTTGTTCTTTTTTTGTATCTTCTTATGAGACAATAAATTGTCTCATCTATTAGCTAAATAAAAGCATGTATTTTCTTAATTAGTATCATTGCATGTCTTAATGCTATTACATGGTTTTCCTTGTAATCAAAAATTATTAGTTTAAAGCATAAATTCTGAAACATCAGAAAACTTCCAAAAAGAAGCATTAAAAGAAGAAGTTTAAAAATGTAGTCTTAGTAAAATGGTGATATCTCCCTCATTTTTCAATGAAATTTGGAATTTAAAAATGATCTAGAAAGCTAGGAATGAGGGGAACAAAACCTAGAAACCATTTGAAGATATTCGCCAAATCAAATGTGCAATTTGTGACTGAATTCGACTGAAATAAAAGTGGCGTGAAAGAAGGCAATGAAATCAGAGGAAGAAGATTTTGTTTTTCTCCCCAAAAATAGGAACTCAAATCCACATTCTTGGTGAATTATTTAAGAATAAGAATTCTATAAATTCATTGTAATCAAGGAATCAAATGGGAAGAATTTTATAGAATAATAGAGTTCAATTTTTTTTAATAGTAGTAGTGTAGTTGTTTGTAGTTATTATTTCATAGTTTATTTTCCAACAATCTTTCCATTCCTTGTTATTTACATTTCCAGAATTTTCCTTTGAATGCTTCTTAAGATAAATTTTATTCCAACATTTTCATTTACAAGCTCTTAGATTAGATTTAATTTCAGCAATTTCTTCCATGCATTGCCTTTCAATTCTATTTGTAGAAAAGGAATGTCATGCAAATGATTTCTTCTCCCTCTTGCCTCTACATCAATAAGTAGAGTAGCATACAGTAGGTTTCTTTTCTGTAAATAATTTCTTTGCATATGCTATTTCTTCTTCTCTAAAGCTCAAAAACATGCATTTATCCATAAAAGTTTCTCCCAAGAGCTTTTGCAGATTTATATTAGCATAGTGCTGCTCTAGATGAGCATGACAGTCATCAAACGAAGAAAACACAGTCTTACATTCATTAAGTTTGGGATGGACAGTGTTATGACTAGGAAACTCATGAGAATGGCAGCAAAGTCCCTATCAATTCAATAGCTTTCATGGTTTTGTTGAAACATGCTACATAATAAAGGGAGCATTGTATGATGGTGTCACAAGGCCGTAAATTGTAATGAAAGCATGCAAAGGAAGTCTAAGTAATTCATGATAGTGATTCCCAAGCATGAGGAAAAGTACTAATATAGCCATGACAATGCATAAGAGGGTAGTTCCTAGTAAAAGATGATAGTTTCTTTCAAGGTAAGCCTTCAAGTTGATGATGAGCATACATGAAAGCCTTGGTGATCTTCACAGTCAATAGTGAAAATCTTCATAAGATAGCTCAACCTTCACACTGAACTAATGATGGTTATCAAATACAAATTCCGGTGCATCTTAGTCTAATGCTCTGAAACTTGTCTATTCAAAGTTCCATGCTCCGGAACTAAGTGGGATCTAAGTGAAGGATAAGTATGATACTTAGTTACTATTAGTAGCTTTGTACATATCCTATGAAGGTGTTAAGTAGTTTTGGTAGTATGGAAAAGGGGTTATCAAGCACATGTGGATAAGGGTCTTAAAAGCATTTATGAAGAGGTTGAATAGTTTGGGCTTCTATGAGCACAAAAGGGACAACAGTTGAAGCTTTTGAAAGAAACTGTTTGCAAATATCTAGGGAGTTGTTTGACCCAGTTTATGGGAAGTTGAGAGAATCTAGGGGTTAGTTCCAAGCATCTAAGGCAAGTTGTTGGGTTGTGCAAACAAATGGAGCATATCTAGGAGGCAGTTTTGGGTAGTTTGAACCTTTTTAGCAAGCATCTAGGAGATGTTTTATGAGCTCAATGATACACAAGGTAAAGACATGACTTTTCAACATTCAAATGTCTTTTTGAAGCTTGTTAAGGGGCTGAAAAGTAGGGATTATGGTTTTGGACGACCAAAGAAAGATTGACTCAGTCCAACTTAACTTTCTTTCTCAAACACATGTGTTCCTATTCTCATGTAAGATGTTGAACAACATATAAGGAAGGCCTTGGGAAACTTTTTCAAAGCATATCTAGTACATCTCTAGAAGCAATACAATAATGGTGAAGAGCATAGCTTTAAAAGCTCTCTATAAGTTGCAGGAGGACCTACAACATTTCAGGTGTGGGGGAGATGATGAGACAATAAATAGTCTCATCTATTAGCTAAATAAAAGCACGTATTTTGCTTAATTAGTATCATTGAATTTATTAATGCTATTACATGGTTTTCCTTGTAATCAACAATTAGTATTTTAAAGCATAAATATTGAAATGTCAGAAAACTTCCAAAAAGAAGCATTCAAAGAGGAAGTTTAAAAATGCAGTCTCAGTAAAATGGTGATATCTCCCTTGTTTCTCAATGAAATATGGAATTTAAAAATGATCTGGAAAGATAGGAATGAGGGGAACAAAAATCATAAACCATTTGAAGATATTCGCCAAAATAAATGCATAGTTTGTGACTGAATCTAACTGAAATAAAAGTGGTGTGAAAGAGGGCAGCGAAATTAGAGGAAGAAATTTTAGTTTTTCTCCACAAAAATAGGATCTCAAATCCACATTCTTGGTGGATTAGTTAAGAATAAGAATTCTATAAATTCATTGTAATCAAGGAATCAAATGGGAAGAGTTTTATAGAATAATATAGTTCAATATTTTTAGCATCAGTAGTGTAGTTGTTTGTAGATTTCATTTCATAGTTTATTTTCCAACAATCTTTCCATTCCCTGTTATTTACATTTCCAGAATTTTCCTTTGAATGTTTCTTAAGATAGATTTCATTTCGGCATTTTTATTTACAAGCTCTTAGATTAGATTTGATTTCAGCAATTTCTTTCATGCATCGCCTGTCAATTTTGTTTGTAGAAAAAGAATGTCATGCAAATGATTTCTTCTCCCTCTTGCATATTGCCATGGACACTACTCTAGTTTGACATTTTTAATTAAATGATGGGGACTGTAGTGACCCTCATCATCTTCATCTTTGTATAGCCATTTCAGGAGATCAACTTATTTTATTTCATTATAAAGGGGTCCCCTTTTTTGAAAGTAGTTGATGTACAAATCAATGTAGTATATGTATTTGATTTGGTTTTAGTCATTATGGCTTGCCATAGGTGTGGGGAGATAAAGGTATCTTTCTAATGCAAAGATCACGATTCAAGGTATATTCTCCTACTCCTTGTTCTTTTACTTGTATTTTAATTTCTGCTTCGTTGGATTTTGAGGTGGATGCTTTTAAGGACTCAAGATCAATATATACTTGAGAAGGAAGTGCTTCATGGTTGCTTGGGATTGTGAGTTCAGTTTTAGGACTTAGATTATGACAATACATGAAATGGTTTGGATCCCCTTGTATTGTGATTTTGACACCATTGTGTGGGAATTTAATGCACTAATGGTATGTAGAAGGTACTGCTTGCATTACATGAATCTAAGGTCTTCCAAGGAGGATGTTATAGGTCAAAGGGAGATCAAGAACTTGGAAAACCACATCCTTTACCACAGGCCCAACCCTGATTGGTAAAGTAACTGATCCTTTAGATGAGCACTCCTCTTCATCATATGCCTTTATGGTAATGTTTTTCTTTGGATCAACTTCATTTTAAGAGAACCCTAATTCTGTGATCAATTTTTGAGTACAAATATTAAGACCTACTCCCCCATCTATGATAACTCGCTTGATCTTGACATTATAGACAAGGACTTCAATGTGTAAAGTTGTGTTATGTGGTTATCAGATGGATGAATCATTGTTCTCAATAAAAGTGAGAGTGTGAGGAGAGGCGATGTGTCCCACCATAGCTTGGAATTGATCTACATGTAGGTCTGTAGGCACTGTAGCAGTAGCAAGTGCTTTATCTAGGATAACTTTGTGCTTAAGAGATAGGAGTGGTAGCTCAAGTATAGAAATTTGCATGGGTGTTTTACCTAAATGCTCTATGAGGTTGTATCGTAAACTTGGTGCAACAGATTTTGAATAAGGACCCCTAAGGGTAACTGTGCCTCTGCAAGTAGTAACATTGCAATCAGGTTCTTTTCCTTTTACAATGAAAGTTTTCACATGATTATCAACCTCACTAATGTTATTTATGATATAATCATACTTAGCAATAGTATATTTTACACCATCACCGGATTCAAGGGCCTATGATTTATCCTTGTCATGCTTAGGGAAAGGGTTTTTAAACATCTCGTAGTTAGAGTTACCAGAAGGAGTGTGTTCGTCAATTGTTATCTTATCGTCATCAATAAGGTCTTGTATTAGATGTTGAATTTTATTGCAACTATAGTATTATGTCCTTTGTGTCTATGATACTTGCAAAAGTGATCCTCATTCCACCATGGGGGTTTGACTTGTGGATTAATTTTTTTTGTCTCAAATAGTGTTATAAGATTATTTGCAAGGAGTTCTTTTAATTTTGATTCAAGCGATTGTCCTAATGGTGTAAAATTTTGTTTAGGGAAGCTTCTTTGTTTTTCTTTTCCTTTGTTTGAAGATGAACCTTTAAGGTTGTAGATAGGTGATGATGTTTTAGTCATTTTCGCATCAACAACTTCATCATTGACCACATTCTTGTTCTTAACCCAAAAAAGTGTCTTGTTCCTTGAGCCTAATTTTTTATCTTTATCATTATTAAGTTTAATAGTTCCATCATCGATGAGAGTTTGTTTGATTTGAAATCCCATTTCTATGACTTCATCAAAGGAATCTAGGCATTTGAGACCAAGTTCTTTTCCAATTTCCTTGTTCAAATTTTGACAAAAGAGGTCAACTAATTCTTTGTATGGAATGTCATAAGGTAATTGTTTTGTCAAATGTCTCCATCTTTGTAAAAATGATACAAAAGATTCTTCTTTTTCTTTGGTGTTAAAAAGGTTTGACATGGTCACTCTAAGTTCACAATTGAAACTATAATGAGACAAATTTATCAGCTAGTTCTTGAAAAGATTTAATGGTTGGGGGTAATCGTGAAAACCATTCCATAGCTTCTCCTCCTAGAATGCGAGGGAATAATCTCATAAGGTATGTCTCATCAACTATGAATTCCAAAGTAGCAACGAAAAATTCTCTTAAGTGATCTTTAGGATCTCCTTTTCCCCTATATTTATCAAGTCTTGGTATGTCCCAATGACTAGGAAAAGGTGGAAATGGTATGCTTGGATCGAAAGGATAAGGACATATATCTTCAATAGAGAACTTGTGGGATGATGTTTTACTATTATTGAGATTATCCAATTCTTGTCGCAGTGCTCTAAGCTCATCCAAAAATAGGATTGTTTGTGGGTGCAGGTTTTGATGTCTTTGAAGATCTCTTATAACTAGGTTGTAAATAAAAGGGTCTGTGATCGTTGATTCTATCCTCATTGTTTCTTTTTGTACACTTAGGCTCACTGGATTCATTTTTTTCATTCATCATAAGGATATGCCAAAATCGGGAGGTAGTTTGATTCCATCATCAATAAGGGCCTTGAAGTATTGTTGTGGATTGTGTTTGACTACCTCTGTAAGTAGTTTAGTGAATCTATGATCATTAAGTGCTTCTTCTATATGGGATTGGGTTATTTCTTCATTATCCATTTCATTTGTTTCACTAGTTACTACACTAATGTGATCTTCCCCATCAAAGTATTTTCCTCAAGGGTTCCCTTCTTGAAACAGTTTTACTCTTGTTCTAGGGGTCATGGGTGATTGTTCTGATCTTTAACCCAGGACAAGATATTGTATGAGACCTAAGATTAGGATATGAATCCAAGATGAGATATGAGAATGGTATGGTATGATAAGCTTGATCTGATAAGAATATAAGAGCTCAAGGCAACTCTAGGTCTGAAGCTAATTATGATGCAAGACTTTACTTGTGCTATGATGGATAAACACAAGGATAAGTGATCAAGAGAGGGTATGTAGGAAATGATGAACTCCAAAAATGTTTCCCTACTCCAGGATAATGGTAATTCCCTAACTCAAGGATGATAAACCTCAAGTGATACAGGCGATTAATAGTCAAAGGTTTGATTTCAAGACCTAGGAAGAGTAACCTAAGTGCTAAAGGTTTGTTTGACCAATGATGGATATGCAAGGGAAAATGATATGCAAGGACTAGGCGGAATGCAAGGATTGAAAGATCAGAGCTGAAGGATGATGCCCCTAAGAGATTTAAATGATAGGTTCATTTTGGGTGTTTTTTTTTTGTTGTTTGAATTTTTGGGGTTTGCAAGGTTGAAATGTTGTAGATTCCTAGGTGTGATGTTTGGTTGAGATTTGTTTTGAACACACACGCAATACATAGCAAACAATGTACTTGAGTTTAATCTTGATGTGAAATGGAAAACACTTTGCACAACCTAGGATAGGAAGAGATACCACCTGCTAGATCCCCACTTGGATTTCTCCAGCCAATTAAACAAGGCAGATAGCTAGAGACTTGGTGACACTGGTTCCCCCTTACATGGCATAGGCACACCAAGTCTCATTCCCCCAAAGAGGAATTTTAGCCTCTACACCTAGATAGTGAAGACACGGGGCAACTTCAAAATGACCATTCTTGTGCTAGCAAGTAAAAGGGATTTTGGCCACTAAAATAAAGGTTCTTAGTCAATACTCAGGGACATGGCACCTTGCGAGCATCCAACAAGCCACTTAAGGCTTTAATCACTCCTACTAGGGGCTCTTATACGTTTTATGGTAGTACCCCATTCTTAATGACATTGTCTGGCTATGGCCTACATACCATGAGGACTTGACAGTTTAGTCTCATCCATTTATATACTGATCCGAGTGAAAAACTGGTTGGATTCATTCACTCTCACGAGGAAAGCCCCTCTAAAGGTAAACAAAAGTGAGACAAGTACATTTTTTTTATCTCCTAGATCACACAAAGCGCAAGGAGAGAGCATACACAATGCCTTTTTCTCACACTCACATGGGGTTCATTTTAATCCAAACTCAAATGTGTGAGTGGTTGTACAAAATGCCAAAGGAATGATTTTGATTCTCAAGATTTCCAAGTGGTGCGAGAGAAGATCACATGCATCCAAAGACAAGATGTAAACCACAAGACAATGCAAGCACTAGTTAATTTTAACACCGTTTATGATGTCAAAGCAAACACTCGAGGTCTTTTTAGACCAACTAATCTAAATGTGATCTAATCTACAAAAAAGAAGACACAATGTTTCAAGATAGATTCTTTGGCAATCAAACCTGCAACACACTAATTAGTAGTTTAGGCCTCAAGTCTTCGACAAACGAGTATAAGTTTTCAATTTAAGTTTTTGACATGTGAAAGTTTAAGTTTTTGTTTTCAAGTCTTGGACTAACGAACCTACAAAAAAGCCAAAGATTAGCCACAAAATCAAAATTGAACTAAGAAAGAAAATAACATGAATCTAAAAATTAACGAGCAAAATTTATCTAATCATCTTAATCCTAAATTAATCTAAATCTAAATTAATCTAATCTAAATTAATCAAAACTAATATTAATCTAAACTAATATTAATTACTGAAAATTAATCTAAACTAATCTAATCTAAATTAATTAAAACTAGAATAATCTAAATAAAAAATTATTGATCTAAGTAAAATTAACCTAAATTAACAAAATTAATTAATTTCAAACTAAAATTAATCTAAATTAATAAAAAAAACTAGTATTAACCATTAATGGAAGATTAATTCTATTATTTTTGGGTGCAGAGTTAGGGAAAAGGCAGTGTGGTGATGCTAAATGAAACAAATTGAAAAATAGGCTCACACTGACAATATGGGTGCAACGACAAGGCAAGTGATCTATTCCAAAAAAAGCCTCAAGAAATATGATATCAGGAAAGTTGTGATTGCAGGATACGTTCAAAATGAAATGCCATGATTTACAGGATACATTCAAAATGGAATGATGTGATTGCAGTTGACATTTACTGCCTATTTTCCTCCTGCAGTAGCATCCCAAAAAGTTCCTATTCTCAAAATAAAAGCAAAGAGAATATTGAAAACAGTTGGACACTACTATAAAAGAGTGTTTTTGCATAGTTACATCAGCATAAGTTATTGAAATGCAATGGGCATTCTTATAGGTGAGTCCTCCTTTAATAACATTCGTAACTAGATACAGAATATTGAGCAACATGCATCAGACAATGTAAACAAAATATTGGTAGTCAACAAGGTAGATATGGATGATAGCAAGAGGGTTGTCTCAATTGCTTGAGGTCAAGCACTTGATGATGAGTATGGCATCAAGAAAACTCATTGTGAAAAATAATGAATGTTGGCCTTAGAAATAAAAGCAATCAGCACATATATTTGAAGCTTAAAGGAAGAACCAAACATGGTAAAGGCAACCATTCTCAACTCACACCCTCTAACATGGAACTAGTAAACCAGATTCACAAATTATGACAGCTCTAGAAGAAACGTCCACAAAGTCACAAAATGGATTTATTGGAAAACATTTATGCTAAATGAAGAAGAATACACAAAACAAATTGACAAAAGGCCTCATTGTAACTTCAGTTCTACAAAATGAAAAACTAATGAATCTATGAAACCATTAAAATATTCCTTCATGTCAGGTTCACCATTATGTTTATGTTGAAAATGAGAAACTAATTAAATCTAAAACCAAAAATCAAAATCTCAACATAACATCAATGAAGCTTTCCTAAATGAATACAGATGCAAAAACATAATACTACACTACAAAAACCAAAACATATGCATTCAAAAGAAAACTAACTCCATTGTTTTCCTATCATCAAGATCTTGTATTACACATTTGGTGCTCTCAGATTTTCACAAGCATAAATGCATCTAGAAGCCATGATGAACGAAAGTAAAGATCGGATATGCTATTGAAAAATTGAATATCCTTTTTGGTGAGAAGAGAGAGGGTTTATATAGATGTACTCACACGATAAATCCAAGTTATGGGAGAGATGTGGGATTAAAAGCATGAAATGGAGAAATTTATAATTATCCCATATTTTTTAATCAAATGAAATTGACAGGAATGAGAGAGATAAATGAGAGGTTTTATGACATGATGGAGATTTAGGCTTTTAGATTAAAAGTGCATTTACAAATTAGATGAACGATTTAATGAATTTCTTTATGAAAATGCAAATAATTTAAAATATGCAATGGATACAAATTTCATGTAAATTAATGTATGGATATTTTAGTTATTATGCATGAATAAAGTGTATGAAATGGATAAATGATGATGATTATGCAAATGGATCATTCTTATAATATGTTAATGATTTAAGTGAATTCATGAATGAATAGAAGAACTTAGTATTAAATGAATTAATTAAACAGATAATAATATCCATTTAATTAATAGACAAAAAATAGGACGGTTGTGAGGACAAATTTTGAGTGTCTACAATATTGTAACTAGTTAACTACTAAACTAAGCTCTGCAATAAACTATACCACTAACTTTTGACTCTTCACAACTCAACTAATTAACTACCCCCAAGGCTTGAATCAAAGTAATGTTACAACATGCATACAACCATGAATCTATTATGAAATTAATGCAACATGAAACATCTATTATATATAACAACACAAATTGAAGTGGGTGGACAATACCTTGAGTTTCTCAAGTTGTTCCCACGAGATAAACCAAATTCGAGCTATTGAATCAACTAATCGTAGTAGTCGACTGAAAATATATTTATTGCATTGAAAACTAAACACTCATGATATAACAAGAATCTGCAATAGATTTTTCATTCAGAAATTCATATTCATTACAACAATAAACTTAACAATTGTCTTACTAAAGCATAAAACTAAGAATACACTTCAAGTGTAATTCTAACTAGCTTTCCAACTAGCTTTACTCCTCGACCATCAGGCCCTAGATGTGGGTGTGGGAGGAGATTTATTTGCATAAGTATTCAAAATAGAAACAGAAATAGAAAACTAAATTCTAGTGTCCACTCTCCTCATGAATAGGAGGTGAATGAGTCTTTGCAAGAGAAACTTTGATTAAAAAGAACAACAAAAGAGAAGTAGAAACAAGACTCTTTCCCAAACAGTTTTGACAAAGACAGTCAAACTGTCATGTGATCCCAACGATGTTGACCCCTTCTTCCTCTGTCGTGTTTATTTATTGTCCCAGTGACTCACAATTCAACCTATTCAATGATCACCTTCATTTATTCTAGAACTATTGCACGTTCATCAATCTAGACTCTTCCCTACTACTCATGATTCTTTGGTTACAGGTCGAGCTTCATGGCAGTTGTTGTGGGTTACAATATGCTTGCTCTAACTTTTGGGCTACAACGAGTTAGTTCATCTAACATATACACACTATTGATAACCATAAATTAAACGTAGATTCATACTGCATTCCATACACATTCATATAATTAACCATACAATCACCAACATATCATAATCATAGTTCCATCCATCAAAATCCAGTTCAAGTTGCATGAAGGATAGAAAAGGGTATATAAGTTTATGAATGTATAAGAAATAAGCAGCTTAATGTCTGAAAGATATAAACTAAGCAAAAGAAAACTAGCTATTAATCGGGCTCATCACTACTCATACTTCCCAAAAATTGATTGACAAAATTTAGTTGAGGTTTCTTTATGTTCCCCAATGATATATGGTGATATAGAGGAGGTAACTCATGATTTGTAACTTATGTACATGTGTATTTAATTTCAGTTTCATGTAAATAATTTTAAATTTTAAATTATATTATTGAATAATTTCACATGTGTATGAATCTTGATTTTTTTTACGTATGATGATCTTTCATGTAAATCAATTTAAATTGTGCAAGATTAAATTATTTATTGTTTTAAAGTTTGACTTCTATATTAAAAATGTTTTAGTTTTGAAAAGATATATTTGTAATTTTTATTTTTTAATTATATGGAGATTTCTATTTATATACATATGGTTGATCAAACTTCTCATTTAGATGATCAGGGTTCTCATCACTCTACTTAGTCTGAGGAGCATGATCAATCTAGGTCTAGTTTTTATGAAGACATCATTAGGAGACTATAAAATTCTTTGAGACATGTTTAAACCAAACTATACCTAACTCCCAAAATCTATCCAATAGAGACAAAATAGTTAATATACAAATTATTTATATACATTCCATATATGATGACATTAGCATTGAGTAGTTTTATATGTCCCTTGCCAGGAGTGTTATTGACACTGAGAAATTTACATTCATTTCTAGGAGAGTTTCATTAAATAATGTGGATAACATGTGTAGAGTCTAAACTAATGTGTTGTAAACTTGGTAGAACCTACACAATTCAAAGGTTTATCTAATTGAACAATTCACTCAACATTGCAAAGACTACATTAAAATTTCAACCCAAGGATTGTAAACTTGTGATGGTGCAACATTGTACATATGCCTTCAGAGACTCAAAACTACCTAAGCTATCCTATTCAAGTTATTCTACTTGCTGGAAATTCATAGAATTGTAGAACAGTAAAAGACATAAACCAAAACTAATGGCTATGGGTACCTATAACTAATGGCTACGGGTACCTATAACTAATGGCTACGGGTACCTATAACTTAGATTGTAACTAAACTGTTGCTAATAAAATACTATTGTATCAACTTAAAACTAATAAAAACTAATGATTCAACTAATTTAACCTCTGGATTACTACTGGTTAACCATTACATGCATGTTCATGAACATTTATTACCAATAAGCAAAGTATGAAATTCTAGTTTAACTTGCAATAGTTCATGAAGTAGTGATAAATTGGAAACACTATTAACATAAATAAACAACTAGAAAATAAAGTGAAGAATAGTTACCTTGAGTGGCTTGCTCAAGTGGTTGTTCTCACTTTAATTGAAACCAAATCTAACTAACAAATTCTACACATCCAATGAAATTGACTTCATTCATTGCATATCATGAAAGATTTACACAAGATCTTCTCACAAATTGTATTCAATCATTTTGAATATCCACCATGTATTGAAACTAAAAATAACTGATAATTAAAAAATAAAAACCAACTACTTGATCTAAGGACTCAACCATCGACTATATACAAGCTCGAGGGAGTCTTATTAAAAAAAAACTAGCCGCAATCATTAACTTCCACTCCTAAATATCTGATCATATAGTTAAGACTGAAGTGTTCAAACCATAACTAAAAAGAAAGAAGAATCCTAATAGGAATAAAACTTTGTAAAATAGAATTTGCATGTAAACACACAAACATTTGTCAAAATCCTATCAGTAAAGGAGTCCTTCTTTAGCACTCATTAACTTGCCATAATGATGCATGTTCAACCTCCATCAAGTGCCTTTAATCAACAATCATCACATTCAGCTTAATCTGGAACTCCCCTATTTTGTTGTCTCAACCTTCCTTTTGTTCTAAGTTACATCATTCAATTGTTGTGTGCTATAGTTACTCCTTGGCTCCAAAAAGGTTAATTCACAAAGCATGTACACAAGTCTATCATAATTAAAACATAAAATTCTATCCACATTTCATGCATATCTACATATAAACCATGCAATACTATTATGTCATAACCATATTTCCATCATTATATTTTAGGTCCAAGTTTCATTAATAAGTATGAAAAGGTAGTATAATGTAGGAGTATTGTTTGGGAAATATATCTAAAAGTGTCTAAAATTATGTATGAAAACAACGGAAAATGAGCTAATACCTAGACCCATCACTCCCCCCAACTAGCCTTTTGCTTGTCCCCAAGCAAAACATTAAGGGTACCAATTGTACTGCAAGGTAATCTACCTCAGGTCCATAACAACATCAACTCCTTGGATCTATTTCAAATAAAAACCATTATATGTTTCAAATTGATTCATCCTGATATGCCTAGCCTTCTCACATTCCTCACCCTTATCCCCAATCCAATATGGAACTAGGTAGAGGAGGATAGGTGGATGGAAGGTGAGTGGTACCCAGTAAATCCCTTTGTTAACACTAGTTGTTATGTACCTGTGTACCCTTTGAAGCATGGCAGTGAAATTATACATTGAATGTGGTTCCTTTTTCTGCAATTCAAGGGTCAAACTATTCCATCTATTCTATACATATTTGTAGCACTGTTGTCCTACACCCACAACAAACATTTACATTCTTTCATAATCTTCCTTTCTGAGTTTCATAATTTTCTTTCCTACACCCTTATGATCAATGAGCTTCAACCATTCATCAATGACTGCATCAGGGTTTTTAGCTTCTTTCCTTATGGGGAGAGCAATTGATTTCTCCTTTTCTTCATACTCTTCCATTATTTCACCCCTGAGTTGTTCATTTCTATAATAGGATGCAAGTGCCCTTATTTGAAGATCCCCTAAAAAATTAGAGGGTTCCACTCTATTTCATCTGGCACTACATAATTGTGTAGATAAAAAATCACACAACTGATCTTGCTTGTAACACCCCACCACGCAAACCCCAAAGGACACTAAACATCTAACATTTATGACACATTTCTTTTTAAAAAAAAGGTAAAACTAACATGAATTGAAGTTAAAATTTGTTACTAGAAATGAAACCATACAAATGCATATATCAACTAGCTAAGTCTCTTGGGGTTACATGACTGCATTACATTTTGAACCATAATATAGAATAGATAACACACGAACATACTACCATAACAATACTTAAATGATACATCCATTAGTGATCATAATACAATGCCACAAAATACATTCATTACATTTACAATATGAATTTACATTTTTCAACGATTACATCAATACAATAGTGCTTCCCAACATGAAGGGGAATAGTACAATGACATGGAATAATACATCTGATATGAGTGAATACATAGTGTCAAGACTAGTTCCAACTTTGGTACATCTCTGGAGTCACTACAAATGGTACATCTCTACACAATTCAATCCTCGGTTGGGGACCCAATGGGGTGCATAGCACATTTGACTTGACCATGTGGACCCTAAGGCCCACCCCCCATGCTAGGAGATGACAAGAACAACAACAAACACAAGAAACATCCGCTTCCAGAGGCTCAAGAACAACAAGGGGGAATAACAAACATACATAGTTGCTAAAGGGTGGAGTGTCATCACATAAGCTCGACATGGGTTACCCAATGCGGATCTTCATAGGTTACTGGCCCCTTACCTGGTTAAACCGTGGAAACCTCAACCGACCCCCGGCCCCCATTCTCACTCATGTGGGGTCAACATACCTTTCAAGAGGACAAGGCAATTGATCTTTATCATTCTAGGCCTTCCCACTCATCTCAGGCCTAAACGAGCACTTGAGCCATGAATGAGGCTAACTTATCTGGATTAATGTGAGATACTACCCAACCCCCTAATTAATTATTAGTTTATCACTAATTAAATAAACTCTCAATGAGTTACCTGTACGCCACTTTGTGCGTCGACCCCCATTGAAAGTCACTCCCCCTACTAGCAACAAGAGACTCACAGCCACCAACTGGGTAAGCCAACTTGCACAAACTAGAAAAACCATATAAATATGCACATAAAATGAGGCATGCACCACCTCGCACAAGATCTCCATAATGAAACCATTTCCACAATGCAAGACTCAAACCCACATAAACACAATCCAAGTGTAAAGATCAACCATCATCAAAATAAATAAATCATGAACCTACCCACTTTCAGGTAAAACAACATAAAACTCATGTGAACACTTCAGGCTTGATATGGGTTACCCAATACAGATCCTCCTAGGTTTTCGGCCCCCATCCTGAGTTACCCAGGCAACCTTACCAGATCCCCGGCCCCCATACCAACCCTTGCAAGTAAAAACCGTAGTCCCCTCAAACCTCTGGAAGACTAACAACTTACTAACACACTAGTCTCCATTGAAGTGGCAATAATACAAGATCTCAAGGAACTATTTTAAATCCACAAACTACAAGCCAACAAGTATAAAATAACGATGGCAACATCTCAACAAGATCATCCCACTCAATTAAAACTGGCATAATCAATTCAATTCAAAATCAACCATAATAACCAATAGCAAAGCCAACCATCAGTAAATCCAAGGGATTCATGATTGCACATCAACAAGCAATAACATTTCAGCCATGAATTGAACCTAAAGATTGCAAATGAATTTGACATTAAAATAGGTTATTCACTTGATCAAATTAAAAGATTATATAACGATATTTCAAGGTAGCTATGTTATCAATGAAACAATCACTTCAAAACTCTAATATTAAAATTTCAACTATAAAATCACGCTATAATGACCCTATCGTAGATGCTCATTTCACATAACAAATTCAAGGACAAAGACATAAATATAAAAGTATCAAATACATATTTACTAAGTAATTTCACAAAGAGAAATCCATTAAACAGTCAAGAACATAATCAAGCAACAAAATGTATTATACTTTTTTTGTTCCATAAAAGCCTTCCATTTAACAACAAGACAATCTACTTACTCTCTATTTCAAATAAGAAACAAGAAATAAATCAATTCTTCTAATAATTTAATGTTTCAATCTCATTATTTTCTATAATCATCTAATTAAAAATGGGAGAGCATTCTTTTCTTAACATTTAAATACACAAAAATCAGAAGACAAAATTCTTTCATTCAAATAAAAGATTCCATAACATATATATATATATATATAAACATACTCGCATATATATATATATACATAAATATTTATATAAATATAAATACGTATGCATATATATATTATTTGTAATATCTATATATATACATATAACATTTCCATTTCAATCTAGAATCGTAATATAAATTTATCCCATGAACAACATTCCTATCCTTGAGGACCAACTCTAAACCATATCATATAATCTATAAAGTTGATTTGATATGTAAAGACTTGAATTATCGAATAACCCAACATATGTATTATGTAACCCATGTTTTGAATTATCGAATAACCCAACATATGTATTATGTAACCCATGTTTTAAATGAGGTTGCTTCAATGTTTTATGGTAACTCGAATCATATTTATGAGAGATCGTGTATTTCAAAAGAAAATAATATACTATTATGAAGCCCACTATCCCGTCTCAACAACTCCTCCTAGCCCGGGTATTAATAACTATCAACTATATTTACATGCTAGGGAATACAGATAATAACACAGACAATAAAATGTGGTTGTAAGTGATCGAAACCAGTGAATGAAAATTATATTTACATGCCTGTATGGAAAACAATCTTGGGATGCCTATGTAAAACGTAACCATCTGAATTACTCCACTCTCGCCCAACAAATAGATGAGTCTACCCCACTCTCTACTACCACAATGCTATTTATGAAGTAGACGCATTGAACGAATACTTGAACAATAACGTCATGTCCAGACTCTATGGGTTTGAACGCGTCTTGCTCAAAACCTAACAAATAATTTGAATCTAATCAGATTATTCTACTCCATGTTTTGTTCTATAGACATGACCGCTTTTCGTATCTCTGTGTCTTAATCTTCTCCTGCGTTGCTAAGTCACCTGAAACTGTGAAGCCGTGTGTATGGGGAAATCGATGCTTATGATGCTCATGGCAGTACTTGTCTTGCTCACTTCACTATTTGATTCCCATGCCTCTGGTAGACATAGCCTAGTGGTGGACGCCCAAATCGCCATGCAGTTTAAGATATCTAACTAAGCGTGGTGCACAACAACGTATCCCAATTATAGGGTAAACAAAAGCAAAAGCACAATTCTCACCAATAAGAATGTTGGGCAGCTCAAGAACCGCAGGGATAGCACACGAGGACCTTTACAAGGGAGCTCTCAAATCTTTGACTCAAATCAGTGCGCGCAAACCAGCTAGAGAGTCCAAGAAATTTTCAAGCAAGTGTATTTGGCCGGCGTGCTTTGGACACCAAATTCTTGGAAAACAAGGCTTTATGTATATTACAAACATCATGACAATATAAATCAGAGTATCCCCAAGTTTGTCGCAGAGAAATTGCTCCGAGAGGTGTGAACCATTTCCATCATTTAAAACAAGGACAATTTTTTGCAAAGATTAATGGTGATGCTAAAATAAGCAATCTAAAAATTAGGCTCGCATTATAATAACGTGCAAAGCCAGAGTTCCAGTGATGTTGAAGGGCATCCATCAAGCATAACAAATAGGGATTTTCTATTAGATGTTTTAGTTGGAAATGTCTTGGTCGAAATATATGCGAATACGTGGAATCAAGGACAAGACACGTAAACTATTTGATAGAATGCCAGGAAGAGAAGTGATTGGCATGGACTACAAAGGATGAAGACTATGCACATAATAGTTTTGTTTCAGATCACTACAGAGGCATGGACTAAGAGGAGCGTTTGGGATCGGTGTATTGACCTCCAATATATGCTCAATGTAATATGTTTGTTAATGAAAGTCGTAAGCAAAAACAAGAAGAAGGTACATAGAGCAAAATATTGCATCCCTCAAAACTTAAACAATACAATATCTTCAGGCTAGTAATTGAATATAAATATGATCAAATCGACTCTCTCTCTCTTTGTTTAGTTAAGGGTAAATCATGAGATTTAGATGGGCTACCCTATAGACGTTGACCTTCCAAAGCAAAATATATATATATATATATCAAGCGTACCTCTATTTGAGCGTTGCAAAATGAAAACCTTGATAACCTTGCCTCTACCCTCCAAGTGGTTATCTTGCTGCTTCGACTCGTTTTCCTCCACCTCACTTCTTAGCATGGCCATCTTATGTCCTCCTTCTGGTGGTTGGCTTCCTTTCAGACCGAGATTCTCCTTGTTTAGTTCGAACAAAAATTAATGGAAAATATAATTCCAATTGCACTATGTGGGGGAAAAATTGTAACTGGAATTGCAACAGTTGAAGGTTCCATGAATGAAGACAGAAATCCACTTAAATCATGCATTGCCAAGCATCTTGGAAGATGTATTGAAATATATGTTGATCAAATTGTCTTCGGGTTTTGGGAACCAAGGTTAAGGAGAAAAGATGTGTGTAACCCAGAAGACTGAGCAACCCCTAAAAATTGTTTAAAAAGGAACTTCCAAAAAAAAATTATGATATGCAAATCTCCAAAAGATGCTTATTTACTCAAAAGGAAGTTGTTTTGTTTTAGAAACAAAATCTGATAAAACTCTTGCAAAACAGTAAGTTTCATTTCGACAATTAGTTCAAAGATGTGTATGCTTGTGCATGAAAATATTTCCATCTTATATATTGCTTTTCTTGCTTTTTTTTATCTTCATTCGAAATTAAGTACTAATTCTTAATATTTTATTTTCTTTAATATTTTCTCACTTTTAAATTTATTAATTAAATTCAATCATTAATCAATAATTATCCTTATATTTAATTGAAGAAACATGTTATAATTTAATCACTTAATTTAATAGCTTAATTATCTAGACATAACATATACCCCCACTTAAGAACATCGTTTATTTAATTCAACAATCTAATCAACCCATTTTAAATTCAAGCAACCCAAATAAAATTAATCATACCTTAAGTGAGGGCCAAACACAGAGGGCACTACATTACTCCTCAGGTGTAGATTTAGCAAAAGTATTAAGAAACTCAAAATTTCTAATCATACCAAAAAACTGTTTACTAATTAACCTGCTAAACTGAAAACATAGAAATCTTTCCTATATAAATAATGCATATGTCCTTGGTAGAGGTCTACATTTGATGATCTATGCAACTTTGTTTGTTATTTCCTCTAACCTTACTTCTAATCTGCTTAGTTCCATCTCTTTCTTTTCAAGTTCCTTTGCATATGTTCTTCAATCAAAAATTATTTTTCCTTCCTCCATTTTGCCTTTTCCTGTGAAAACTCATCAATCACTCTCCAGAGTTGATGTCCAAGTGACAAGGTGGTATGGTAAGTTGGAGTTCTAATGGAAGGAGGTTTATGATCTAGTATAACCAGTTCTCCATCCCCAATTTTATCTATGGCTAACTGTGCCAATAAATCAAGCTTAGTACTGTGGCCATATATTTGCAATTTCTCCTCCATTCCTTGTATTTTTGCTTCTCTCTCCTTGTCCTTCTATTCATAGCTTTGTACTAACTCTTCCAAGTGTTTGATCATGTCTAAAGCCTCTTGGAGCTCTTTCCTTACATCTCTTTCTTATAAGTACATCTCCTCAATATCCATAAACTGTTCATTACCTCCCTCTTCATAGTCTCCATGAATGGGACTATGTCTAAAGCCTCTTGGATCTCTTTCCTTACATCTCTTTCTTATATGTACATCTCCTCAGTATCCATAAACAGTTCATTACCTCCCTCTTCATAGTCTCCATGAATGGGACTATCTATGGTTTTTGTCCGTAATTTCTTAGCAATGAACACATCATCGGGTTCTGAGTCAAAGGTAGTTGACATGTATCTTCTCCTTTTTATAGGTATATTTTTATTTCCAGTGACATCCCCTTTTACTTCAGAGTCTATTTATACTATCATGACATCTTCCTATTGTTGTTCTTTGCTCTCTTCTTCTTCTTTTGGTTCCTCCATATTTCTCCTCATGGCACCTTGTCTCCTTAATCTACCTAAATGTCTAGGTGTAGGGGTTTCTTTCTTAGCACTCTTTCTTCTTTTAAGTATCCCTCTTTTTCTTTGGAGTATCCTTCATTTTGGTTTAGAGGGTGTAGAAGAGGTGGATGTATTGCCTCTCCAACTCTTTTATCTTTGTGATCTTGAAGAAGATGGAATTTCCTCAATTACAAGTAACCTAGAATCTAGTTCATTAGGTTCCTCATGCTCACCTTGGCTATGGGTAGGTGAAGCCATAGGTGAGATATGAGGGCTTTCCCCTTCAGGTTCATTTTGGGGTTCTACATTCTTAGGTACCACGGGTGCATCCAACAAACTATCAATATATGAACACTCCTTAAAATATTTCCAATTCACTTGTGGGTACTAAATCCTCAAACTTCTTTTTATCAATAAAGCAATTAAACAGTGATGAGATAGAGAAGTGTCACTTTGTTTTCTTTTGTACTTTGATGTCATCTATTTCAACAAATTATAAAGAAAGTTTGTTACATTCACTAACTTATTATATTGAAGGTGATTGAGTAGTTTAAAATGTATTGTATATAAGAGGTTTTTCCTACCATCATAGGTGATGTATCTAACAATGTAAGAAGCACAATTCACCCATAACTAGGGAAGAGAGAGTCTCTTTGTACCTTGTGAAGATGAGTCTAACTCCTCTCCTCATTCACAAAATTCTTCCCTGGCTGCAACTGCATCCACACGTGTTGGGAATTCTACCCTTGTTCTAGGTAACCCAATGACGTGTGAGATGGCGGTCTTGGATACATCTACTAATAGTCCCTTCACCATAGCTTCATCATATTCAAGCGTAGCTATAAACCTTCTTTTCATATCATCATTGAACTCTATTAACTTCATAAAATAATCAAGCTAGCCAACCCTGGTAAAAATGGGTAGAACCATTGCATCTTCCACAATTTGCTTATGAGTTGTTGGCTCCCTTTTGATGACATCGCCTCCCATTTTGGCTTACTTCTCTGCTTAATGTGTTCAATTCAATTTTGGAAATTCAGCTCAATCTACCCTACCACCTTCAAAAATATTCACCTTCTTGTTGTTTCCTCGTATACTTTTACTACCATACCATACTGCAACTTTCCCTTCTCAGTACCAGCTTAATTTGAGCTCATGAACAGGTTCTAATTTTGAGTATGGTTCGGACTAAGCTCAATTTCTCAAGGTTTGAAATTTAGAAATTGGAAATGGTAGCAAAAATGAGATATAATTAGGAGGGTTTTGCATGATAATTTTTATCCATTGAATTTGATTTAGGTGGAAAATTTCGAAAAGACTAACTGAGTTGTACCCTCCCCCCGACTTAATTGTTGAAGTGAGCTCACTTCACGTTTGTGATTGGAAGGTGGTTAAAATATGAAATAATGGAAATTAATGATATGAATAGTTTCCATTCATGAATTAATGCGAAAGACAATGAAAGTTTAAAGAAGATTATATTAATCATGATAGTGTACCTGAAGTATCGATCGAAAGAGATAACTATGCACTGCACATGTAAACTGAAAAGAATGTATCTGATTTTTTATTCGATGTGACAAAAAATAACTGCAAGCTTATGAATTGTGGGGTGGCAAGTGTTATTGATGGGATAGTTATTATGGATATGAGCTAGCGATGTGACAACTCGAATATTTGAAATGTGAATTAAAAGCAAAAGAATCACGTTGTGGGTACTTATTGTGAAGTGATGGATATTACATGTCGGTATTGTGAAATGAATGCACATGAACTTGCAATCAATGTGGTGCCAACTAATTTGAATTTTTCTTTTTTGCTACCAAATGGTGCTACGGGTACTTGTAGTGTCAGGACCTGTTTAGAATGGAAAAAGGTATTAAGCTACAGGTTCCTTTGGCATCAGGACCTTCTATGAATGTTTAAAAATAGGTCCCTTTGAAGATATTTTGAACATCATTATAATGTGCAGTGTGCGCTTGCAAGATAAAATGAGAAATTAATCCCGAGTGATCTCAGGGATTGAGTTGTGTAACTCAATCTTTGGGTCACCAGAAGTGCTCGGTATGTCATTTAATATTGAAACATCACTCTGTGTGTCAAATTTGTATTCAGTTCACTGTGAGCACCATATTATTAAAACAGGGAGAATATGAAATCATCTTTCTGTAATGGCTTCTTATATAGCTTCAATTTGTGGCCGTTTACAAGAAGTGAAAATCTGACTACATCTATTGTATGCAGCTTGACTGTCCCATTGGGATAAACTTGATTGATTTCATAAGGACCCAACCACTTGGATTGGAGCTTCCCCTCGAATTATTTATACCTTGAATCATATAACAATGCCCAGTCCCCTACAGTGAACTCCTTTGTTTTAATGTACTTCCACTTCACCCTTTGTTGTTGTACTACCTCAGTGTGATGGATTGCTTCCATCCATATTTCATCCAATCCATTTAAAGTATGCAGCCTTTCCTTTTGAGCTTTTGTTAAGTCCATTTCCAATTCTACTACTATCCTTAGTGTTTTATATTCAAACTCAATAGGAAGGACTATTGTCTTACCATATACTAACTCATAAGGTGTAAAACCAGTGGTGGTTTTCTAGGTTTTTTTGTATGCCCATACTGCTTCAGGTAACCTTGCAACCCAATCTTTCCTACGTAGTTGCATTGTCTTGGTGAGAATACTTTCAATCTCCCTATTAGTGACTTACACCTGACCATTAGCTTGAGGGTGGTAAGGTGTTGATTTCTTGTGCCTAATTTGGTATTCTTCAACCAGTTTGGTAATTAGGTTAGAAGTAAATTGTGGGCGTTGATCAGTGACTATTTCTCTAGGTACTCCATACTTAGTAAATATATCCTCATGCAATAATTTAGCCACATTGTCATCTCTGACAAATTGCAAGGCCTTTACTTCTACCCACTTAGTCAAGTAATCAATGTAAACAAGAATATATTCCTTGTTGTTGGAAGTAAGTGAAATTGGTCCAATAAAGTCTAGACCCCATTTGTCAAAAGGAGCTAGTGTTAACTGAGGCTGCAATGGCATTTCATTACTCTTTGTTGGTCTTCCCATCCTTTGGAACCTATCACAGCTCCTGGTGTATTTAACATCTTTATGCAAAGTGGGCCAATAATAGGCAATTGTGAGGATTTTAAAGGCTATCCTTTTTGTTGCAAAATGACCTCCACATGGTTCATCATGAAAAGCCTTCATGATATCAAAGATTTCATCTTCCCTTATGCACCTTCTTGTGATATTGTCAGGGCTAGTGTAGAACAGATAACTTGATACCCAAGAGTATGGGAAACTTTTATGTACCAATTATCTCTTTTCCCTTGGAGAAAAGTGTGGTGGAATCTACCCTATTACCAAATAATTAGCAATATTAGCATACTAGGTTATATGTACGTTTAGAGAAAATAAGTGTTCATATGGAAATGAATCATCCACCACTCCTTCAGTTGATTGTGTTGGCAATATTGACATAAAATATGCCACTACATTTTCCTTACCAAGTTTTTCCACTATGGTAATTTCAAATTCATATAGAAGTAGCCATCTTACCAACCTACCCCTAACTACTGGCTTGTTCATCAAATATTTTATTGTTGTATGGTTTGTATGGATAACCAGTAATATAGTGCCTAAATTTATTTATAGCATACACCACAACAAGCATATCCTTTTCTGTAATAGTATAGTTCAACTCTACTCCTTGAAGATTCTTGTTGATGTAATAAATTGCATACTCTTTATTGCCTTCTTTATGACCCAAAACTGGTCCAATAGCAAAATCTGAAGCATATGTATGTATATGAAAAGGTAAGGTCCAACTTGGTCCCCTCAAAATAGGGGCTTGAGTAAGGGCTTTCTTCAACTCTTTAAAAGAGTGTTGACACTCTAATGTCCATTCAAATTCAATGTCCTTACTTAGCAAAACAAATAATGGTGCAACAATTTTACTGAAATCTTTAATAAACCGCCTATAGTAACCTGCATGGCCAAGGGAACTTCTGATATCTCTTTGCTTTTGTGGGACAAGTAATGTAGATATAATTTCTATTTTGTGTGGATCAACTTGAATCCCTTCACTAGATATGAAATTCCCTAATACTATGCCTTGAATCATCATCATAAAGCACTTTTCATTGCTGAGTGATAGGTTGTATTCTTTACATCTTTTTAACACCTTTTCCAGATTGCCAAGGGCTTCCTCATAGGTTGCACCATATGTAGTGAAATCATCCATGTATATGTCCATACACTCATGTGCATAGTCAAAAAATATGTTGAGTATTGCACTTTGAAAGGTGGTTGGAGCATTGCATAAGCCAAAGGGAAAAACAAAGCAGGCATAAGTCCCCCAAGGAAATGTGAATGTAGTTTTTTCCTGATCTTTTGGAGCAATTTTTATTTGGTTGTAACCACTGAAACCATCTAAAAATGAAAAGTACTTTTTTCCCAGCTAAAGAGTCAAGCACTTGATCTATGAAGGGAAAAGGAAAGTGGTCCTTCCTAGTTGTTGTATTCAATTCCCTGTAATCTACACAAACTCTTCATTTTTTGCCTTTCTTAGGAACAATTACCAAAGGCGAGACCCATTCACTATCAGATATGGGATAGATAAAACCTACATCAAGAAGCTTTTGAAGTTCAACTTTCACTATGTCTCTCAAAGCAGGGTTCATATGTTTTTGAGGCTGCATAATGGGTCTATAACCATCATTGATATAAATCCTGTGCATACATAAGTTAGGATCTATGCCTTTCATATCATGGTAATCCCATGCATATGTTGTTGAGTGTGCCTACAACACTATGCGCAAGGAATTCTATTGTTTTATAGTCAAGGCATTATTTATATTCAACATTTTTCCTAGCATGAATTCTAATTCCTTGGATGATTCTTGCACATATGAGAGGTCAAGGCTTGGAATGATTGGTACACACTACTATGGTAATAAGGAATAAAAGTGTTGAGATATCTCTTTTGAGGAATTGGTGGGTATAATACTTTGCAAGGGGTCTTGTAGGCATGTGAGACAGTCTTGTTGTTGTGGGATCCTACCGCAGTCATTTTGGATTATGTGAGAAATAAGCTCATCTTCATCCTGGTCATCCAACAAAGGGTTGTGTTTATGGTCATCAATGTCTGTAGAGAATAGTTATCTTTCTCATCCAAAGTGGGCCAAATAGTTTGCTCAAGATCAACCTAAGGTTGTGCTAGAGGATAGAAAACCAACTTCTTGGTTACTGTCCCATTAGATATTATCATATTGCCAGACCTACAACATATGAATGCATTGGATGTAGCTAACCAAGGTTTGCCTAGGATGAGTGGGTAGCCTGCAAGATTAACCTTTGGTTGTAGAACTATAAAATAAATAGGATATTCCCAAGAATCAAATGCAATAACTAAGTCTTCAATTATTCCTTCAGGCTTGACTTTTGACCTATTAGCTAGCTATAAAATAATTTGTTTAGGTCTAAGGTTGGCTAATTGAAGTAATTGCAAAGTTTCTTTTGTCATAAAATTGATTGTTGCCCCCAAGTCTATCAAATTATTCTTGATGAGGCTTCCATTAATCTTGAAATCCACTATTGGACTACTAGGATCTGTATACTTAGGGATAGTGATGTTCTCTAACATAATATTTGCAAGGTTTCCAAGGACATGGAGGGTTTGAGGATCCTTCCTTTTCCTTCCTGGTTTCTTAAGACATAAATCCCTCACAGTTTTAGTATAAATAGGGATGTCTTTAATAGATTGGTGAGTGGAATCTTGATGCTCACATCTTTTAATTGACCTAAGAGATTTGTCTCAGCTTGTGTGATGCTTCTGAATAGCTAGGCATTTAGGAAAAGGAGGCTTTGTACTTGTGATAATTTGGTGTACCTGATTTGACTTAGGTTCCAAAGGTGTTTTTTCTAAAGCTTCAACTATAGTTTCCTCATCCTCCATATCTGTAATTTGAGGGGATGAAGGCCTAGCAATTTGTTTTCCTGATCTGAGGTGGACATCACTCACCTCTACCCCATAAGTGGGGTATTGCATAGCTTCATTAGTATAGGCCTACTAAACAGGTTTGTTGTTATGGTTGGGTGCAAGTTAGGTAGGTATTTGTGGTTGCTTGGGTGGCTTGGATATAGGATTTGATGGAGGCATGATAGCTTGTTATTGTGGTGGAGGAGGGAGCATAGGTTGTTGATAGTTCATGTTTTGTTGCTGCCATTGTTGGCCTTTTATCCAGTAAGGCTATCACTAATTTTGTTGTTTTGGCCATTGTGTATTGTAATTAGAGCCTTGAAAAAAATGTTGTGGCCAAGGATTTAGTTGTTGTTGGTTCCAATTTTGTTGTGCCCATTATTGAGGGTTTTGCCACTGATTTTGGTTTGTTGGCCAAGGCTAAGAGTTCCAAGAAAAAAAGTTATGATTCCCAATAGTAAAGGATGAATTAAAGTTAAGGGGGTCTTGTGGCATACCTTTTCTTTTTTCCCATGGCCTCCTTTGTGCTATATAAAATAGCTTCCCATCATCTCCTTCAATTTGCTGAAAATAAAGTTTCTCAACTTTATCTTGTTGGATACTAGCCACTCTCTTGCATTTACAGTTTGCCTTTTTTTTCCTATAGCTTGGACAGTATTCAGTGAGCATGGCCTCAACTTCCTCCTACTTCTTGATGTGGAGAGTATCCAACTAAGTTTCTAAATGGTTGATAATGTCCTCCTTCATGTTGGACAACAGGTTGCTTAACTCTATCTTTGAAACCCTTGTAGATGATTTACCAATAGTGGATGTCCTATCTCCTCTTGGCCTTTTAGTGAAGGTCCTAGAATAATTCCTGCAGACCTTACAAATTTCTTGAAATGGTATTTGGGAAATATCTCCTTGTCCAATGAGGTTCAAGGCATCCATACAATCATCATTGAATCCTCTCAAAAAGACTAACTTGAGGGACTCTTCAAACAACTTGTTCTATGGGTTTTTCTTCAAAGGAAACTGAAATATCTCCACATAATCTTATAGTGGTTCATGCTCCTTCTGTGATATTCTAAAAAGTTCATCTTTCCTTCTATCAGGTCCCCTACAATAGTCCTAATACTTCTCTAAGAACAATGTCTTCATAGTGTCCCAATCAAGAACAACATCCCTGCTTAATCCCATGAACCATCTGATGGTTGCATCTTTTAGAGTTGTAGGGAAGAGTTTGAACCTATGGGCATTATAATTATAGTCATAACTTCTACACAGGACATCAAATTCAAACATAAATGTATTTGGGTCCTTAGTCATTAACCCATAGAAGACTAGTAAGGTTGAAGGAGGGATGTTCTTCAGCACTGTAGCCCTTTCCTGGTTAGTGATTGGGAACTCAATTGTTGCATGTTTAGAATCATCATCCACTACATCCCCTATGGTGTGGTATGTTTGCTCTGTAAGTGTAGTAGATGTTGGTGATAGTGAAGTTTCTTCTTTAGTATTACCCTCGCTATGAGTACTAGGTTCACCAATTTCTACTATAGCTTCTTGGCATGAAGAGGGAAGGAATCTACCCAAAGAATCTCTCACAACATGAAAATTGGTGATAGTATTACCTCCGCATACATGATATATGGCTTTATATAGCAACGATCTTGCACAATGTTAATGTAAATTTTGGTGTTGAAAAAGACTAAGTCGAGCAATCCTAATGTTGAAAACAAAATGTAAAGTATGAAAGTTGTAAAATAAGTCTATGAAGATAGCACCATCCCCGATAATAACACTAAAAATGTAGAGTCTAAACTAATGTGTTGTAAACTTGGTAGAACCTACATAATTTAGAGGTTTATCTGACTGAATAGTCCACTCAACATTGCAAAGACTACATTAAAATGTCAACCCAAGGTTTGTAAACTTGTGATGGTGCAACATTGTATATGCCTTCAGAGACTCAAAACTACCTAAGCTATCCTATTCAAGTTATTCTACTTGCTGGAAATTCACAGAATTGTAGAATAGTAAAAGACATAAACCAGAACTAATGGCTATAGGTACCTACAACTTAGACTGTAACTAGACTGTTGCTAATAAAACATTACTATATCAACTCAAAATTGATAAAAACTAATGACTCAACTAATTTAACCTCTGGAGTACTACTAGTTAACCATTACATGCATGTTTATGAACATTTATTACTAATAAGAAAAGTATGAAATTCTATTTTAACCTGCAATAATTCATGAAGTAGTGATAAACTGGAAATAACTATTAACAAAAATAAACATCTGGAAAAGAAGTAGAACAGTTACCTTGAGTGGCCTGCTCAAGTGGTTGCTCTCACTTTAACTAAAACCAAATTTAACTAACAGATTCTACGCATCTAGTGAAATTGACTTCATTCATTACATATCATGAAAGATTTACACAAGATCTTCTCACAGATTTTATTCAATCATTCTGAATATCCATCATGTCTTGAAACTGAAAATAACTAATAATAAGAAAAACTAAAAAACCAACTAATTGATCCAAGGACTCAACCATCAACTATATACAAGCTCGAGGGAGTCTTATTCAAAGCAACAACTAACCACAATCATTAACTTCCATTCCTAAATATCTAAGCATATAGTTAAGACTAAATTTTTCAAACCATAACTAAAAAGAAAGAAGAATCCTAATAGGACTAAAACTCTATAAAATATAATTGTATGTGAACGCACAAACATTTGTCAAAATCTTATCAGTAAAGGAGTCCTTCTTCAACACTCATTAACTTGTCATAATGATGCACATTCAATCTCCATCAGGTGCCTTTAATCAACAATCATCGCATTCAGCTTAATCTGGAACTCCCCTGTTTTGTTGTCCCAATCTTCCTTTTGTTGCAGGTTACAACATTCAATTGCTACATGCTACAGTTACTCTTTGGTTGCAAAAATTTTAATTCACAAAGAATGTACACAAGTATAACTATCATAATCAAAACATAGAATTCCATCCACATTTCATGCATATCCACATATAAACCATGCAATACAATTATGTCATAACCATATTTCCATCATTATATTTTAGGTCGAAGTTTGCATAATACGTATGAAAAGGTAGTATAATGTAGGAGTGTTGTCTAGGAAATATATCTAAAAGTGTCTAAAATTATGTATAAAAACAACATAAAATGAGCTAATAACTAGACCCACCAACATGTTTCCTTTTTATCAGCGACAAGATAGAGTTAGAGGATATGCAGTTACTAGGTGTACATACGAGCTTGTTGCTCCTTTTATATATCCTAGATGGTTGGAAACCCGGCCTTATAATGATGAGTTGCCACTTTATTTTTGTAAAAAAATATATGTTGAGTTTTATTTATAGTTAGATGTGGATTATACATCTTTTCCTCGGCATGCTGGATAGGGCAAAGGGAGGTTTGCTAACAAACCTGAATATAGACATGCAAATTTTCCACCGCTTGTCAACAAGAGGGTATTAGTTGGTCCAAACCTTTTGGTTCTTCCAAAATGTTTGGAACTAGTAGCAGAGTGGATACAATAACAACCCCTACTAGATGTGATATTTTTGACAATATTGCCACCATTACTACTCAGATTGATCATATATCATCTAATTGTGTTGGTAGATACTTATTATGCCCACAAATTAGTCTTCTTCCCACCAAAGCTACATCCAATAGTTATGATCCATTTATTCGTGTTGATCTACCATCACCATCATATGTGGCACAAATGAGTGGCATGTTTATGTGTAAAGTGTGTGCAGTCTTCATCATCAATTTACTAGCAGTATACCAGTATATTTGTGAGGAGCATGTGATCCCTCTGGATGTTGTATCGACCCATATTAGACAACATTCTACTAGATAGACGCGCTAAGGTGAGGCAACTTCATAGGCTACAAGGGGTATCAAGATATTCCAGACCATCCTACAACCTTAACACATCATGTTCAAATTGATCTTGTAGATTGCCCCTCTCAGCATGTTCCAAATCAGGTTAAGCTTATTGCAACTGATATTATTTGTAGCACATATAGTGCTTTTCTTTTTGGCACTGGTTTAGTGTAGAAAAATTTACTCCTTTACATTTTCACACTATGTTTGGGTCCCTTAATTAAATTAGACTTAAGTAAGCTTCTAATCGCCTAAATTATGTATTCCTAAGCCTTATTATTCCTATTTTCTGAAAGGGAAATTGACATTAAACAAATGTTAACATTAAATTAATGATCTTAGAAATTGTGTGTCCTAGATTTAGGTCCTAGGGCCCATTCACCCAAAGGCTAATGGGTCCTCCTTAAGTCCTAGATCCTAATTTTTAATATGTTTTTGACAATATTTTGATGATTCAAATTCAAGTTTCAAATGTTGGCTCATGGAATCTAATTTTTGGGAAATTATATAAACACCTATAAATACATAGTTATTTTATCAATTCAATCCTAGAGAATCAAGAACACATTTTATGCAAGCATTCCTATAGAAAATATTATTGTCAAGAGCATTGAAGAGTAGATTTATCAAGAATCTACAACAACATTCAAGCATCAAATCAAGCAATCATTCAAGCCAATTCAAGCAAGATCCAATCCTTAGAGAGATGTGTTAGACTTCAGTCCTCTAAGGGTGACCATTAAGGGTTTGGTGAGTTGTGACATAGACTTGTTCATTCATCATTCCTTGTCATTTATTATTATCTTTTATTATCAAGGTTTAATTACCAAACCGGGGTTTGACCAAGGCAAACCCCTATTTACCAAAAAACAAACAAATTTTCTCTCTCTCTCTCTCTCTCTCTCTCTTTCTCTCTCTCTCTTTGTGTTTGCAGATTTGCAAGTGAAGAAGGATTGAAGATTGGATCAAAAGTGCAATTTTACAAAGTTGTCAAGCCACGAAAACTCATTTGCAAAATTTGTTTCTAACTTTCCGATAGTGGAATCGAGAGTGTAGATTCGAGATCAGAGGACTGTGAAATCAGATTTTGGAACCTTGTTCAAAGACCCATTTTTCCTAGGGTGAATCTATCCTAGCAAGACACTCTGCAACCCTTTTTGGTGACTAGTACACACCATCTTACCCTTCTCAGATCTACCTGGAAGTTATAGTTTCTATTTATACTATAATTTAAATCTTCATTTCAAGTTTCATATTGTATGATTGAGCTCATTTGGTATTTTATATTTATCTCCCCAAACTACATTTTAGTCATATTTGTCATTTTTTGTCATAAGGGAAACAATAGATCCCCTAATAGGGTTGACTCACCTTTTGGTTGAAATTCAATCATACCTTTGGGAGATCTCTTTTCCTAGTGAAACTAAAAGAAAAGTAGATGTCTTAGATCTATATCCCATATTGACACTTTCCCTAGCTCCATCATTCTTCAAAATCCTATTTTTCTATGTTTCAACTGGTACTGTACCATGTACAAGTGTCCCCATGATGTGCATGCATTCTTCTGAGATCAATGGGATTGGTAGAGCCATCGAGTATGTAGTACAAGTACTTTAATAATTTATATATTTTGCATTAAAAAAATTCACATGTATATTAAATAAAATTGATTTAAAAGTAGTTCTAACTCTTGATTGAAATCATGTGTTTGAAAATTTCTAGTAGTATGGTGATTTTCTAGCCTTTGGAGGTTTGGAGCATGTTGGTGATCCTATGCATTATACATTTGAGGTACATAAAAAATATTTAAATTACTTGATACATTCACACATTGAAAGTACATTGTACGTTTTAGATAACTTTACATATACACATGTACATTAAATTAAATTATGTACTTTCTTGTGCAGGGCTCAAGATATGGATCGGGACAGGGATTGAGATAGGGATTGGATTCATCTATTTTTAGTTATATTAAACATCCTCCTCTTTGAGTTGTTTTACATTCACACACATGTTATATCTTTAGACATGAACGTTCTTATTGTGATTTGTCACGTTATATACATTTTACATTATGATTCTTATTATGATTTGTCACATTATATACATTTTACATTATGGTTCTTATTATGGTTTGTCACGCACACACACACACACACACATATGGTTTGAATGTGATTTCTTTAATGATCTCTAATTATAATGAATTATAAATTATATCTCTAAATTTCAGAGTACATGCATGTTAGCTCCCGATAAATGATGAAAAAGATGCCCTTGTTGATATGATGCCCCTTTTGATGGAAATGGTAAAATGATGATGATGAACTGATAACTTTGCTTCCCGAAAAGAGAAAAACAAAGAGTAAATGACTGATAAAGTGTTTGATAGATTTGCTTTCTGCGATAGAAAACAAATAGTAGATGAATGATTTCCTTTTTGATAAATTTTCTTTCTGCGATAGAAAACAAATAGTGATTGATGGTAGATCAGATTGATATGGTATCGAGCTAGATAAATTTGTGTATTGGTTTGCCTGATAGGATTGATTGGGTGATATGGGTCTGTGATATGATGCACTGGTATGAGTCACTGATATCGGTCACTGATATAGTTCACTTGATATGGGTTACTGATATGGGCCATTGATATGGGTCACTTGAGATGAGTCACTGATATTGGTCACTTTGATATGGGTTGCGATTGCATGCTGTGAGGCATTGATAGATAGAGAGATTTTGATTGAGCTTTTCAAAATCGAGGTGTGTCGGGACCACACAGAGATCTTGGGGCAGGAGATAAGACTTCCATCACAGAGGCCAACCCTATCAGGGGGCTCTGATATTTTTGATGTATCATTATTGATTCATTCACACATCTCGATGTCTATTATGTTTGGAGCATGTACATTATTTTGGTCATATCTCATGTATCTCTTTGGAATTTTTAGCTTCATTGGAAATTGGACATTTGTATTATTTTTGATGAGTAATGATATGCAGCGGCGATGATTTGTGATGATGTGATGTGTATTTATGATGTGATATGCATTTTTTTTCTATGTGTTATGGATTTTGATATGAATTTTAATGATTTGATGACTACCATGATTTGAAGGATGATTCGATATGATGTTTTTATGATGATGATGATGACTGATGATGTAGACTAATGATGTCATGCAGGTGGGTGACTTATGAAAATGATATGAAAATGTATATATGGAGTATTTATTTTTTGAATGCTCAAATGTAAGATGAGAAAGGATGACAAATGAATTTGCAAAATGAAAAGATATGGAAAATGATAGGATGATTAACGATACGATATGAATGTAAATGTTCTATAATGATGATTAAGTGAAATGATAAAATGAAATGCAATGATAATGACATGTATGAAAATGATAAGTGATATGAAATGAACTGCATGGTAAGGTATGATAACGAAAATGATAATGAATGAAATAATAGTGAATGTATAAAAGGAACATGAAATGAATATGAGAATGATAAAGTGTTAATGAGATGAAGATGATAGAGAAACTAAATGATATGCAAATGAATGATAAATGATAAATGATAATGCAGGTGAAAGGTGATGATGAAACAAATGTTCAAATGTCCTCCACAAGCAGTCCAAAGAGACATGACATCCATTGATGTGATTATTATCCTTTCAAAACTCGGGTGCAAATCCACTATGCAGGTATGTATAAATGATCTAAAATGAAATGCAACTAAATGAAACTGACCATTTTGTTGAGCTTGTTGGTATATTTTCTGGAATCATCATAGAGCACTTTTAAAATGTTGGAAGTATGTACAAGCATCAGAGGGGAAATTAGCACCAATGATGACCTGAGTACAACTTTCATGATTTTTGATATAGCAAGTGAACACAAGCATCTAGGTATAATTGAACCGAGATGACCTGAGCATTTCTTGCGTAAACAGACAAAGACTAACCACTATCTGATGCAAATTTGGAACTGTCATCAATGATAAATCATCACGTCTCGTGACATATTTGCAACCGATAAATGATTAACCTCCAGACAACAGACAAAGAAAAAATCATCCTCTTTCCTCGCCACTCTAGTTCAGTACATCATCGAGTGTGCTCCAGAGAAATGATATCGAAAATTAAACAACCATTATTCAAAAATGAAATACTGTGATTCCAAACATTATTCATATTAGAGATCATCCAGATATGAGTCATGATAAGGTACGCAACTGAAAGCTACTGCGATATGGATCAATGGTTGGATGTTTTGGTTTAATTTGGTTGTTTTGTTTTGGGTGATTGGCTTTGATGTCATTGTCTTACTGTTTGAAAGGTGATTGCCCCCAATATGCCCCATGTTTGCCCTAGGTATCGTCACAACTTGTTGAAGTGAATAATAATCAAGCCATGATAAGACATTATCGCTCAAGGCAAATGATGATAGCATGGTGCTGGTGTGACCCTAAGATGATGGAAAAGATGCATGAAAAAGAATGATGAAAATTTAAATGCAGAACATGAACTAATAGATGGAGAGCTTCCAAATAGCGTCTGTTTGCCAGATTTTCACTATTTGTTTTTATTGCATTTTTCTAGTCAATAGACTGCCTGTTTGCCAGGTTTTCACCCTATGACATTTTCTTATTTTTATTTTTTTTTGAATTTTTTGAATTTTTTTTTTTTTAGGACTTTAGATTTTTGGATTTTTTTGAGGGACTTTTCTGATTTTTTTTTTTGGATTTTTTGGGACTTTTCTGATTTTTGGATTTTTTCAAGACTTTTTAAATTAATAATAGCCTTAGACATAATACTTTTTAGATGCATCTTGTTGATGGAAGCTGCGTCAAAGCGAGGTCCCCTTACGTTGATAGCTTGTAGGCTCTGAACCATAGGCGATAACCATAAGGACCTAGCCAATTTGGTTCAAACTTTCCTTTCTTCTCTGTCTTGTTGATTGAAGTGGATTCTCTTCGAGAACAAGATCCACTTACTTGAAAGGTGCATTGGCTTTACTTTATAGTTGCTTTAGCTTCGAGACATCATTTGTTGATAAACTTTCAAATGATAAATGACTCTTGCCTCTTTTTAGGTCAGTTCAGTTCTTGAAAGGCGGGAAACTACATTCATCATCATTGTGAGGCCTTTCAAGGATACTACGGTGAGGGAATCTCAACTTCTAAAGAACAATAGCTACGCTCCATAAACAAAGAATGAATGGTGTTGCCTGTTGAGGGTGTCGCGGACAGTTGTAGGCCCATAAAGCAGGATTGAGTTGAACGTGCCAATCTTTCCCTGATGTATTCACAGTCTTTTTCAAGATTTTCAATATGGTTTTATTTGAGGCTTCTGCTTGGCCATTCCCTTGTGGATAGTATGGTGTTGAATATCTGTGTTGTATGTGGAATCTCTCACAAAGTTCATCAACATCCTGATTTTTGAATGGACGTCCATTATCTGTAATAATGGAGTTGGGAATGCCATACCGACAAATAATATAGTTAAGTATGAATGAGGATATTTGTTTGCCGGTAACTTTGGTAAGAGGGACTGCCTCAATCCACTTGGTGAAATACTCTGTTGCTGTGATGATAAATTTATGCCCATTTGATGAAGAAGGATGAATCTTGCCCACTAGATCTAACCCCCATTGAGAAAATGGCCAGGTTGGTGTAAATGGTTGAAGTTCTTGTGCAGGAGCATGAATGAGATTCCCATGAATCTGACATTTTGAACATGTTTTCACAAAAGTGAATGATTCCCTCTCCATTGTAGGCCAATAGTAACCCATTCTAATCAGTTTCTTAGATAAGGTCAGTCCACTCGAATGAGTACCACAGATGCCACCATGAACTTCTTGTAAAGCTTTATCAGATTCTTCGCGTTCAAGACATCAGAGTAAAGTACCATCAAGACCAAAGCGATAAAGGGTATCAGCGATGAGGGTATAGCGAGCGGATTGGCGGATAAGGTTGCATTTTTGGTTACGAGATAGATTAGGTGGTAAGATGTCGTCTTTGAGGTAGGCATAAATTTTTTCGTACCAAGGTGAATCGGATCCTACCAAATGACAAACGATTTGGCTTTCGGGTGTATCATAAGCAGGTGTAAATGATTGTTCCACCAGAAATTCATAACGATGTTGAGTTTCTGGGAGTTGTAACAATGATGATCGTCGTAGCCATATCGGTACTTTATTATCAAGCCTTGGAATTTGTGAAGCCATTTTAATGTGTGTGAGAAAATTGGATCAAATCTAAATGAAAATCAAACACATGTTAATAAAACATTAAATTGAAAAGCTGAAAGAGAGAAAACAATGCAACCGTAACAGCCTTTCGAAATCGTTTTATCCTCCTCTATCTTCACCGTTTTGTTGCTTCGAATGGCTCTCAGATCAGCAGGTAGAGCTCAACAAAATGACAGCATGAAGAACGAGGTTTAAAATCTAAAAATGCATAATATGCAAAATGCAAAGAAAGCTATATGCTAGTATGAGGAAATATTGCTATGCTAATGAAACTAATATGCATGCAAGAGTGAAAATATGGCTATGTAGTAATTATCACGAAGTGTGCATATGTGTGATTATGCAGAATATAGGTGGATGATTAACCAAGGCTTGGATTTGCACGTGCTTTTATAGAGTTTTCGAACGAGTTTGATTGGCTGAATCGATTGACAGTCCAGATTAAGCTTGTTTCGAATGGACGGCGAGAGATTTTCGAAAGTGGACAGAAGAATGGAAAGTTTCCCTTCTTTTCATTGAGTTTCGAAGGGAAATTTCCATTTTGAAAGATAAGATACGAATTTAGAAGGGCGAGTTAGCATGAGTTAGAATTTTGGGAAGGTGGGTTAATAATGAATTAGGATTAAATAAATTAAATTTATTTAATTAGGAGTGAAGATGGAAATGGAAACCCACATAATTAAATAATTCATATTTAATTATGTTTAAAAATGAAATTAGAGTGAGATGGAAAATATTAAATAACATATTTAATATTTTAAAATTCAAAAATGGGATGGAGAATATTCCATTATTTAAATATTCAAAATATTTAAACTTTAGAATAAAATGATAATTAAATATAAATAAATTATACAAATTTATTTAATTTAATTAAGCGGAGGGTATAAATGTTAGTAATTAAATAAAATTATTTATTTAATTTAAGGTAGAAGAAATAGAAAAATGAACGATATAAATAAATAATTAAATTTATTTATATGTAGATGTTTATTAGAGAATTGAATTAAATAAAATCATATTTAATTAATTAACAAGTTTTAATCATGACCATTTTAGACATATACATTTTGCCCTCTTTGAAGTGATGTATAAAACATTGCTTCAAAAGAAAATAAGATTACTTACATTAATAGCTTTTCGATGTTAACGCTGATGATGCCCCTCG
Source organism: Sequoia sempervirens (assembly GCA_007258455.2). Taxonomy (NCBI): domain Eukaryota; kingdom Viridiplantae; phylum Streptophyta; class Pinopsida; order Cupressales; family Cupressaceae; genus Sequoia; species Sequoia sempervirens. The sequence continues at coordinate 21,429,820 of VDFB02000008.1, read as the reverse complement.
GAGGTAAATCACAGATGATATGAAGTCTGAAAATGTGATAAAGAAGATTGGATAATGATATTCTATAGAAGAGACAGTGATTTAGCTCCCGATAAATGATGAAAAGGATGCCCCTGTTGATATGATGCCCCTTTTGATGGAAATGGTAAAATGATGATGATGAACTGATAACTTTGCTTCCCGAAAAGAGAAAAACAAAGAGTAAATGACTGATAAAGTGTTTGATAGATTTTCTTTCTGCGATAGAAAACAAATAGTAGATGAATGATTTCCTTTTTGATAAATTTGCTTTCTGCGATAGAAAACAAATAGTGATTGATGGTAGATCAGATTGATATGGTATCGAGCTAGATAAATTTGTGTATTGGTTTGCCTGGTAGGATTGATTGGGTGATATGGGTCTGTGATATGATGCACTGGTATGAGTCACTGATATCGGTCACTGATATAGTTCACTTGATATGGGTTACTGATATGGGCCATTGATATGGGTCACTTTGATATGGGTTGCGATTACATGCTGTGAGGCATTGATAGATAGAGAGATTTTGATTGAGTTTTTCAAAATCGAGGTGTGTCGGGACCACACAGAGATCTTGGGGCAGGAGATAAGACTTCCATCACAGAGGCCAACCCTATCAGGGGGCTCTAATATTTTTGATGTATCAGTATTGATTCATTCACACATCTCGATGTCTATTATGTTTGGAGCATGTACGTTATTTTGGTCATATCTCATGTATCTCTTTGGAATTTTTAGCTTCATTGGACATTGGACATTTGTATTATTTTGATGAGTAATGATATCTTGTGTGATGATTTGTGATGATATGATGTGCATTTATGATGTGATATGCATTTTTTGTGTTGGATTTTGATATGAATTTTAGTTGATAGCTACCATGATTTGCGGGATGATTGATATGATGTTTTATGATGATGATGATGGCCCGATGATGTAGACTAATGATGTCATGCAGGTGGATGACTTATGAAAATGATATGAAAATGTATATATGGAGTATTTGTTTTTTGAATGTTCAAATGTAAGATGATACAGGATGACAAATGAATTTGCAAAATGAAAAGATATGGAAAATGATAGGATGATTAACGATACGATATGAATGTAATGTTCTATAAGGATGATCAAGTGAAATGATAAAATGAAATGCAATGATAATGACATGTATGAAAATGATAAGTGATATGAAATGAACTGCATGGTAAGATATGATAACGAAAATGATAATGAATGAAATAATAGTGAATGTATAAAAGGAACATGAAATGAATATGAAAATGATAAAGTGTTAATGAGATGAAGATGATAGAGAAACTAAATGATATGCAAATGAATGATAAATGATAAATGATAGGACCCAGCTGAAATGATAATGCAGGTAAAAGGTGATGATGAAACAAATGTTCAAATGTCCTCCACAAGTAGTCCAAAGAGACATGACATCCATTGATGTGATTATTATCCTTTCAAAACTCAGGTGCAAATCCACTATGTAGGTATGTATAAATGATCTAAAATGAAATGCAACTAAATGAAACTGACCATTTTGTTGAGCTTGTTGGTATATTTTCTGGAATCATCATAGAGCGTTTTAAAATGTTGGAGGTATGTACAAGCATCAGAGGGGAAATTAGCACCAATGATGACCTGAGTACAACTTTCATGATTTTTGATATAGCAAGTGAACACAAGCATCTAGGTATAATTGAACCGAGATAACCTGAGCATTTCTTGCGTAAACAGACAAAGACTAACCACTATCTGATGCAAATTTGGAACTGTCATCAATGATAAATCATCACGTCTCGTGACATATTTGCAACAGATAAATGATTAACCTCCAGACAGCAGACAAAGAAAAAATCATCCTCTTTCCTCGCCACTCTAGTTCAGTACATCATCGAGTGTGCTCCAGAGAAATGATATCGAAAATTAAACAACCATTATTCAAAAATGAAATACTGTGATTCCAAACATTATTCATATTAGAGATCATCCAGATATGAGTCATGATAAGGTACGCAACTGAAAGCTACTGCGATATGGATCAATGGTTGGATGTTTTGGTTTAATTTGGTTGTTTTGTTTTGGGTGATTGGCTTCGATGTCATTGTCTTACCGTTTGAAAGTTGATTGCCCCCAATATGCCCCACGTTTGCCCTAGGTATCGACACAACTTGTTGAAGTGAATAATAATCAAGCCATGATAAGACATTATCACTCGAGGAAAATGATGATAGCATGGTGCTGGTGTGACCCTAAGATGATGGAAAAGATGCATGAAAAAGAAGGATGAAAATTTAAATGCAGAACATGAACTAATAGATGGAGAGCTTCCAAATAGCGTCTGTTTGTCAGATTTTCACTATTTGTTTTTATTGCATTTTTCTTGTCAATAGGCACTTTGTTTGCGGAGTTTTCACCACATTTCTGATTTATTTATTTTTTTTAATTTTTTTTTTTAATTTTTTTTTTTTTTAGGACTTTTTAAGTTTTTGGATTTTCAGGACTTTTTCTGGTTTTTGGATTTTTTTTTCGGGGACTTTTTTGATTTTTTGGATTTTTTTTCAAGACTTTTTAGATAATAATAACATGTAGACACAATACTTTTAGATTAAATGCTTTGTTGATGGAAATTTCGTCAAAGCGAGGTCCCCTTAAAGTTGATAGCTTGTAGGCTCGAACCATAGACGGCGATAACCACATAAGGACCTAGCCAATTTGGTTCAAACTTTCCTTTCTTCTCTCTGTCTTGTTGATTGCGTGGATTCTCTTTCAGAACAAGATCACCCACTTGAAAGGTACGTGGCTTTACTTTATGGTTGTAGCTACGAGACATCATTTGTTGATAGGCTTTCAAATGATCAGCAGCTCTTTGCCTCTTTTCGTCTAGAAGTTCCAGTTCTTGAAGGCGGGAAACTCTGTATTCATCATCTGTTGTGAGGCCTTTCAAGGATACTCTGAGTGAGGGAATCTCAACTTCTAAGGGCAATATAGCTTCTGCTCCATAAACAAGGGCGAATGGTGTTGCCCCTGTTGGTGTGCGGACACTGGTTCTGTAGGCCCATAAAGCAGGATTGAGTTGAACGTGCCAATCTTTCCCTGATGTATTCACAGTCTTTTTCAAGATTTTCAATATGGTTTTATTTGAGGCTTCTGCTTGGCCATTCCCTTGTGGATAGTATGGTGTTGAATATCTGTGTTGTATGTGGAATCTCTCACAAAGTTCATCAACATCCTGATTTTTGAATGGACGTCCATTATCTGTAATAATGGAGTTGGGAATGCCATACCGACAAATAATATAGTTAAGTATGAATGAGGATATTTGT